>CANJKZ010000035.1:600000-1067500 GCA_947471745.1 Closterium sp. Naga37s-1 | reverse complement strand
CTGCACTGGATGACCTTCCTGACATTGGGTGAGCGCACACAGGAGAACCTGCTGCTGCTGCTGCCGCTGCTGGTGTTGCTGCTGCTGCCGCTGCTGGTGTTGCTGCTGCTGCCGCTGCTGGTGTTGCTGCTGCTGCCGCTGCTGGTGTTGCTGCTGCTGGTGTTGCTGCTGCTGGTGTCGCTGCTGCTGGTCGGGCCACTGGTGGTTCTGCTGGCAACGCCACTGGTGGTTGCGCAACTGTGGTTGCGCAAACAGGCACTCTTGACGCATCGGCACCACTTGCACTTGCTCTTGCTGGCACTGCCGCTGCAGCAGCTGGAGCGGAAGCTGCAGCAGCTGGAGCTGAAGCTACAGCATTCGGAGCAGAAGCAGAGACAAGTGCAGGTGCAGCAGCAACAGATGCAGTACTCTCCCCTGCAGCAGTTCCACGGGCAATAGAAATGGCGGGCACAGTGGCAGCAATGGCGGGCACAGTGGCAGCAATGGCGGGCACAGTGGCAGCAGCAAGTGGAGCATCAGCAGCAGCAGCAGGTGGAGCATCAGCAGCGGCAGCAGCCGAGGCAGCAGCATGGGTGTGTGAAGGAAGAAAGGGCAGTTCTGCTGCGTGACCTGACTCCTTCACAATTCCTGCTGCTCTTGTGGCGCCCGTTGCTGCCGGTGCCGCTGCTGCCGTACCAGGCACTGTTGCTGTTGCAGCTGCTGCTGTTGCTGCTGCTGCTGCTGCTGTTGCTGTTGCAGCTGCTGCTGTTGCTGTTGCTGCTGCAGCAGCTGCTGCTGTAGCTGTAGCTGCTTCTGCAGTGGCCACTGGTGCTGCTGCTGCCTCCGGCACTCTTCCTAGCACGCCTGCACCTGCTGTTAGTCCTGCTGTCATTGCTGCTGCTTTTACACCCGCCGCCGTGCCTGCTGCTGCCACACCTGCTGCTGTTCCTTCTGCCGACTGCCTGCCTGCCGCATCAGCAGCGCCACTACCGCCACCACTGCCACTGCCTTCGCCACGCAGAGCAGCAGCAGCAGCAGCAGACAGCGCTGCACCAGCACCAGCAGCAGCGCCACCAGCAGCAGCAGCAGCAGCGCCAGCAGCAGCAGCAGCAGCAGCAGCAGCAGCGCCAGCAGCAGCAGCAGCAGCAGCAGCAGCAGCTGGCACCGGTTCCACCTCAGCCTGCCCCGTGCCCACAACCACCTTAGCAGCCTTCACATCCCCTCCATCCACCACCGCCGCTTCTCTACCCATAAACCGCTCTGCCGGCACTGTCAGTTCTCCACTAAAGGCCGTTCCAGCACCTGAGTTTACCCGGTTACCAGAAACGCCTTCTTTTCTAGGGTTACTGTCAGTAACTGCTGCCGCCTGCTTATCACTGCTGCTAAGTGAACCTGTGTGGTTACCAATGGTGTCAGTATTAGGCTCTACATATGTGCTAGTGCTAGTGCAACCCTCCAGCTCCTTTTGCACTTGCTGCAGTATTGACAAGCCCATTGCTAAGGGACACGGCACCACTGCTTCTGCTTTTGCTGTTCCTGATCCTGCTGCTGACGCACTTGGAACGGCGATATCCGAAGCTAGCAGTGCGGCCTGGCCAGAGCTATCTCCCCCACCCAGTTCCGCGCACATTGCCTGGTAGTCAGCCTGGTTCATTGCGCGCAGGGGGTGAGAGGTGGAAGGGGAGTCAAGGGGTTGCGGATGAAGGGGCTGGGAACGACACAGGTCACACTGACGGTGCAAGCAAGTAGCTGACATTGACTGGGTGGGTGTGGCTCTTACCACAGGCTTTCACTCACCATGGCCCTCTCACGGCCTTGCATCACAGCCCCCTCGCGGCCTTGCATCACAGCCCCCTCGCGGCCTTGCATCACAGCCCCCTCGCGGCCTTGCATCACAGCCCCCTCGCGGCCTTGCATCACAGCCCCCTCGCGGCCCTCTCTCCTTTGGCTTTCACTCACCACAGCCTCTCACCACCGCTCACCACAGGATGTATGTATGTAAGGCAGCAGCAGCGCACCTGGAAGGCATCCCAGCTGCCATACTCGCCGGCATCCACTCGCTGCTCCGCCCGCACCAACCACGCACGCACTGCCGCCCCCCCTGCTGTCGCTGCCGCTGCTCCCGCTGTTGCCGCTGCTGCCGAGCTTGGTCTTTCTGTTGCTTCTCCCGCTGCCGCTACAGCTGCTGGTGCTATCTCGGCGAGCCTCCTGTTATTCATGAATGGCGTGTGTGCGTGCATGACAGGGGCGGGGAAAGGGGCAGTGAGGCGGGGTTAGAGGCATGCAGGGAGGCTGGTCGGAGGAGAGAGAGATTGGTCGCTACGTAGGGAAGAGGGGCGTGGGAAAGGGTGGGGGAAAGGGGGAGGGCGCGCGGGGGAAGCGGGAAAGGGAGAGGGGAGGGGCGGAAGTGGTGACAGGGGGTTGAAACGACACATCACACCAGACAGCGTTGATAGATCCTCATTCGCACGCGCACTTGCACATTTGAGAATTCTCAAAAAGTGACGCGCACTTGAACTCGCACAACATTGAGAATTTCGTTCCTTCCAAGTTTGTTAAGACGAGCTGACCGCGCAAGACCGCGCGCTACTGCACCCAGCCAACGGGTCTCGAAACGCGGTACCCCGCAGGAGGCGCAGCGCAGGCAGGGAGGTGCGCGCGCATAGCGGATCGAGCGCGAGTACCGCGCGCGCGCGCGACGGAAAGGACAGGCGGCGCAAGGGGCGCGGGGAGGGAGTGGCTGCGAGCGGTCGTGACTCTCAGCGCACGGAACAGCAAGGACTGACTGATTCGCTCTTGAGAATTCTCAAAAGCGGACACACGCGGACTAATGCATGCTTTCGAATCAACGCGCAGCGCAGGTCACAGATGGGCACACGCGCTTGACGGCTACAACGCACGCGGACAGTGTGCCGTCAGCGCGTTGCGCGCGTACCCCCACGCGCCTTCCACGCTCCTTCCACGCGGTTTCCACGCGCTACACGTCTGCACTGGCGGGGCGCGGAGCACGCAGCAGTGCTGAAGGAACGTGCGCGCGAAAACCGCATACACGGTGCGAGAGAGCGGCAGTAAGATGAGCGAAAGAGGCGCGCAGGCGAGCCGCCGCGGCCCTCGAAGGAAGGCATGCCTGACGGCGCGAACTTGAAGAGAGCAGGCTGTCCGCACGTGCGACGAGGGATAGAAAGGAGCCGCTTTCTCGCTACCGTTCAATGAGGCCTAAAGACCTGATCCGCGCATGTCACGTACGCGCCTGATCCGATCTGATGCCCACTGATCCCCACTGATCCCAACTGCTTCCTGCCTATCGCACGCGGCGACGCCTCGCTTCGCACGACTCTCGACGCGAAAAACGAGTCGTCTACGAGAAAACGCGGCAATGGTCGCACGCGCGTGCGCTGCGACGCTCGCGCGCCTTAACGACCACGCGCTGAGCTAGCCGTGCGAAGAGTGCCCGCGTGAACGGCTGGAGACACGATGCGAACGAGATCTACGAGGGCGGTTGCAGCGAAAGGCAAATGCACGCTGACATACGCCCGAGCGCCCCGCGTAAACAGTATTGTTTAGGGCCGTGTCTACTTTCACGCAGCGAACGACAGAGGTACCGCGATAGACACCCGAGGGAAGTCCCGCCGCACTGTCGCCATTTGAGTCCGACTCAAAAGTCATGAGACGCACACGATCTAACTCCTAAGAGGGGGGTGGTCGCAGGGAACGACAGAGGCACCTTGATATGCGCGCGAGAGCCTCCCGTAACGACGCCTGCAGCTGCTGCGGAGAAGCCGGGGGCGCAGATCCAGCACACCCCCCTCGCTGAGCCCTTCCGCTCCCCCTACCCTGCACTTGACACCCTTCACGAGACTCTCTCTCCGCCCCTCCTGCCCCTCCTGCTTCTCCTGCCCCTCGGCTTGCCCCGCCAGTGCCGTCGCAGACTAGTTCTAGTGAACCTGCCGTTAGCGCCTCGCTCGATATACGCGTCTCGCTGAAGTCACTAGCTGTGATCCGTCGGCCCGCCACGTCATCACCCCCCCGGGTTCCCCCCTGCCCCCTGACCTTCTCCCTGCGACCCGGCTCCACCACCCCGCCGCCTCCTGCTGTTCCGCTCGCTGCTACAGACCCGGCGGGGGCAGCGTCAGCGGCGGCGGCGGGAACGGCGGGGGAAGCGGAAGCGGAAGCCGAAGCGGAAGCAGAGGCGGAGGCGGAAGTCGTTGCAACAGTTGCCGAAGCAGGCGGAACAACGGCTGGCGCGGCTCCGCCCACAGCTATCGCCGCACTGCTACCCGCGCCAACGACTTTCTCCGACCATTTCTCCGCCAGAAGCCGCCGCGGATCAGCGCCTCCTCCACTCCCTCCGCCCCGCTCCACGGGCGTCCAGTCGGCGGAAATCCCCCTCCCCCCTTCCGCCGCCATTGCCCCCGCCAGAAAGTCCGCGGTTAACAGTCCGCCTGCGCCGTCGTCTGCATCTCCGTCAGTGGCGTCAGCGAGGCGCACTTGCAGCGGCGCTACGCCATTAACGGACACGGACATGGAAGAAACGACGCGGCTCGATCAGATATAAGTAGCGCTTTAACGCTTTCCGTCGAATGGTCTAAACGCGGCGCGCATATGCGCTGGAAATGGGAAAACCTGGATATTAACAAAGATAGCACTTAGGAAAGACTAACGGACATACGGACGAGGAAGTTGCTGCTGATTGTGAAGGGAACTTCGACGCTGATTGCCGACGCGCATGATCGCGATCCTAGCCGATCTTTCTTGAGACTGTATCAGTGCGTTCATGTGATGAAAGGACTGAAAGGATTTCCCGTAGCGACACGATCTCATCGAGTTTCGATGCCTTCCTACTATGTATTATTCGCGTAAAAGGCAACACTGCTCCCGATCGGCCATGATCTAGTTCGACTATCATATCTGCCCTAAAACTAACGAGCTAAATTAGGGTTACCCTAATTTTAATGAGTGAAAGGTTGGAAACGCGTTGCGTTATTACAATCAGCTACAATCAGTGCTCAAGTCATTGCACGGCCACTGCCGGAAAAAAAAAATCGATTCTTACGCGGCTTCGGATTATGGAACGGAACATTAACTACTATCGCTGCTGGCAGAGGCGCGTTAGGCGCCTCTTAGGTCACCTTAGGACAGTGGCAGCATGCAAGCTAGGGCAAGCTCGTCAGGTCGCCCGTGTTGCGTTGCGTGCGTTTCGTTCCGATTGCAAGCAACCCCGCTTGAGGCCATGGCCCTCCCGCGCTCCAGGGGCTGCAAGCAAGCAACAGCACCGCAACAGCCCTGCCCCCCGACCTGACTCCCTCCCGCCATCCCAATCGCTCCTCTGCGATCCCGAACCAGTCGCCGGACCACACAGGCGCGCACAGCAACAAATGTCACCGGTCTCTGCCCGCAGAATCAGTGTCGCGTGGCGGAAAGGGAAATTGCCCTAGCAGTGGTAGATGCGGGAAAAAGGGATTGTTTTGCAAGCGTAATTCCGCTCACCACCGCGGTGCCGCCAACTGGGGGAAGGTGGGGGGGGCAAACGAGTTGCCGGACAGAACTGCACGTACAGACTTGGTGGTTGTACAGTATTTTAAGGTGTACATAATCGTCCCCGACTCGAACCTGAAGAATGCCCATCGAGATCTCTGAAATGTTTTAATAACAATGCCAAACTAATTTCTAGTGGCCTTTCAAGTGTGGAAGGAATGTCGTGGTTGCGCTTTCAGAATGTCCCTAGATATTGGTCACGTAGGGTAACTGACCTCAGGCGCCCTGACCACAGCGCGAAACCTTGGGCTTGGTGGAGCCAGATTTGTCGGGTGTTTTCGGACGTCCTTCGTCCAGACCTGGAGCTCGGCAAGTGGTGAAGTACGATTGGCTGCATTTGCCAGACCAAGAATATCAACCTGGTATGTTCAACGTAGACAAATACACCTGATGCGCAATAAAGGCACCCAACATTGCCTTGTACTTTGGGCTTATAAGCGCTTTTGGCAATTCGGACACTTCATGGATTTCGCCACGGCCATCACGTGCGCTTAAAAGGCAGAGGTTGTAAAATGCTTGTCTTTTCCCTAAACTGTGTGGGGTGGCTTAGTTTGTTGTATATTCATAGACATGGTTACCACTTTTTTGCCCATTTATTCACACCCTATTACATTTCACACCCTGACTTGTCACAAACACCACATTCGGTCCTTCCACCCAATAAAGCAGCACCACCTGTGGCCAACCCAAATTTCCCGACATCCGTCCCAATTCTTGCAAATGTGCACAAGACGTACACCTAATGCATTAGAGGAGGAATGCAACACTTCTAAGGGGTACAAATCCCCTCTCACAGCCGCATCCACTCTGCGGCGGCCAGGTAACCGCTCATCACGGCGGGTGCACCGGCATCGATGAGCTCCTGGCGGCGGGCAGACTGCTCCACCCAGTCAGGGGTGGGCACATACATCCACGCCGGAAGCAACCGACCGCGCGAGGAGTCACAGGCGGCGGGGTGTCGGCGTGAGTCACGGCGGGGGATGGGGCGTGGTTGAGATTGAGAGGCGGGTTCGCGCGCTCCATCCGCGCAACGATGATTGGGTTGCGGATGTCGAACAGGGTGCAAAGGTCGCGCGGGGTGATGCACGTCACCCGCGCGTAACCGATCAGCATCTCGCACGCAGCCCGCGCGGTGCGCCGCGCTTCGCGGGACGTAGGGTTGCAGTCGTCGTATACAGCCTGCATGTTATCAGGCGCCTCCCACATTACGGGCGTCGCAGGCGACGCCGGCTCCCTCGCAAGCGGGTCCTCGCCCGGTTCGGCGCAGATGGGCTGGTTGTCGTCGATGTTGACGATATCGGCGGCCGCCGTGGCGCTCGGCCCGAGGCACAGTCGGTCAATGAGGAGGCCGACATCATGCACCTCCTCGTCGAGGCCGATGTCGGCCGCATTCCCCCCGCCGCCGCCTGCGCCACCGTTGTTGCCGTTGTCGACTCCTACGTGCGGGAGAGCCATGGCCCACACGTACGGAAGACATCCTGTGCGCCACCAGCAGCGCTGGATGGCACGAGGCCCAATGTTCATCCATGCATTGCTGAGCCACTCCAGCACGAGCCGCAAATTTGGCTTGAAACGCGCGGCCGCAGTAGTTGCGCCGTCGGCGCACCACATGCTGGTGAATGCGCGGAGCCAGTGCTGGCGGTACCGCGCCTTCGCCATGGAGATAAGCCCCTGGTCAAGGGGCTGGGTGAAGCAGGTCGTGTTCGGCGGCAGATACACGAGGCGAACGTTCCCGAGGGCGCACGTGCGGAACCCGAACATGTCTTCGGTCGTGGCGCCCTCAGTCGTGAGCGTGTGGTTGTTGGCGTTATCGAGCAGCACCACGATCTTCCTTCCATCGGTGTACATCGTAGGGTCAAGCTACTCGATGTAACTACCGCACATCGTGAAAGAGAATCGAAAGCGTATGAACACCAACTAAGAAACAATGCGGTCTTATTCAATCGTGGATTTGAACAGGCCAGCTCAAAATAAACACAAGCATATATATACTCACCGACGACGTCATCCAACCCTTGGCGTTGTTCCGCCAGTAGCAGAGCTCCTCGAGGTTGTAGTCGGGCCGACAATCGTGGAGCCTCTTTGCCTTTGAAATCACCAAGGGCCTGAAGACACGGGACCCGTCGGCGTTGACGAAAAAGTCCATCGTCAAACGCTCCTTGGCTATCTTCTAGCCGGCCGTGCGGGTGATGCCGTACGTCTTACGCGTGGATCGAGAGGTACAATGCGGTCTCGTCGAAATTGAAGGTGTCGCTCGGCGTGACGGAAAGATGCATCAACAACTACGGCAGTTTCTCCTTGGTCGTACGGACGGCCGTCAAGCGAGTGAAGCACCAGCGTGAAAGATCAACGTGTCGCAGGTGAGGGTTGGCAACATGGTGGGCGCAGATTGCCCTCTTGATCGGCAGGCCTAGCTGCGCACGGTGGTATAGGCGAGCCATGGTGGTTAGCGGGGGAATTAGAGACTACGAATGACAAGTAGATTTCATGCCTTTTTATGTCCCTGGGTTCGCGCACCAGAGAGAGGGGTGAGCTTGCACATTCACAAGGGTGCGCCTTACATTTCTCTGAACTAATGCATCGAATAATGGTTATAGGCCAAGTGCTACCATGTAACCACCACCGTGAGTTGTGACATGTGTATGCTGCACAACGAGAGGCTATGAAGGTGTCCGTAACGGGCTGGGGCAAGGTACAGGTGGCGTTACCAATTTGGTGGTGGTCTGTTTGAAACACCTTACGTGGCACGGGCTGGCGTGCGAATGTGGAAACGACTTCGAAGGGGTTTCGTCCACGCACCTCGCATCCTTTGTTTCTGGCCTGGAAACAGGGAACACCCTGGTCAACAGAGTCTGTTTTGTGCCCTACATTCGTTCGTGGTAATATTCGAGCAACTTGGGTAAGTAGTCCAAGGAGCCCTAAAAGTGGGAGCAACTCTACGATAAAAAACCCACGGGTGCAAGGTTTCCATCCGGTGCAAGGCAATTTCGTGTGCATGGAGTGAGCATCATGTGTATGAGATTCGGTGATACGCGTCCATTATGTACTATCACAATGAGGTATGAGTGTAAGGATCTTTTTTAATTCCACCTCTTATGTTAAATGAATTTAAGGAGTGCGTTGGATAAATGAATATCTGAGAATGTGATTAAATAGAATGACGATACAATGAAGGTGACAATATTTTAGGGGTCAAACCCTGCCAAGGCGGGGACGTCAGGTAGATGAGGCTCGGAAGGGTGGTGAATGATACAAGGGCGACTTGGAGATGGTTTGGGGCAAGGTATAGACTGAGCCAGCTGACGCGTGGCCCTCATACCTGTACCCGCTAAAGTGTGAGTACAATTTTGCAGTTCTTCACAGTGCAGCACTGTTCACGTACTCTACCGCTCGAGTGTTCTTCACATTTTATTAATTAACGATGTTCACCACCCTGCGCGCTACTTTTGCCAAACCATGCACTGCTGAACAAGGCTGACTCGGACTACAGCTCGGGAATTGCCCAAACCTCACTGCCGGCTCTGCATAAGCTGGCTCGCAACTGTGGGTTACCGTTATTCTTTTTTTCCTATGAGTGTGCTCGCTCGTGTCTTCGCTACATCATCGTGGCAATCGTAACACATGGTATCTATAGCCTCGTTCGTTTTTAAACCGCACATTCTGCTTCCAATTCCTTTCAAACATTGACATTCTTTCACTCGAAAGAGGAGATGCTTCTCAGCGCACTAGAGCCATTGTCCCCTTCCTTTCACTTAAACACGAATGGCCACGACTCCGTCTGATTGCTAGGTAAAGCCGATGCACTACCACATGGAATACCGCGTCTCGCCAGGCTCACAAAAGAGTGCCTAGATGAAGTGTTGTATGACAACTAACTCAAAAGCGCCACTCTCACGACAAACCATGAGTCCCTCCAGTGCGCTGCACAAGCACTATCAATAGCAGCAACAGCAACAACGCCACCCTGGCATGAGAGCGTGGAACAACATTTAACTGCTGCCAGCGATGGCGTCGTGCGCAAGGCATGCGCTAGAGAACAACTAAGGAACGAACGCAAAGATCACTCTTGCCCCGTACCTAGCCCGTAGCCTAGCTCCTGTTGAACGAGTTATCTCCGCAATCAATAGATCTAACTAGCCATGTACTCTAAGGGGCACATTCCCTTGTAACATATGTTTTACAGGCATTTCTATAATGGCTCTGACTGTTGCTCTTCTCTTGTTATCGAGTCTCTACGTGTAACTGTACGGACAGTTACTCCTGTTGCCATTCTTTGCTGGTGAGTCCTTCGATCCAGATGGTCAACCATCGCGACAGTTGACCCTTGTACGAGCTGACCCGATACTACTATTAGTGCTGCTATTTGATACTGACGTCTGCGATACCGATGCACATACGGGAACGCTTAAGTCGATTCCCTTCTTACTCCAACGCTCCCCTTCATTCCTTGAGGTGCGCCACGTGGCTCTTTTGAACAACTCAGCACAGGTCCGCGCAGTGTTGGAACTTCTGACGTGGCAGTTTCTTCGTAAAAAAACAGCTGCCATTTTGCTAGTTGGACAATAGGTGAGTTGGATTTTGCCCCTGTCGAATTTGTCTTTGACGAAGAAGTAACGCAGTGCAATGTGTTTCATGCGGTTGACGAAGCCAGGTTTGTTCGCGATCTTGATCGCACTCTGGTTGTCGCACAATAACTTGAACGACCCGTTCATCGCCGTTTTCGTTTCCTGTAGAGGCTCTGTGAGGTAGAGTCTTTCGCGAACTAATGCACTGGCTGCAATGAATTCTGCTTCTGCTGACGAAAGGGCGATGAGCTCTTGTTTCTGTGAGTTCCAGAAGATGGTTCCTGCTGGTTCGAGCTTGAAGATGAAGCCTGTGCGGGATCTCTTCTGGTCTACATCCCCAGCATGATTAGTGTCCACGTAGCCTGTAAGTTGTAGATTAGCCGTTAAGTCCGCTTTGTAGGTGTGGCCGTCGTCTAGTGCAGAGACGAAATATTGCAGGTCGCGTCGCAGGTCTGCCATATTCTCCCCTTCAGGTCAACGCAGGTACTGGACGAGATGGCTGGCGATGTACGATAGGGGCGGGCGACAAGGGACGGCGGCGAAGAGTAGACACCCGAGCTGCTGCTGATAGAGGCGATGATCGGTTGGAGATAGCAGGGTAGTGTCAGGCTCGTGATTAGGTGGAGGAATGCGGAAGGGGGTTGTGATGCTGACTAGAGCGATGCCAAATTTCTTGGCGAGGGTCTCGGCGTATTTCGCGGTGGACAGATAAATCGTGTCTGCTGACTGTGTCACGTTGAGCCCTAGGAACTGAGTGACATTGTGATTCACCGTCACTTTGAGCTTCCGCTTGATGTCGTGCTCGAAGCGGTCAAGTAGCTCTGCATTGTCTTTGATATGAAGCACGTCATGGACGTAGGCGGCGAGTAGGATAAAGTGACGCGAGACTCGAGGTGGTACATTGAGAAGAAACAAGGAATGATGAACTATGAATGAATTGGGTACAAGTACTAACCCTAATTGGGTTGTACCCCTTATGGGCTACCCCACTATAGCCTACACAATATGCATGAGCTATAATGTTCTGACACACCCCCATAGGCAAAGTGGGGGAGAACAAGGGGTCACAAGACCAGTCAAGCAAAGCAAAGCAAAGCAAGCTCAGGGTGGATCACAAAGTCACCACACATTCCGAGCACAAGTTCAAGGCCACAAGGCCAGTTCACATGCAGGAGTACATATATATAAAGAGGCTAGACAAGCAAGAGCAGGTATATATATATGTAACAGTACAAGCAAGGTCAAGAGGTGAGCAAGTGAGGCAAGGTAGGCACAAGGCCCAGCTGAGTACAGAAGCGCTGATGGTCACAAGGCGCAAGCGCCTTGGTGAAGATATCAGTAGTGTTGGCCTCAGAGGCCACGTACGCAAGACGCAGCTGACCACGCTGCTGCAGCTCACGAGCAAGAAAGTAGCGGAGAGCAATGTGCTTCGTTCTGTGCTCCAGTCGCTGCTCCCGACACAAGGCCAGCATGGCCTTGTTGTCTACGTACAGCACTGGAGGAGAACGAGGCGGCTCTCCGAGGTCAGTCAGCAGGTAGGTGAGCCAGCGAAGCTCCTGTGCAGCCATGGCTCCTGCGTAGATCTCAGCCTCACAACTGGAGCCGAGAACAGAAGACGAGCGAGTAGCCCGCCACGAAACAGAGCCGGAACCAAGGCTGAAGGTGTAACCCTGTGACGACCGCTGCGTAGCCTGGTCGTCAGCCCAAGAAGCGTCTGCGTGCCCAGTAAGGACCACTGGACTCTGCCCTCCAAGCACAAGCCCCATGCCCGACGTACTGCACAAGTAGCGCAACACCCTCTTCGCTGCAGCCATGTGCTCCGGTCTGTGTCTCCCAGGAGCAACATAGCGTGCGAGAATGCTAAGAGGGTATGCAAGGTCAGGTCGTGTGCAGGTCATCAGGTACATGAGGCAGCCAACAAGCTCTGGGTACGGGCCACTCGACTCTACGGACTCATCCGAAGGCAGAGCTGAGAGCGAGTGGCGAGTAGGCAGAGGAGTGGCCTGAGGCGAGGAGTACGTGAAGCCGAAGCGCTGAAGGACCTGCTGCACCATGTGTGACTGAGTCAGGGTAATGGTGCGGCGTGCTCTGTCCCGAGTGATCTGCAAGCCAAGGTAGCTGCGCAGTTCACCCAGGTCAGTGCACGTGTGTCTCTTCTGCAGCTCGGACTTCACGTGGGCGAGTCCAGCAGTGTCAGCTGTGGCAAATACCAAGTCGTCGACGTACACGAGGATGTAGAACGGCGGCAAAGAAGTGTCGGTGCGCAGAAACAGCGACGGGTCGGCAGTAGAGGGAGCAAACCCAAGAGCCGCAAGTGTAGTCCTCAGTGTGTCATGCCACTCACGCGGTGCCTGGCGGAGACCGTAGACTGGCCGCCGTAGGCTCCACTGGGTGCCAGGAGGAAAAGACCCAGTGAAACCAGGTGGGCGACGCAGCCAGATCTCCTCGTGCAGGCTGCCCTGCAAGAAAGCAGTGCTGAAGTCAAGAGAGTGTAGCTCGTAGTCACGGTGAGCAGCTACGTGCAGCAGTACCCGAAGAGTGGTCATCTTCGGGGTGGGAGAGAAGGTCTGAAAGTAGTCAACTCCCTGCCTCTGACTGAAGCCACGAGCCACGTAACGCGCCTTGAAGACAGGCGGAGAACCCGGCGGTCGCTTCACCCTGAAAATCCACATGCCACTGACGATGTTCGCCCCAGGAGGGGGAACAGCGTCAACGTAGGTGCCTGTGGACTTCCAGGAAGCCATCTCTGCGTCCATAGCTGCCTGCCACTGAGAGGAGTAGGGACCCTCTATCGCCTCCGCGTAAGAGCGCGGAGTCGGGATGTCAAGTGCATCTAGGTCTCCCTCAGGGGTAAGCAGTACGGACACGAGATGAGGTGAAGCAGCGGCCAAGCACTGGAACTCCTCCTGCCTGTCCTCAAGGACGTCCGTGCCAAGGGCACACTCACCCCCGACGGACGGAGGACAGACAGACTCAGACTCAGCAACAAGACTGGCGACGTAGTCTAGGCGACAGCGAGCAGCAAAGTCGACGAGCTCAGCAACTAGGGCAGACGCAGCAGTGGACTCAAAGGAAGGGTCAGTGACAACAGTAGCAAGGAGACGCGTGACAGTAGGACTGGCAGCACGAAGAGAGTCCGACTCCGGGTCGGCAAGAGCAGGAAGAGAAGACTCAGGAGGAGAAGGCAAAGGGGCACGCAGAGGAGCAGTGGACGGACGCAGAGACATCCGGTGCGTGCCAGGGACAGGAGGAGGACGCTGACGCGAACCGCGACCACTAGTGCGAGCAGCACGGACAGGCGACGCAGGGCGAGACGCAGGCTCACGACGCTCAGCAAGACCTCCAGTAGGACCAGTGTAGGGAGACGGAGCAGGCAGTGGGGAGGCCGGCTGTAACTGTAACTGCGACGGGACAGGCTGTGGACACTCTAAGGGAGGAGGAGGACCAGTAGAAGACGGGAGACCAAGAACCTGCTGAAGGAGCGGAACGAAGTACGGCCGAGGCCGCGCGGCGACTCCAGACACAGTAGGGACAGCACCAGCACCCCCTGTGGCAGCACCAGCACCAGTAGCAGCTCCAGCTCCAGTACCCCCAGCAGCACCAGCAGTACCCCCAGCAGGACCGCCTCCAGGACCGACAGCAGTAGCCTCCGCGCCAACACCCGCAGCAGCTCCAGCTCCAGAAGTACCCGCAGGTCCAGCAGCTCCAGTACGCCCAGTACGAGCACCTCCGGGACCCGTGGCACCAGCTCCCTCAGCAGCAACAGAAACTCCAGTACCCGCAGCTCCTCCAGCTCCAGCAGCTCGCCTCCAGCGCCGGGCAAACCACTCACGCAGCTCCTGTGGAGAGAGTGGCTCCCGGCGAGAAGAAGCATCCGGAGAACCGCCAGGCACAGCACCAGCAGGCCCAGCTCCCTCACGCTCCGCACCCCCAGGCTCAGCACCTCCAGGCGTAGCACCCCCAGGCTCAGCACCCCCAGGCTCAGCACCCCCAGGCGTAGTACCCCCAGACTCAGCACCCCCAGGCTCAGCACCCCCAGTCGTAGTACCCTCAGGCTCAGCACCCCCAGGCGTAGCACCCACACGCTCAGCACCCCCAGAGTCAGCACTCCCAGGCTCAGCACCCTCAGCAGCACCAGAGTCACCAGCGACCTCGACAGGCTCAACAGCGTCTACCTGGGACACACCTGAAGGAGCAGGACCCTGAGGGGGGAGGGGGTCTACCGGGGGGGGACCTGGTACAAGGAAGAGCGGTGGCGGGGGGAGGGACGGAGTGCGGTAGGGGAAGAGGCGGTAGTAGGGGACCGACTCGTCGAACGTGACGTCCTGGGAGGACAGAACACGGCGAGAGGTGGGGTGGTAGAACTGCCACCCTGGGGCGTCAGGGGGGAACCCCGGAAGACGCAAGGAGCAGCACGAGGGGACAGCTTGTCCGCAGACAAGTCGCGGACAAACGCCCGAGATCCCCAGACACGGAACGCAGACGCATCGCCAACCTTCCCCGTCCACAGTAAAGCTGGGGAGGTCTCCGGCATGGAGACCCTGGGCTGAAGGTTGATCTGATGCGCTGCGTACCGAACCGCAAACGGCCACAGAAAATGGGGGGCAGCCGCATGCATCATGGACGTACGGGCGACGTCCATGACCATGCCAATGCGGCGCTCAGCAATCCCATTTTGCTGTGGAGAGTCCGGAAGCGTGAAGGTCTGGCGGATGCCTCGTGCACGACAGTAGGCTCGCAGAAGGCCAGAGGAGAACTCTCCGCCTCTGTCAGAGTGCAGACGCAGAACAGGAAAGTCCGAGCCGAAGCTCCGCCTGAGCTGGAGACGAGCTGCGCGGATCCAGTCGATCAACACCTCAGTGACATCACCCTTGCTGCGCAAGGGGAAGACTGTGGTGTAACGCGAGTAGTCGTCAACCACCAGCAGGAAGTAGCGCTCGTGACCCTGTCCACGGACGCGGGCCGGGCCCCACACGTCCATGTGAAGCGTCTGCAGCGGGGCCTCTGTCGGAGGAAACTGGGAGGAGTGAGGGGCAGCCCGCTGCCGCCCCTCGACACAGGGGACGCAGGTAGGGCCAGGCCCCGGAGGAAGGGGAGGGAGGGACCGGGGAAGACCAGAGACAAGGACACGGGAGGCCATGCCTCGGAGACGAAGCAGGGAGGGGTGACCAAGGCGGTGGTGCCAGAGGAGAGTCTCGTGAGACAGGAGGCGACACGAACAGGGGGCAGACTCAGGACCAGACCTGGACGCTGCAGCAAACACCTGACCCGACGCAGCTACCTGGCCAGACGCAGTGACTGGAGGAGACTCAGTGGTCAGGGTGTACAGGCTCGACCCCGGCCGACGGGTAAACGTGGCCAGGTGTCGGCCTGTCCGAGCGTCCGTGCAGTGGGTCACCCGCTGACTCGCAGGAGTGAACTGGTGAACCCCCGCATCCTGTAGGTCAGCACCACTCACCAAGTTCGTAGAGAATGAGGGAAGGTAAAGACCAGACAGGGTGCCAGAGGGGGCCGCCGGACACGGGAGGACAGTGGAGAAGTGAGCAAGGACAGGACCCCCAGAGGGGTCTGCCAGAGAGACTGCAACTGGCCGGCCAAGCGGCGAGTCAAGGGTGAAGGTGTGGGAGGCCGAAGCCGACGCAGAACCTGAGAGAGCAGACTCACCAGCACCTGAGGGAGCAGACGCACCTAGAGCAGCAGCCTCGCTAGCACCTAGAGCAGCAGCCTCACCAGTACCTAGAGCAGCAGTCTCAATGCCCGGGTCGGGCAGAAAACACCGGTAATAGTCACCCTCATCACTAATAGTCACAGTATACATGGCAGCAAGAATAGCATCAAAGTCAAGGTCAAAGACAGCTACACCCGCCCTAGACAGCTCACCCCAGCGGGGGATCTCAGTGGCCTCAGGGAACTGGTGACGCCAAGCGTCCGTCAGGCGGCCAAAGCAGCGCTGGGTGGAGTGCGCACCCCCGCACTTCTCACCCGCGCGGTCGCCGGTGCGTAGGACGTAGGTGCACGGGCCAGTACCCCCACCCCTCTGGCGTGCAGTGTACCACTCACGGAGCTACTGAGGGGAGGGGATGTCACGAGTGCGCTGCTGCTGCTGCTGCTGCTGACGCTGACCACCACCGGAGCCGCCCCTCTGTGCAGCGCCACCCCGACCAGCTCCACCTCCTCCGCCGCCTCCTCCTCCACCGCCTCCACCTCCGCTCCCACCGCCACCGCCACCGCCGCCTCCGCCTCCACTGCCGCCACCGACACCTCCGCCCCCGCCACCACTCCCACCACCACCCCCACCCCCTCCACCGCCTCCACCGCCGCCTCCACCGCCCCCGCTAGCTCCTCCAGCGCCCCTGCCCCCCTTGCCCTTGCCAGGGCGACGTCTCCCGCTAGGGGTAGACGCCGCACCGACCGACTCAAGCCCAACGAGGTCGGCCGCAGCAGCAGAGGCAACAGAGGGCAAAAGGGGGGAGGGGGAACACCCCTCAAAGATGGGGGTGCGAGGGTCACCACGAGAGGCTCCTACAGCGACTATGCTCTTCTCTGCTGCTAGGAGGGACTTCTCGAGGAGGTCAACGGTGAGAGTGGTGGGGCAAACGGAGAGGAAGTGGTCCCTGACTACGCGAAGGGAGTCAGGGAGCCGGGTGACTATGTAGTAGAGGGTGATGTACATGGGGGGGGGGTTCTTGGCGCAGAACTCAGCAGGAAGCACAGCGCGGTAGCGAGTGTCACTAGTGCGGAGGTGCGTAATGAGGTCAGCGACTGTGGGAAAGGCAGCAAGGTCAGGGAAGAGGTACGGTAGCATGAGGCGGCTCAGTGCAGCAGTGGCAGGGGAGGAGTAGCGCGCAACTACAGCGTCGTACAAGGTCTGAGCACTCTTGTACTGGCTAAAGTGCGCACGCTCAGAGGTAGGCAGGTGGCGACGCACAGCAAGACGTGCAGCAGCATCGCGAGTGGCCCACTGTGAGCGAACAGTGGCGTCGGCATCAGCAGCAGGGGCAGGAGAGGCACCAGAGGTGAGGTCAAAGAGGGAGAGACCGTCTGCCCTATCGCACTGTAGGAAAAGCTGCAGGTCATCTACCCAGACGTCAAAGTCAATGGCCCGACCCTCAGCGTCAAAGGCGAGGACACTAGGGGTAGCCATGACAGCAGTAGACTAGCAGCGCGAACAGTAGGGTGAGGGCAGTGCAGGTACAGAGGCGCTGCACTTACCGGACAGGGCGACTCGGGTGGCTCAGCGGCTCGGCGGCTCGGCAACTCGGCGGCTCGGGCGGCTCGGGCGGCTCGGCGGTACGGCGGCTCGGCAGCAAGCGCGGCTCGGCGACACGGCGGCTCGGGCGGCTCGGGCGGTACGACGGCTCGGGCGGTACGGCGGCTCGGCGGTACGGGCGGCTCAGGTGGCGCGGCGAGGCCGCGTGGGGAGCGGCGGCGGGGCCGAGTGGAGCGGCGTCGGCGGGTGCAGTCAGCTGCGGCAGCAACCGCGGCCCCGAGGGAGGTGGTGGCGGCTGCTGCTGGCAACGGCTGCGGCTGCTGCTGCAGGGACGGCGGCGGCCGCTGCGGTAGGGGCGGCGACAGTGGGCCGGAAGGGGCCGCGGGAGGGGCCGTAAGGGGCGTAAGGGGCCGCGCGAGGGGCCGGAAGGGACGGCGCGAGGGGCCGCGACGCGAGGAGCCGCGGAGGGCGGCGACGGGCCGTGAAGGGGCGGCGCGAGGGGCCGCGGAGGGCGGCGACGGGCCGTGAAGGGGCGGCGCGAGGGGCCGTGGAAGGGGCCGTAAGGGGCGGCGCGAGGGGCCGTAAGGGGCCGTAAGGGGCCGCTGAGGGCGGTGCGAGGGGCCGACGGGCGGCGCGAGGGGCCGTAAGGGGCCGTAAGGGGTCGTGAGAGGGCGCGACTGTGGGAGCGAAGCGCGCTCCGGGCAGGAAAAAAAAAATTCGTGGTGGGCCCTAGGAAGCGTTCCCACTAGGGAACCTGCTCGATACCATGAGAAGAAACAAGGAATGATGAACTATGAATGAATTGGGTACAAGTACTAACCCTAATTGGGTTGTACCCCTTATGGGCTACCTCACTATAGCCTACACAATATGCATGAGCTATAATGTTCTGACATACATCCCCTGATCATGGGGAAGCTGCTGGAAGCCAAGCTCGATCGGCACAGTGTGGAGGTACTGTTGCCATAGGCACAGTGCCTGCTTAATCACGTAAAGGAATTTCCGAAGGAGACAGACCGCATTTGCGTCCTCTTTGAATGCGTGTGGTTGCTTGACGTAGATTATTGTGTCGACGATTGCGTAGAGGAAGATGTTGGAGATGTCAATATGTCGAAGGGGACACTGCTTCACGGCTGCGACGCAGATGAGAATGCGTACGGAGGTATGTTGTCCGACGGGAGCGTAATGTAAAAAATATGTGTATGTTACTCTGTTAGGCTATAGTGATACTAGCTACAGTGGGTACAACCCTTTTAGGTTTCCTTCTTGTACTCCCCTTCCTTGCTAATCTCGACATTCCCGTTTCACATAATTCTGACATGGTATAGAGCATGTTGCTCCTTAGGACATGGGCCCACCGTTAGTTACTCTCCTTCCACTGCCCGAATCGCGCCCCTGGGACGCGTCATGTTTCCCTGCCCAAATCACGCCCCTAGGTGCGTCTTTTTTTTTCTTGCAAGAATCGCGCTTTAGGCTGTCGGTTTTTCTGTCCGAATCGAGCCCCTAGGAACGCCGATTTTCCAGCCTGAATCGCGCCCCTAGGCACGTCGCTTCCATGCCCGTCGCACGCCCCTAGGGCACTGCCGTTTCGTGCTGCCCGCACGCTGCCCACGCGCTGCCCGTCAGCAGCCCGCACGCAGCCCGCACAGCCCTGTGCCGCCCGCGCCCGCCTGCACCCTGCACTGCCGCGCCCTGTGCTGCCCTGCTGCGCTGCCTGTGCTGCCAGCTAGCACCCCTACAGCTGCGGATTGCCCACTGCCGCGCCTTGAGCTGCCCGCGCTGCCCGCTCGCTGCTGGCCGGCCGCCTGTCGCCGCGCTGCCCTATGTCGCCCGCCGCCCGCTGCCCTGCGTGCTTCATTACCCGCGCTGCATGCGTGCGCCCTGCCAGCGTGCGCCCTGCCAGCGTGCGCCCTGCCACCGTGCGCCCTGCCAGCGCGCAACACGCCCTACCTTGCCTGCGCCACGCGCCCTGCCCTGCCTGCTCCAAGCGCCCTGCCCTGCCAGCGCGCCACGCGCCTTGCCCTGCCAGCGCGCCACGCGCCCTGCCCTGCCTGCGCCACGCGCCAGCGTCTGCCCTGCACGCTCTAGCGCCCTGCCCTGCCCGCGCCAGCGCCCTGCCCGCGCCAGCGCCTTGCACTGTCCGCGCCAGCGCTGCCCTGCACACTGCCCAGCCCTACCTTGCCCTGCCTGGCTGCCGCCGGAGCTGCCCTGCACGCTACCCAGCGCTGACCTGCCCTGCGTGCTCGCGATGCCTGTGCACTCCTGCCCTGCCCCGAGCGTACCGCCAACTGCCGCTACCGCCTGCGCACCCTCCTACAGTTGCTACTGTCAAACTATATCTGTGCTAGTTCTATGTAGACTATAGTAGGGTAGCCCATATGGGGTACAACCCAATGTTAGGGTTAGCACTTGTACCCACAGTTCATTCAATGCAGTCATTCCTGCTTGCTATCTTGACATGGTTTCAGAGCAGTAGGTCCATAGGACCGTTTTTTTTTTCCGGGCCCACCACACTTATGAGCCGAATGCGGTTACTGCGTTACCCCACTACCACGCGTCGCGCTGTCCCGCGCACGCCCTGCTCTGCCCCGTGCACGCCCTGCCATGCCCCGCGTCGCGCTGCCCTGTGCACGCCCTGCCCTGCCCTGCCTCGCGCTCTGCTGCAGCCCGCGCGTCGCGCCCGGCTGCCCCGCGCGTTGCGCTCTGCTGCAGCCCGCGTGTTGTGCCCTACTGCCCCACGTGTCGCGCTCTGCTGCAGCCCGCGCGTCGCGCCCTACTGCCCCGCGCGTCGCGCTCTGCTGCAGCCCGCGCGCCGCGCCCTGCTGCCCCGCGCGTCGCGCTCTGTTGCAGCCCGCGCGTCGTACCCTACTATCAGAATCCCAGCCACTGGGATAAAAGGGCTTGTTAAGTAGCGGGTCAGTGCGCCCATAACCCCCCAGGCCAACATGCCTGTAACTCTTCCCGAGGATCAATCGGGGATCACCAATGGACCTCTGACACCCCCCCGCACTGGGATGCCCGAAGTGCACACACTGGGATTCGAACCCGAGACCTTTGCTCTGATACCATATCAGAATCCCAGCCACTAGACCACTGGGATAAAAGGGCTTGTTAAGTAGCGGGTCAGTGCGTCCATAACCCCCCAGTCCAACATGCCTGTAACCCTTCCCAAGGATCAATCGGGGATCACCAATGGACCTCTGACACCTACTGCCCCGCGCGTCGCGCTCTGCTGCAGCCCGCGCGTCGCGCCCTACTGCCCCACGCGTCGCGCCCTGTTGCAGCCCGCGCGTCGCGCCCTGCTGCAGCCCGTGCGTCGCACTCTGCTGCCCCGTGCGTTGCGCCCTGCTGCAGCCCGCGCGTCACGCCCTGTACCCCTGCACAACGCGCGCCCTACTGCCCGCGCCGCCCAGGCCGAGCTGCGCCGCCCAGCCCGAGCCGCCCTGCCCAACCCGATCCGCCCTGCTACTCGTGCTACTGCTGCTGCTATTGGAGGTGCTGCAGCCTAGCCTCACGAGCCGCTCTGCTGCTCTTACTGCTGCTGCTGCTACTCGTGCTACTGCCCTCACTCCGTACTGCCCTAGAGGTCGCGCTCCTCCTAGCTTGCCCGCTATGACTTCGCTTCGTAGTAGCGGTGGGAGTGGTGATGGCGGTGGTGGCAGCAGTGGGAGTGGTGGCGGTTGTAGTAGTAGTCACTGTGGCGCTGTTCGGTGGGGAGTTTCTGGCGGTGGCCAGATGCAGCTACAGCGGCGTCCGACCCTTACGCCCCAGCAGCTTCATGAGTGGCTTTACCAGCGTGGGACGTCTCCGAGTACTGGTCACTGCCCGTACGTCATTCGCACAGGTCGTAGGGCTGGTCAAAATTGTGAGACAGCTGGTTACGCACAGTCCCGCTGCTTCTCCTATTTGAGTGACGCCTGGCACGCAGAGTTTGGCGATGAGGTTGAGCTCCCCCACTGGCTTGAGCTGCTTAGGACAGGCGTTGATGTCTTTGCTTTGGACTATGACGCCATCCTTACTGCCATGTATGCTTTGCCTAGTGGTGTTGAGGGTGACTGTTACCTGTGTGTGCAGCACGACCTCGGTATAGAGGTTGCTGCTCTAGGTGCTAGTGAGGCTGCTGCCTTAGGTGCTAGAGAGTCTGCTCTCTCAGGTATTGCGCCCGCTAAGGCCTTGCACACCTTCACGCCTGACTCAGGTGCTTCCCACTATTTCTTTCGCGACAGTACCGGACTCACGCCACTCCCTGCACCTGTGGCAGTGTCTCTGGCTGACCCCTCAGGGGGCCCGGTTCTTGCATGGTCCACCACTGTGCTTCCGTGCCCGGCGGTTCCGTATGGCTCACTGTCAGGTCTTCACCTCCCCTCGTTCTCTACGAACCTTGCGAGCAACGCAGTCTTCCAGGATGCATGGGTTGATACCTTTACCCCTGGAGGACAGCGTGTGGCGATCTGTACGTGCTCCCGGACTGGCCGTCACATGGCCATGTTCACCCGTCGGCCAGGGTCGAGTCTTTACACACTGACGACTGCGTCCCCTCAGGTAGCTGCTACTGGTCAGGTGTCTGCGTCAGGTCAGGTAGCCTCCCCTTGTTCGTGTCGCTCCCTGTCGCAACAGACTCTTCTCTAGCACCACCGCCTGGGTCACCCCTCCTTGCCACGTCTACGTGGCATGCACCGTCGCCTCCTTGTGTCTGGTCTTCCCAGGTCTCTCCCTCTCCTCCCTGCCTCCCCTGCGCCGCCCTACCTTCCTTGCGTCGAGGGGCGGCAGCGCGCTGCTCCTCACTCCTCCTCGTTTCCCCCGACAAAGGCTCCCCTGCAGACCCTCCACATGGACGTGTGGGGCCCAGCCCGCGTTCGTGGATAGGGCGGCGAGCGGTACTTTCTGCTGGTTGTCGACGACTACTCGCGTTACACCACGGTCTTCCCCTTGCGCACCAAGGGTGAGGTCCCTGATGTCCTGATCCCTTGGATCCAAGCAGTTCATCTCCAGCTCCGTGAGCGGTTCCGCCAGGACCTCCCTGACCTGCGTCTGCACTCTGACAGAGGTGGTAAGTTCTCCTCCGACCTCTTACGGGCCTTCTGTCAGGGGGAGGGCATCCTCCAGTCGTTCACGCTTCCGGCCTCACCGCAGCAAAATGGGGTTGCTGAGCGCCGCATTTGCTTGGTCATGGAGATCGCTCGTACCTCCTTGATCCATGCGGCGGCTCCCTATTTTCTGTGGCCGTTTGCAGTCCGGTACGCCGCGCAGCAGCTCAACCTCTGGCCCCGTGTCTCCTTGTCGGAGACCTCGCCCACATTGCGCTGGACGGGAGAGGTTGGCGATGCGTCGGTGTTCCGGGTGCTCGTGCCCTTGTCCGCAATACGTCCGCGGACAAGCTCTCCTCCCGCACCATTCCCTGTGTCTTCCTCGGCTTCCCCCCTGACGCGCCTGGCTGGCAGTTTTACCACCCCATCTCGCGCAGTGTTCTGTCCTCTCAAGACGTCACCTTTGACGATTCGGTTCCTTTCTACCGTCTCTTCCCCTACCGCACTGCCCCCCTCCCTCCCCCGCCGCTTTTCCTCGCTCTAGGTCCCCCTGCGGTAGACCCCCTCCCCCCTCAGGGTCCTGCTCCTTCAGGTATGTCTTAGGTAGACCCACTCCCTCTGGCTGAGCCTGTAGAGGTCACTAGCGACTCAGGTGCTGCTGCGGGTGGTGCTGCTCGGGGTGCTGCGTTTGGGGGTGCTGAGCCTGTGCGTGAGGTGCTGGGGGGTGCGGAATCTGGGGGTGCTGAGCCTGCGAGTGCGGAGCCTAGGGATGCTGAGCTGGAGGGTGCCGGGTCTGGGGGTGCTGAATCGGTTGGCGTTCCTCTGGGTCTCTTTTCACGACGGGGGCCTCTCTCTCCACAGCAGCTACGAAAGTGGCTTGCGTGGCGTGCCCGCCTGAGGAGTCGTGCTGCTGGAGCTGGGGGTCCTGCTGCTGGAGGTACTGCTGCTCGAGGTGCTGCGGTTGGAGCTGCTGGAGCTGCTCGTCATGGAGGCGCTGGGGGTACTGGTGTTTATGGGTCTGGAGGTGCTCGTACTGGAGGTACTGGAGCAGCCAGGACTAAAGGTACTGCTGGCGCTAAGGGTCCTGGAGGTGCTCGTACCGGAGGTACTCGAGCTGCCGGGGTCCGTGGTGCTGGAGGCACTGGAGCTGGAGACCCGCGCGTTGGAGTTCGAGACCTTGGAGCTGGAGGTGCTGGCCCTCAAGGTGCTTGCCCAGGGGGTACTGAGTCTGTTGGTGCTCCTAGGGGTGCTGAGTTTGCAGGAGGTTCTCCTGGTGCTGCGTTACAGCGGTCACCTCTCTCGCCGCAGCAGCTGCGCGAGTGGCTTGCTTCGCGCACCCCCCTTCGGAGTCGCGCTGCTGGAGCTGGAGGCACTGCTGCTGGAGGTGCCGGAGCTGGAGGCACTAGAGCTAGAGGCGCTAGAGCTGGAGACCCTGGAGCTGGAGGTGCCGGTTCTGGGGGTGCTGCTGCTGGAGGCACTGGAGCTAGAGGCCCTAGAGCTGGTGCTGTTGACCCTGTAGTAGGAGACCCTGGAGCTGGAGGTGCCGGTTCTGGGGGTGCTGCTGCTGGAGGCGCTGGAGCTGGAGGCCTTGGCGCTGGTACTGTCGACCCTGGAGAAGGAGACCCTGGAGCTGGAGGTGCCGGTTCTGGGGGTGCTGCTGCTGGAGGCGCTGGAGCTGGAGGCCTTGGAGCTGGTACTGTCGACCCTGGAGAAGGAGACCCTGGAGATGGAGGTTCCGGTTCTGGGGGTGCTGCTGCTGGAGGCCCTGGAGCTGGAGGTGCCGGAGCTGGAGGCGCTGGGGCTGGAGGTTCTAGAGCTGTTGGAGGTGCTGGAGCTGCTGGTGCTCGTACTGGAGGTGCTGGTGCTGGAGGTGCTGGTGCTGGTGCTGGTGGCACTGCACAGCCGTGACTGTTCTTCGCTCCGCCGTCCCCGTCGTCTCTGCCACCGCCTGACTCCGTGCTTCGCCAGGTTCTTAGCCTCCCGTCTTCTACTGGCCTCCCGTTACAGCCAGGCTCTCCACTGCCTGCTCCTTCTCCTTACACTGAGCAGAGAGACTCGCTCACAGAGCATCGTGAGCTTGCGTCTCGTCCTGCCTCGCCTGTTCCCGCTGGTCGCACTGGTCTTCGTGTTCTTCGGGAGCGTCCTCCTCCTGTCCCCGGCACGCACACTATGGCACTTCGTCCTTCCTCTGTTCCACAGCGTGTTCCCCTGCCGTCTCCTCCTGCGTCCTCTCTTTCTGCCGGTCCGGACCCTGAGTCTGACTTAGTTCGTCCTGCCAGTCCTACTATCACGCGTTTCCTAGCCACTGTTGTAACTGACCCTTCGTTTGAGTCCACTGTTGCGTCTGCCTTAGTCGTTGAGCTTGTTGACTTTGCTGCTACTTGTCGTCTTGACTACGCCGCTAGTCTTGTTGCTGAGTCTGAGTCAGACTGTCCTCCGTCCGTCCAGGGTGAGTGTGCTCGTGGCACGGACGTCCTTGAGGACAGGCAGGAGGACTTTGAGTGTTTTGCAGCTACTGTACCTCATCTCGTGTCCATGTTGATTGCACCTGAGGGAGACCCGGATGCACCAGACATCCCGACCCCGCGCTCTTACGCAGAGGCGATTGAGGGTCCCTACTCCTCTCAGTGGCGGTTAGCCATGGACGTAGAGATGGCATCCTGGAAGTCCACAGGCACTTATGTTGACGCGGTTCCCCCATCTAGGGCGAACATCGTCAGTGGCATGTGGATTTTCAGGGTGAAGTGGCCGCTGGGTTCTCCGCCTGTCTTCAAGGCGCATTACGTTGCACGAGGCTTCAGTCAGAGACCGGGAGTTGACTTCTTCCAGACCTTCTCCCCTACCCCGAAGATGACCACTCTTCGGGTTCTGCTGCACGTCGCCGCTCGGCGTGACTATGAGCTTCACTCTCTTGACTTCAGCACAGCTTTCTTGCAGGGCAGCCTGCACGAGGAGATCTGGCTGCGCCGCCCACCTGGCTTCACTGGGTCGTTTCCTCCTGGTACCCAATGGAGCCTCCGGCGGCCAGTCTACGGTCTCCACTAGGCGCCTCGCGAGTGGCACGACACACTGAGAACGACGCTTGTGGCTCTTGGGTTTGCTCCTTCGAGTGCTGACCCGTCGCTGTTTCTGCGCACCGACACTTCGCTGCCGCCGTTCTACATCCTCGTGTACGTCGACGACTTGGTATTTGCCACTGCTGACACTGAGGGACTTGCCCACGTGAAGTCGGAGCTGCAGAAGAGACACACGTGCACAGACCTGGGAGAGCTGCGCAGCTATCTTGGCTTGCAGATCACCCGGGACACAGCATGGCGCACCATTACCCTGACTCAGTCACACATGGTGCAGCTGGTCCTTCAGCACTTCCGCTTCACGTACTCCTCGACATAGTCCACTCCTCTGCCTACTGGTCACTCGCTCTCAGCTCTGCCTTTGGATGAGTTCGTAGAGCCGAGTGGCCCGTATCCAGAGCTTGTGGGCTGCCTCATGTACCTGATGACCTGCACTCGACCTGACCTTGCTTACCCTCTTAGCATCCTGGCACGCTACGTTGCGCTCGGGAGACACCGACCAGAGCACTGGGAGGCCACTAAGAGGGTGTTGCGCTACTTGTGCAGTACGTCAGGCATGGGGCTCGTGCTTGGAGGACGGGCTCGAGTTGTCCTCACTAGTGACGCAGACTCTTCTTGGGTTTACGACTTGGCTACACAGTGGTTGTCACAGGGTTACACCTTCAGTCTTGGCTCCGGCTCTGTTTCCTGGCGGTCTACCCGCTCGTCTTCTGTTCTCAGTTCCAGTTGTGAGGCTGAGATCTACGCAGGGGCCATGGTTGCACAGGAGTTATGCTGGCTCACCTACCTGCTGACCGACTTGGGAGAGCCGCCTCGTTCTACTCCACTTCTGTACGTCGACAACAAGGCCATGATTGCCTTGTGTCATGAGCACCGACTGGAGCACAGGACGAAGCACATCGCTCTGCGTTACTTCCTTGCTCGAGAGTTGCAGCAGCGTGGACAGCTTCGTCTTACTTACGTGACCTCTCGGGCCAACACTGGTGATATCTTCACCAAGGCTCTTCAGCCTTGTGATCATCAGCGGTTCTGTACTGTTCTAGGACTTGTGCCTACTTGGCCTCACTTGCTTACCTCTTGACTTTGCTTGTACTGTGATCTATATTGTAGACCTGCATGCCTACTTCTGCTAGGTAGTGATCACTGTACTGTTGTTGTTGCATATATACCTCTGCGTGTGAACTGGTCTTGTAGCCCTTTGCTTGTGCTCGGAGTGTGTGGTGACGTTGTGATCCAGCCTGAGCTCGCTGTGGTTTTCTTTACTGGTCTTGTGACCCCTTGTTCTCCCCCACTTTGCCTATGGGGGTGTGTCAAACTATAACTGTGCTAGTTCTATGTAGGCTATAGTGGGGTAGCCCATGTGGGGTACAACCCAATGTTAGGGTTAGCACTTGTACCCACAATTCATTCAATGCAGTCATTCCTGCTTGATATCTTGACAGCTACCGCTATTGCTCCTACCATTGCTGCCACTGCACCTACCGTTCCAGTTACCGCCACTGCAATTTCTTCTTTAAACCTTGCGCTGGTGCTGCTGACTGACACTGCCTACCATGGCCACTACCACTATCATACGTCAGCGGCAGCCGAGTGTGCAGGAGTCTCTTTCGCCGCAGCAGCTTCGTGAGTGGGCTATTTGGTGGGGCACCCCAGTGGCGGAGCTAGCCGTGCTCGTCGGCGAAAGCCGCTTTCGTCACAGCAGAGTCGTGAGTGGGCTGTCCGGTGGGGTGCTACTACTGGAGGTACCTGTAAGTCTACTCTTGCTGGCAGTGTTGCTAGTAGACGAGGGGGTTCTGGGGTTGGACAGCAGCAGCAGCAGCGTCCGCTAGAGACTCTCTCCCAGGGCTGACTTTTCAAATAAAACCACTCTGATTTTTTTGGCCCCCCAATTTTTTTTTAGTCTGAGGCCCATTTTCCAAAAAGTGAATACTCTGATTTCTCAGGAACCAGAGAAGTATAACTCTGAATATTTTATAATTCAGAGACTAAGGCAGGTTTTCCTACTAACGAGCCTTTTGCACAAGTTCCGAGGGATGGGTTTTCCTCGAAGTAACGGGTATGGCGAAGGGGAGTTCATACTCTGTAGTATGAAAACTCATTATCCGGTAAGCAAGTTCTCTGAAATTTTCAGTATCGAAAAAACCATTAGTCTGAAGCACTCATTTTTTAAAATCAGCCAACTCTGAAAAATCAGGAATGTCAGGAAAATAGTCTGAAATTTCAGACAATCAGACTAAAATAGTCTGATATCGTCAGCCCTCTCTCCCTGCAACATCTTCGTGAGTGGGCTGTCCGATGGGGCAGCCCCGGTGGTGGAAGGTTTCGGGGTACTCGTACTGGGGGTGTAGAGGCACCTAGTGGCGTAGAGGCTACTACCGTAGTCTCGGTGCGTGTGACTCAGCTAGCGTAGGGGCAGAGCCTGAGGAGACCTTGCACACTTTTACCCTAGACTCAGGCGCGTATCGCTACTTCCTGTGCGACAGCACCACAGTCACACCGCTCACAGCCCCTGTCCCTGTCACACTGGCCGACCCCTCCGAGGGCCCGGTAGTCGCGCGTGGCACTACTATTCTCCCCTATCCGGCGGCCCTTTTCGGCCTCCTCACAGGTCTCCACCTCCCCTCCACCTCCCTTTTTTATAATTGTTTTACGTGCATTTCTACAATGGCTCTGACTGTTGCTCTTCTCTTGTTATCGAGTCGCTGCGTGAAACTGCATGGACAGTTATGACTGTTGCCATTCTTCGCTGAGTCGTTCGGTCCAGATGGTCAGCAGTCGCGACAGTTAACCCTTGCGACGGTTGACCTTGTACGGGCTGACCCGATACTGCTATTAGTGCTGCTTCGATAGTGACGGGTGCGATACAGCTGCACCTACGGGAATGTTCAAGTCAATTCCCTTCTTATTCCAACAGCTCTCAAAGTACCCTCAAACTACCGTAAGGACGTGACACCTCTAGCAATTTTGCTCAATTGATAGCAGGATCGCCGATACCACCGCACTGAAATCCTGCTGAAAGCATTAAAAACTTTCAGCACCATCTTAAAACCGAAATATAAAATAGTGAAGGCGGATCCAACTTGAAATCGTGCTCGGAAGAAGCAAAACTGGAACGACGATGGGCTGTGTAAAACACTGTTCCGGGCATCGCCCTTCCACAGACTGAACACACGTGATTCGTTCCCGCCAAAAAAAAAAATCAGATCGTGCTCGCGCGTTCGCATTTTCTGCATGCGACATTTGCACGACAGTTGTTTGTCGTGCGTTTTGATGGTTGGACCCGACTTCGACTTTCAAGCTGGGCCTGGGTTCCACATATGCTTACTTCAACTCCATTCACGTAGCTTGCCTAACTCACGGAGCTTGCCTAGCATAGAATAGCCAGAGACGAGGGATTAGGCTGATGCGGCATAGAAATGAAATTATCATTAGATTGTTTGTGATACTTCGTCGCCGTTGCTGCGTAGTGATATTTTCCTCGCGATCACAGAGAACCCCATTCCCGTCGCCATTCCTCTCACCCCTCTCATCGCCCACTATGCTATCCTCGAGTTCGCCAAATCGCCCACCCGTCTCCCTTTCCGTCGCGCGTCACGTCGCCATCTCGTCGCCCGTCCCGTCGCCCTCTTCGTCGCCCTCTCTCCCCTCCTCTCCTCCCGTCGGCCTCTCTCTCGCCCCTCCCTACCGATCGCCCTCCCGTCGCTCGCCCCGTCGCGCTCTCTCTCTCCGCTCCCTTCCCGTCGCCCTCTCTCTCGCCCCTCCCTTCCCGTCGCGCTCTCTCTCTCCGCGCCCTTCCCGTCGCCCTCTCTCTCGCCCCTCCCTTCCCATCGCTCTCTCTCTCTCCGCTCCGCCCTCTCTCTCGCTCCTCCTTCGAATCGCGCTCTCTCTCCGCTCCCTTCCCGTCGGCCTCTCTCTCCGCTCCCTTCCCGTCGCGCTCTCTCTCTCCGCTCCCTTCCCCTCGCCCTCTCTCTCGCCCCTCCCTTCCCGTCGCGCTCTCTCTCTCCGCTCCCTTCCCGTCGCCCTCTCTCTCGCCCCTCCCTTCCCGTCGCGCTCTCTCTCTCTCCGCTCCCTTCCCATCGCCCTCTCTCTCGCCCCTCCCTTCCCGTCGCGATCTCTCTCTCCGCTCCCTTCCCGTCGCCCTCTCTCTCGCCCCTCCTACCCGTCGCGCTCTCTCTCTCCGCGCCCTTCCCGTCGCCCTCTCTCTCGCCCCTCCCTTCCCATCGCGTTCTCTCTCTCCGCTCCGCCCTCTCTCTCGCTCCTCCCTTCGAATCGCGCTCTCTCTCCGCTCCCTTCTCGTCGCGCTCTCTCTCTCCGCTCCCTTCCCATTGCCCTCTCTCTTTCTGCTCCCTTCCCATCCTCCCTTCTCGCTCGCCTCGAATAGCCCTCCCGGCGACCTTCGACTCTCCCATCACGTATGCCCTCCTTTCTCCGTCGCCTCTCTCGTTCTCCCTCTGCTATCGCGTCAGCGTGACCCATTCCGTACTCTGTTATTGTGTTTGGTTTGTTTGTTTTTTCTGTCTTTCCATCTATTCTCGACACCCTCTCTCCCGCCGCCTATCCTCTCTCCCGTCGCCCTCCCGTTTCCCGTCGCCCTCCCGTTTCCCGCCCCCCTCCCGTTTCCCGTCGCCCTCCCTTTTCCCGTCGCCCTCCCGTTTCCCGTCGCCCTCGCGTTTCCCGTCGCCCTCCGGTTTCCCGTCGCCCTCCCGTTTCCCGTCGCCCTCCCTTCTTCCGTCGCCCTCCCTTTTCCCGTCGCCCTCGCGTTTCCCGTCGCCCTCCCGTTTCCCGTCGCCCTCCCGTTTTCCGTCGCCCTCCCGTTTCCCGTCGCCCTCCCGTTTCCCGTCGCCCTCGCGTTTCCCGTCGCCCTCCCGTTTCCCGTCGCCCTCCCGTTTCCCGTCGCCCCCCTTCTTCCGTCGCCCTCCCGTTTCCTACGCCCTCCCTTCCCGTCGCCCTCCCGTTTCCCGTCGCCCTCCCTCTTTCTCTTCATTCGCGTCACCTTGCCCATCATAATTTCCCCCCTAGTGCTGTTTTTCTCTTCTGTTTCCCGTTATTGCACCTCTCCCAGGCCTCAAGTCCAAGGCAGCACATTGATCAGAGCTCTACTAGCTCTAATAACGTTCAAACACTTTCACTCTCATCACGTACATGTGTGTCTGCTTGGGATTTAGCGTGAGATGTTGCTAGTTGTGAATTTGGTGAAGTATTGGCTCTAGTGAATGCAGGAGTGCTCGTCGCTCAACTTTGCGCCAAATTCGCACATGTACATGTGAGAGAACCTGGCTGCCAATCAGAATTGACAATGAACTATCGTTCCTGGTCCAATAAGAAACTCGTCCGAGGGTCGGAAAAAAAAGCACACATACAGCAATTCCAACATTCCAAAACAAAACAAAAATTCTTCAAGTGGACCCAACTAGAAGGGGGGGGGTCACTATTTTGCCTGCTGGCTTTAAAATCCTCTCAAATTCGATCCTGCGCAGGACCAATCGCAGGATGGTGCTAGAGGTGCCATGTCCTAATGTGACAGACTTGTGTGTTGAGCATTCCCTCCTTCTCGCCCGCCCACCCACCCGCCAGACCACTAGCTGAGGCTGATGCTCTTTCCAAGTGTAGGGAAGTGCGTATTGGGCTGATTGGTTCAGGCGAGTCAGGAATATGATTCACAGCAATGGTAGTGAGGATGACGCTAAGGAGAGTAAAACCGTACTCAAAGGCTTGAAGTTCACAAAGTCACCATCTACGGTAATCCGTCATAATGGTCAAAGCCAGCTTCACAGCGACATATGAAACCGTTATTGTGCATATACAAGCGTAACAGCAAAAGCTTGAAATAAAATAGCTTGCATACTGATACTGGGCTGAGATTGCGAGCAGAGGGCTTGCATACAGAGAGGGGAGCAGAGCAGGAGTGGAGAGAGAGCAAGCAATGGGTGGGCATAGCAGGACCATGGCAACACAGGTGGAATGTACATGGTCAGGAAGCTGCAGAGGAAGTGAGATGAAATTAGATGGTGAACCATGTTGCCATAGTTTATGCTGCTGTGAACAACGAAGCCACTGCTGAGGAGAGGTGAGGTTGATGCACAGAGCTATAGAGACAAGCAAGGGAATGGAGTAGGTGAGGGGGAACAAGGAGGGGGAGAGCTGTGGTGGAAAGTGAGGAGGCGAATGCTCCAGTTGCACAGGTGCGAAGCAGTTAAGTCAAGAAGAGCACGGCTACCGGCGGCTGTGCGTGGATGATTCTTGAGCGGGTAAGTGAGTTGATTCAGTTTGGCGTGTTGTGTTGGTGATCGAGAACGAGATCAGGTGGTTGCAGCGTTGGTGTCGCTAGGAGGTTGAAGAGTTGGCATCGTGGTTGAAAAGAAACGAAGGGAAGGATGCGGCGATGTTCCTGTGCAGCGAGGAGAGGGAGGGAGGGAGGGAGGGAGGGAGGGAGGAAGGGAGGTGAAGGGAGGGGCAAACACACACATTTCATTACATGTGTGCATGTGGATTGGAGAAGACAGGAACCATATCAAGGTAAACCCGCATCTAACACACACACATGTATATTCATGGTGCACACGAAAGCACTCTGATGCAAACCCAGAGCCACACCCAAATGCAGACCGAAGCCCAAACCCAGGACTGAGGCAGAAGCAGAGGCAGAGGCAGAGGCAGAGGCAGAGGCAGAGGCAGAGGCACTGACGTGAGGTAAGGCAGGGTCATGTTCTTGAGCAGCGAGGGGTGTCGCTCCACCAGCACCCGCCACTCCTCCTGGTCTATCTTCCCATCGTGGTTCTGATCCGCCTCCTCAAATGTCTGTGCGCCCCCCCACCCCCACCCACCCACCCACCCACACACAATGGCCGCATGGGAGGAAAAGATTTTTTGAGGCACCTAAACAACCATTACACCAGCACCCGCCACTCCTCCTGGTCTACCTTCCCATGGTGATTCTGATCCGCCTCCTCAAACGTCTGTGCGCCCCACTCCGCGCACACAAGCGCCGCATCTGGGTGGGAAAGGGACGGGGAGAGAGAACAGAGGCAAAGAAACAGATTTGCTGCCACTGTACGGATTTGCAGCAGCGTGTTTCGGCCAGCATCCTCAAAGGTCCGCACTGGACAGGCGGTATGGGAAAAGAGAAACGGAGTCATTTTCAGGTCAATGAAACTCCATTACCCAGAGATCAGGGTGCACAGATTGCATGAAAAGACTGGAGAAGAACAGACCGGCAACATGGTTCCGGTGTTGCTGGTCTGTTCTCCTCCTTGGACATCTATTTCACCCTGAACTCAACCTGCTAGAACCTGCTCTTGCCTGTTGTATGAGAGGTTGCCACCCACTCAGCAGCAGGAAAGTCAACATCCTTACAGCAGCGCCAGCCTCACCTTGTGTAGGATCCGCTGGAGCATGTCGTGTGAGAGGTTGTGTACCCAGCAGCTCAGCTGTGAGGTCAGTCAGTCACCCCCCACGCCTTGAGGCGCGCTCACCTTGTCTAGGATCTGCTCTAGCATGTCATCTGAGAGGTTGAAGCTGGATTCCGATAGCAGCGCCTCTAGCATCTGCTTCACCTGCTCGCAGCTCCCACACAGCAGGGGGAGCAAGGGGAGAAGCGGGAGAGAAGAGGCAGGAGATTGAGGCAAGGTTGTGTGAGAGGTTGCAGCTGGACTCGGATAGCAGCGCCTCTAGCATCTGCTTCACTTCACCTGCTTGCATCCAAGTCACAGCAAGGGAGAGAAGGGGGAGAGAGTAGGGGAGAAGTGGAAGGAAGCGCGGTTCAAGGAAGGTGGTCTAAGAGATTGCAGCTGGACTCGCATAGCAGCGCCTCTAGCATCTGCTTCACCTGGGTTGCTCGCAGCCAGCACAGTTTGGAAGGGGAAGGGGGAAGGAGGTTATTGGGGAGGTAGTGAGTGGTGATTTCCAGGGGGAAGAAGGGGAAGAAGGGGAAGAAGGGGAAGGAGGAGTGTGGGGAGGCGGTGGGGTTGAGATTCGACAATGGTAGCATTCGCTTCTAGCATCTGCTTCACGAAACGACTTTTGAGTCAATTCAAGAGTCAAGTCATCGCTTTGGTTGCAGTCGCTCCCATCAGGAGCCTCACGAAATGGGTGATGCTAGGGCAGGTGGAGTGAGAGCGGCAGGAATGTGGGGTCCAATAGGCAAATGGTGGTGGTGCAAATGCGTTGCTTGCGGTGGGTGCAAGGAAGAGAAGGTACGTGAGATTGCACATGAGTGGTGGGTACCGGTGCATACATGACGTGGGAATGGCATGGGCATGGGCATGGGCATGGGCATGGGCATGTGCATGTGCATGGGCATGGGCATGGGCATGTGCATGGGCATGGGCACGGGCATGGACATGTGCATGTGCATGGGATTGTGCACGTGCATAAGTTGGGCATGGGCACAACAAGGCAACGTACCTCTTCTCTCTCAATGAATCCAGTGCACCGCAGGTCATAGAGACGGAAGGCAACTGGTGTATGCAGCACATATGGGAGAGAGGCGACGGGAGGGAACACGGAGGGGAGGGCGATGGGATAGTAAGTGGGCAAGAATGAGAGCAGAGCACACCAAAGAGAGAGGCGAGGGGAGGGATGAAGGGAGTGGGGTAGAGCAGTAGATGAGTGGTCGAGAAATCGAGCAGAGCAGAACAAGCACGGCTCGGGAATAGAACCAAAAGAGCACTTGATTCTGTGCTGCTCTGCGTGTATGCATGCGTGTGCGTGCGTGTGCATTGCGTGTGTATGCATGCGTGTGCGTGCGTGTGCGTGTGTGGGCGTGCGTGTGCATTGCGTGTGTATGCATGCGTGTGCGTGTGTGTGCGTGCGTGTGCATTGCATGTGTAAGGATGCGTGTGCGTGTCTGCAATTGTGCGGTCCACTCCACAGGAGGACGGGGTTGAATTGAATAGGTGATGAACCCGTGAATTGGGGTTGAGTGGCAAGGAGGGACTGACAGGCGATTTTATCAGGGGTGGGAGCACGGGGATGGAAGACGCTGAGTGAGCGCACAAACTCCCCGAACTCAATCACACCATTGCGCTTCACGTCAAATAAATCAAACACCTGTGCAGGGGGAGGAAGAGGGGGGTGGGGTGGGGTGGGGTGGGAGCAGGTGCTAGAAGAAGTGTTTCGAGACGTCTCAAAACTCCCCAAACTCGATCACACAATTGCGCTTCACGTCAAATAAATCAAACACCTGTACAACGTGGGCGCGGTGGGGGGGAGGGAGAGATGTGCGCATGTACATGCATGCATGCATGAAACACAAGCATGCAAATGCACGAAAACATACATGCACACAAATGTGCGCATGCCCGCACAGATGTGCACACACGCACGGCACATGCACACACATGCACACATGCATACATGCACACAAATGTGCACATGCCCGCACAGATGTGCACACACGCACGGCACATGCACACACATGCACACATGCATACATGCACACAAATGTGCGCATGCCCGCATAGATGTGCACACACGCACGGCACATGCACACACATGCACACATGCATACATGCACACAAATGTGCGCATGCCCGCACAGATGTGCACACACGCACGGCACATGCACACACATGCACACATGCATACATGCACACAATGCACACACACACACAGACACATGCACACATGAACCCATACACCCACTCAAACTTACACAAAACACACAAATGGGTAAAGTGCAAGAATAGCCTTCTTGAAGATGCTGCAGTGAGCGAGATGCTTGATTTGATGCATGCTTCAATGCTCCACGTTCAGTATCCATTGATATGCCAAATGCTTAAGGTGCCCCAAACCCCCCTCCCTCCCCCCCCACAGCCCTCAAGCCCCCCTCCACCTTATTCCAGACTTTCTCCGTTCCAGACCACCCTTCCCATTCCTTTCACACCCCGCGTTTTCTACTAGCCTCCCCCAAGGCCACCGCTCAACCTGTTTTGAGACGTCTCAAAACCTTTTTACTATCCTTCCCCAGAACCACCGCTGAACCTGTCCCATTATTGAAAAGCGTCAAAAGTGATCCAAGCATAGCCCGGCCTGGCGTTCTTGAGTCAAGAATCTTGACTATCACCCCCTTCCCCTCCCGGCACGGCACCACCGCCACTCACCCTATCTGCAAACAAGTTCTCCCTCTCGCTGTTGTCGAACAGCGCTAGCTGAAACTCCTCCTGCCGTGCACAGCGCACACCATGCATGCACCGCGTTTCCATGCGCACGCACACGTGGCCGCACATGCAGAACAGGCACACACGCAGAGCAGGCACACACGCAGAACAGGCACACAAAAAGACAACACATGAAGTGCCGGCTGACGAGGGAGGATAAGCGGGGGCCAGGGGCAGGGAAACAGGGTAAAGGCCATCGACGGGGAGGGCAAGGGTAGCAGGGTTGCCGGAAGGGCCTAATTAGCCCGGGCGAAGAGCAAAGAGCGAGCCGGGTAAAAGGCATGACATGATTCGGCAAAGAGCTCGACAGCTCGACAGCTCGACACTGAGTAAGATGTGATGTGCTACCTTGTGAATAAGCCCGTCGTCGATTAGCGAGCTGCTTATCCGCTTGAACAGCTCGTACAGCGACTCCACCTCGCTCTCGCTAACTGCGCACGCACACGCAGGGCACGTGTCGGCACGTGTGAGCGCGTGTGGGGGAATGCGGGCACGTGTGGGCATGTGCGGGCACTGTCCGCGCGCGTGGAAACGTGGAAGCACGAGTGACGAGTATGAGCACACGATCTTTTTGAGCTCACAAGTTGGAGTTAAATAAGTATTCAACGGAGGCGACAGAAGATGGGAGCTGAGAGAATGGAGGAGGGGGCGGAGAGAAGTGCGCGGAGAGAAGCGGCGCGGAGAGAAGTCGACGAGCAAGAAGAAGAAACAAGCGTCAACGACAAGAGAAGAAAAAAGAAAGAAAGCAAATGTAATGCAGCAGAACGCACACGCGGTCTCCCGAGCCAGCACGGCGGGGTCCTCGTATCCGGGAGGCGGCTTGTTGGGCACGGACTGGAAGCACCCCATTAGCTCGCAGCACCCGGCGAACCACCCCACCGCATGCGGTGCCGTTATTCCCCACGGCCAGCCGCTGCGCGCGGCCCTAGCAGAAGCTGCGCCCCGAACCGGAACTGTGACTGTACGCGAAGGTGATTGTGACGGTGCAGGAGAGGGTGTGACTGTGCTCGTGGCAGTGCGGCAGTAGCTGGTACCGTGGCCGAGGCACCAGCAGGGGAAGCAGTGGCAGCTGCTGCTGCCGGCCTCCGATGCCACATGCGACCCGCGGAGCGACCGCCTTGCGCCCGGCTTACCCGCCACCGTGCCTCGGAATCGGGTCGGATCGGATCGGATCGCGCGCAGAACGCGAGCGCTGACAGGCTAGGACGGGGCTTGTGAGCGGTGATATGATGTGTGTGCGCGGGGTGAAAACGTGCACGGATTCGCGCGTAGGAGAGGGATACGAGGCGATCTTATATATACGTTTGGTTCTACGGCAGCAAGAGTTCAGGGCAGTAAACGCCGGCTGCGGTGGGTCTAGGTATGATTCGACGAGCTTTAGACGACTAATAGCTGAGAGAAAGGAAGCTGCTTGAGCGACGCTCTGGTGTTACTGTATGAATGAAGGGTAAGTAGCTTTCGCAGGGGTACTACTAGCGACCCTGCGCTTTCAAGGGGACTACAGTGCTAGTTGCGGGCACTTTCCGCCCCTCCGCCACTCCGACAGGAACATTATGGAAACAACACAGAACTCGGTACACCCTGTTTCTCGCTACACTGAACTGCGGAAACACACTGAACAGTGGAACTATTCCTTGGACGTATTTGAAAAGTTTACAATATCCGTCTCTAGGAGGCGGGTGATCCGAAATTTCGTTGACCTGGGTACCCTACCGAGCCATATTAAAAGTTTAATCGACCGTCTTCAAAGGTAGCTGACCTCGTCAAACCGAACTGGTGCAAAAGTTTACTATATCGCGTAATTTGGCGCGTTGAGCCACAGGGTTCAGTATACCGGCATACACAATAGCGAGAAACAGGGTGTACCATATTCACCCACGTGTCACAAATTCGGAAAGTTCAGATGATTTAACAAGTTCATTCTCAAAAGATGGTGGTCGCATCCTCCTTTCTATGGAGGTCGCAAAAAGCATCCCGTCATTGCACCAAATGTTCCAGATGTTCCAGATGTTCCAGATGAAATGACTTTTTTCACCTGAAAAAGATGGTGGTCGCATCACCCTATCAACATTGGAATTTAGCTAGTTTATTTGAGTTAAGAGACCTTAAAAAAGGTCTCGAAGAATGAAGTTTGATCTTACGAACCTCTATCAAGGTGGTGTATCAACTTCAAAATCGAAAGGCCACACACGTAACCGGACGTGACAATAAAGTTGGACAAAAGGTTTTACCCCTATTTGAGGTAAAACAGCAGACCTTTGGCTAACGGTATCAAATACAGCAGCAGCCGGGAAAACGCATGGCAAAAAAAAAAAAAAACCCATAGGGAACCTGGACTCATTTTCGGGAGGGATAAACCCTAAACATGGGAACCCACATTTTTTTAGGGTTGATGCCTCCCCGAGACGCATCCCTTCCCGATTGGGTTTTAGTTTTTTTTGGTCAAGTAAAGGGATATTTTATCCAGTGGCATGCGAAATTTGTGACACGTGGGTGAATGTGGGACCGAGTTCTGTGTTGTTGCCATAATGTTCCTGTCGGGGTGGCGGAGTGGCGGAAAGTGCCCGCAACTAGCTCTGTAGTCCCCTTGAAAGCGCAGGGTTGCTATATTACCCCAGCGAAAGCTACTTACCCATGAATGAACAAACACCACTAAAAACAGCTTACTGTTGGCTTTCTGCTACTAATAAAGGGTTTTTATAAGAGACGTGACAAAACATTTTGGAGTTCTCATGAGCAGTTACATGTTCCGCCAATTCGATCACGAACGGTCACATGTTCTGCCGAATCTATCACGAACCATCACACGAGTATCACCCGCCGTCACTCAAAGGCACTAAATTCTATCACGGGTAGTCATACTCGAAACTTTGTTATCACAGATGAACCCTCTCATCATTTCGTTGACCCGCCCTGAAATACTGTACAAATTTAGGGACTATATTTCGGGTTGCTGGTTTTTGTTATGTATACGCGACCATTTTGGGTGCAAAGATACCTGGTTACGTTCGAATCGACGTAACACACTTTAGTTAAAAAAACATGCATGGATTTGAACGCATATATCTTTTGCTAGAGTTCGCAATTTATTGAATCTGCCTAAATGTTTATCAAGATTCTGAACAGTCCATAAATTGGAACGGTCACATGCCTACATCCATATCAAGATGCGGATAAACATCTTTGAAAGATTCAATGAATTGTGAACTCTAGCAATATACATATGCGTTCAAATCCATTCATAAACCTTTTAAAACTAAAATGTGCAGGGCTGACGTTTCATTTTAAGCTTCCCTGATTTTGGGGAAAAATTTCCCCCTCTATTACGGGTGCACATTTTCCAGAAAAGCAGTACCCTGATTGCTCAGGGTTGTAAAGTAGTTCATACTGATTGTTCAGGGTCGAGAACTGAACATCAGAGTAGTAACGCGCGCTTTATTACCGGGAAAAATATCCCCACTCTCCATAAAGTCTCGAAGTTTCGATCAGAACGAAGTTTCGAAGAAACTTCGTCTCGATAAAGCGGGAAGGGGGGGGGGGGGGGGATTACGCACATGTGGGGGGATCACTGCGATCAATCCAAGGCGGGGTCATCGGAAAGAAACTTTCAAGAAACTTCCTCTCGATAAGTCGGGGAAAATATCCCCACTCTCCATAAAGTCTTGAAGTTTCGATCAGTACGAAGTTTCGAAGAAACTTCGTCTCGATAAAGCGGGAAGGGGGGGGGGAGGGTTACGCACATGTGGGGGGATCACTGCGATCAATCCAAGGCGGGGTCATCGGAAGGAAACTTCCGAGAAACTTCCTCTCGATAAGTCAGGGTCCACACAGTCGATACTCTGTTAAGTCAGGGTCCACTAACAGCCTAGTCTGTTACACTGTACTCAAAATCAGGGATAGCTAAACTATTACTCTGATTAGATCAGGGCTGGAAATTCAATAACTCTGAAATTTCAGTCTCCACGAAGTGGAAAGCCTGAAATCACCCTGAAATCAGGGTAATTACCCTGATAAAATCAGCCCTGAAAATGTGTTACGTCGATTCGAACGTAACCAGGTATCTTTGCACCCAAAATGGTCGCGTATACAGGACAAAAACTAGCAACCCGAAATATAGTCCCTAAATCTGTACAGTGTTTCAGGGCGGGTCAACGAAATGATGAGAGGGTTCATCTGTGACAGCAAAGTATCGAGTGTGACTACCCGTGATAGAATTTAGTGCCTTTGAGTGACGACGGGTGATACCTGTGTGATGGTTTGTGATAGATTCAGCAGAACATGTGACCGTTCGTGATAGATTTGGCGGAACATGGGACTGCTCGTGATAACTCCGAAATGTTTTGTGACGGCCGTATAAAAACCCAATAATAAATCGAGGTCTGAGATATTCGATGGATGTGGACTTTTTGAAAGCACAGGGACCTTGGGGCAACGTTCATCAGAGCAAGCAAACCCCTCTCTGGTGCTGAGCAATAGTGAGTGGGTAGAGGTTGTAAAACAAGAGCAGCAATGAACGGGAAATCTCTCAAGTTTATTTCAACGCCCTCGATTGTTCCGTTCAACTTGCTCCCGATGTTCTGCGGAGTGAAGAAAGGGTAATGTAGGTATAGTTCGGTGCTAGTGTTCTGTACCCCCTGATAAAATTTCACCAGACCAAACAAACGACCACAAAATGATTTCGGACGAAATGATGCGAGCTGCCCATAAAACTCACTACAGTTCTCCCGAACAAAGTCTGCGAAGTGGGAAGCGAGCCACACGCAGCCTTGAAAGGCTGTGTCGTGTCACATGCTTGTAGGGAAACAGCCAATGAGGTGTTCGATTTTGGAAAAACCGACAAAATCTATGAACCAGTTCAGCAAATCGGGCAATCTACCCGTTGCAGCTGTAGATTCATAGAAATTACCTCATCCTCTCTTTAGAACTACCTTTTTATCAGCGTGTAAGCTTTTCAAGATGGTTCACAAAAGCAAAATCGTCCGTATGTTACAGTTTACAGCTGTTCGAGTGGCTTCACACTCACGAAATCGGCATTCTCGGGGAGGCTGTGTTTTATGACAATACTCGATTCCTCGAAGTTTGCTCTCTGTCAACTCCAAGGGACTTGACTTCCTCCACTCGCCTCCAGTTTCTTCTCTCCTTGGAAGTCAGCTGAGAAGCGATGATCATTCTCGGGGATGTTTGGAAGGAATCTCACCCTCTGACGTGTACTATTGTTGACAATAGGTTTCCAGGGAGCGGCGAGCTGCGATGGCCAACTAGTACCAGATTTCATGTCTTCCACTACCATAGCTTCGCCAATCCATGGCGGATCTCCCTCCAGAGGTGCACGCTCGTAACATTCGCACAGATAGGCACCCCGAGTCGCTCCATATGCACTTACAACTCGAAGAAGGCGGCTCGTCGGCACCAGGAACTCCAGCATACCCCGCGTCGCACGCTGCTAGTAGTCCCGACGGGCCTAGTAGTCCCGGCGCGTCCGCGTCGCCCCATGGGAGACGACTGTCGCCGTCTGGTTCTCGACACAGAGCGGGAAAGCGGCATACGCTGCTTCTAGCACGCACTGCCAGTCATGCGACCTCCCTTGCACGCGCCTCTCCCGCATCTACGACTTCCGGCAATGCGATGGCTTCCCGTGCTGCTCGATCAGGCTCCGGAGATCATTCCTCGTCCGTCCGATCGTCCACGTCATCCTCTCGTATGAACCACAGGAAGAGAAGCGTAGCGCGTGGTTCTAGCAACCCAGCGTCTGTAGCGTCCTCCGCTTCTGGTTTCACATCCACGGCAAATGCTGCGGCCGCGGGAACCACTGCAGATGCAACCGCCTCCAATCCGAACGGGATTCTCAATGTCAGATCAGAATCGTCACCTGGCAAGGGATTGGAGCAGTTACTTTACACCGGCGCTTCAGCTTCATGTGACAATGCCTTGAATCTGGAGGGAAATTTTCAGCATAGTGGCGACGAGACAGTGGATGCGGAAGTCGCACGGGAGAGCTGCGTGGACGGTGGGGAGGGAGAGGGTGAAGGTACGCAGAACCTCGAATCCAGAAGCCTTCCGCCTGTGCTTCCCAGCTCTTGCGTGCCCGTTCCTGCCGTTCGGAACCATGATTTGGATAGTGCCAGCCAAAATGCTCTCACCACCGGAATCGACGCCTTTACTGCTAATTCTTCTGCGAAGGGTGGTGAATCCGTACCAGATGCTATGGAGGATTTCGAAGAAGGCAGCAGCGACAGCCAGGCTCTTCGAGTCTCTGGTTTGCCACGATGTTTTCCATTGCCTCCTCCTGCTCGCGTCTCTCCTGCTCGCGTCTCTCCTGCCAGGCCTCCCCTGGCGTCATCCCTCTCAGCGCCTCCGCGATCCCTTGCCTTATACGGAGGACGGAGTGTACCACCCGGGGCAGGTGACGCTGGAAGCTCCGTTCAAAAGCCTGCTTCGTTACAAGCAGCCTCAGGCTCGATGCATGCACGGCCAATATCGAGCCGGAGCCTGCCATCCGGTGCTGTTATCGACGTGGAGGGGGGTGCAGCTGCGGAGGAGGGTGGGGCAGAGAAGATATTTGTGGCGGTGCGAGTGAGGCCGTTGAGTGCGAGGGAGGTGGCGGCAGGGGAGGAGAGTGTGTGGCAAGTGCTCGACGCCTGCTCTATCCGCTCTGTGCTCCCTTCCACTGCGCCTGCTTCGTTGCAAGGAGACCGCGCAGTGCCTGCTCAGACTTACCACTTTGGTAACGCCTCTTCTTTGCCACAGGGATGAGATGCATCGTACATACAACACTACCCTTCCTTTTCGTTTCAGTAGGGATTACCTGCTGCAGTGCTCACTGCTCTCCCCCCTTTTTCGGCCTTTCTATCTTATTCCGAATGAAAGTAATTCCCCTCATTATCCACTGGGCAACCTTCTGTCGTTTTCTGGCGTCCTTGAACTCGCCTTCGTCCTCTCACATCTGCATCTTCACACAAGCCTGATCTGATCCCATCTTCTCAGAGGTTCCATGCCATATCTCTTCATCTTCATGTCAGCATCGTTTTCCCTCCCACGCTCTCGTTCCCTCCCCTATCGCTAAGTACAATTCCCCATGCAAATCCTGCACCGCCCTGCATCCCCTGCGTCTCCTGTGCCTGTGCATGCAGACAGGGTATTTGACGAGCAGGCGTCGTCCCTGGCAGTGTACCAGCACGCAGCCAAACACGTGGTGCTCTCCGTGCTGCAAGGAGTCAACGGTTCGTCCGTCTATCTGCTCTTTCACCTGCCCCTTCACCTCTCTCTTTACCTGCCCGTTCACCCGCCCCTTCCTTTTCTGCTCTACTTGTTCCCGCGTTTCTTCTCAGCACCTCCCTCCGACTGCTCTAAGCCCATCCTTTTCGACCCAGTCTCTCCTGTCCCGTCAGTTCCACTCACTAACTACCTCTCACTATCGTGAGACAATCCCCTGTCATTACATGGACGGAGCTTCTTTCTCGTACAGTATGTGAGGTGAGGTGAGGTGAGGCTAGGACTAATCTATCCAGTTTCCCGAATCCCTTCCCCTTCCATGGCTGTTTGTTTCCCCCCCTCGCCTCGCCTCTCCCACCCCCCGCCAGGCACCATCTTTGCATATGGGATGACAGGGAGTGGCAAGACGTTCACCATGGCAGCAGTAACGGAGATGGCTATACAGGAGATCTTTGATCACATAACCAAGGTGAGGATGGGGATCAGATCAGTAAAGCACACTTATCGCACTTGCCAGAATATAGGGAAATCTTGGGGGTGTTCAGAATCTAGTACCGAATAGTCAGCATGATTAGATATCTGAAAGGATTGTTAGGAAGGCTTGGTTGGATCGCTGGGGTGTTTGGCTTTCACAGTCTAATCAGCCCTCCTTTCACTGCGCGTTTTTCTCCCCTCCTGAGAGTCTTGGAAGTGATCCTGAGACTCTCTCTCACTTCCTCCTCCTTGCCTCGTTCACTTGCACTGCATGTCAAAGCAACCTACCACGCACACGCACCCCTTTTTCCCCGCTCCTCCCACCACCCAGCTCTCCTCCCCCTCGACCCCACTCACCCCTCCTCCTCCCTTCCCATCTTCCTTCTCCCCTTCACCCTCCTTCCATTCCACTCCAGCACGGCGGCGAGCGGGAGTATTCCCTGCAGCTGGCAGCCATGGAGATTTACAACGAGCAAGTGCGGGACCTGCTGGGCTTTGAGGTGTCTTAGGATTTTCCCCCTGTCCCCTCCCTCCACCCAACCTCTCCCCCACCTCAGCACGGCGGTGAGCGGGAGTATTCCCTGCAGCTGGCAGCCATGGAGATCTACAACGAGCAAGTGCGGGACCTGCTGGCTGCTCCAGGGGACAGCGCGCCGCTCAGAGTGCTCGATGGCGCAGAGGTGGGTGGGAGAAGTGGGCGTGGTGGGGAGCAGTGTGGGTGGTGGGGTGCGTGGGAGGAGAGTGAAGTTGTGCGAGGGCAAGAAGGGGACGGGTGATCCTCGAGATGCCTCAAGGCAATGCCGGGTGGTGGGGTTCGTGGGAGGGTAATCAGGGAATGCCTGGGAGGGGATGAGGTTGTGGGAGGTAAGGAGATGACGGATGAGTGGGAGGAGGGATGGGAGGAGGAGCAACAGGAGCAGGGAGGGCGGGAGGGGTAGGTGTGCTGTTGCCTGTGCATTTCTGTCTCTCTGTTTGGGGAATAGCACACACACAAGTGTGTGTGTGTGTGTGTGTGTGTGTGTGTGTGTGTGTGTGTGTGTGTGTGTGTGTGTGTGTGTGCATGTGTACATGCGCGTGTGCATGCATGCATGCGTGTGTGTGTACACGTCTGCGTGCATGCATGCATGCGTGGCGCCTATCCCCCATGCAGGGCGGGACTCTAGTGGAGAACCTGTCACGCCATGACGTACGCTCGCCAGCACACCTGCTGCTGCTGCTGGACCAGTGCACATGTGAGTGCGAGAGTGTGTGAGGGCGGGGTGTGCGAGTGGGGGGCGTGAGAGGGGCGAGTGCGAGAAATGGGAGTGTGTGATGGGGGAGTGTGAGAGGGGGGACTGAGAGGGGTGGGAGTGTGTGAGACGTGGGAGCGCGTGAGAGACAGCTCTTTTCCCTCGCTTCCCAGTAGGTCCCACCTTTCTCTCCTCCTCCAACTTCGTCCCCCCCACCCGCTCCCAACCACACCCTTCCTTCCTCTCCCACCCATCCCCCCATCCACACCCCGTCTCTCCCCACATCCCCCATCCCATCCCCTCCCCCTTCCCCATGCATGGCAGCCCAACGCACAGTGGGGGAGACGCAGATGAACGAGGCCAGCTCTCGGTCACACCTCATCGTACAACTGGTGAGTCAGACACAGGACGTTGGGGTGTGGGGGTGAGGGTGCGGGAGACGGTAGGGGAGACGCAGATGAACGAGGCCAGCTCACGGGTGTGGGAGTGAGGGTTGTGAAAACAGGGGGGAGACGCAGATGAACGAGGCCAGCTCTCGGTCACACCTCATCGTGCAGCTGGTGAGGCAAAGGAAACACCATGGTGGGAGTGAGGGTGGGGGTGAGGTTGGGGATGAGGCTGGGGTGGGGGTGGGGGTGGATGTGGGGGGGGGGGGGTGGGGGGTGGATGTGGGGGTGTCACGCAAGATGTTCTCAATGCATGCTATGCTAATACCAACCTGGGGGCCTATACCAATTGCACACAATGCCAAGTCCTCAACTATTCCCGCTTCTCGAATGGTCCCTCCTCTCATTCCCATCCCATCCCGTTTCCCTCTCTCCATTACTCCTCTGTCACTCTGCCCGCGACCACTCTCTGTCCTATGTGCAGTTGTGCCTGCCTGCAAACTATGCAGAACGAGGTGACTTTTGAGTCGACTCAAAAGTCACCTCGTTGCCTGCCTGCAGACTGTGCAGAGCGAGCCCAACTGCAGCATCCTTTTGAGGCGCCTCATGAATGATTTCCCTCTCTCCGTTACTCCGTTACTCCCCTGTCACTCTGTACGCCACCACTCTGTGCTGTGCCCCACACATGCCTGCAGACCGTGCAGAGCGAGCCCACCGCACCATCTGCCTCTCCACACCTCTCCACCGCCTCCCTCTTCACTGAACCCCCACCTGCCTCCACTGCTTCTGCTGATGTTACAAGCGCTCACCCCACCGAGCCAAGGCCCACCGAAGCATCAGAAGATGGCCCCACCAGTGTCTCCGCCTCCTTTTCCTCCTCCTTTTCCCCCTCCGTCGCCTCCTCCTTCGCCTCCTCATCCATGCTCTCGTCCTCCGCGTCCCTCCCCCTCTCCGAATCCTCCGCCTCTGCGCCGCTTGCTTCATCTGCGCCTGGCCTTGCTCCCCTGCCGGCACCTGTCCTACGTGCCACTCTGGTAATCATTCCCATCAATACTCTCAACAAAGAGTCACCAATACATCACCAATATTCACCAACCTCTCTCACCCGTTGTGCCCATGTGCCTTGCCTTCCCCTCTACCCTGACCCTTCATCCGTCAACCCGCATTCAATAATTTTCTGATCTTCCACCTTCAATCCCGGTGTGCTGCATGTTGCACGTTGAATGCTGCTGCCTTCCTTCCTTCCTTCCTTCCTTCCTTCCTTCCTTCCTTCCTTCCTTCCTTCCTTCCTTCCTTCCTTCCTTCCTTCCTTCTTTTCTCCCTCCCAACCTTCCTTCTCCCTCCTTCCTTGCGCTCTCTCCCCTCTCCTCCCACTCTCTCCTCACCACGAATGGTGAATCTGGTGCCTCTCTCCGAATCTGGTGGATCTCACAGGCAGTCAGAGGGCAGGGCAGGTGAGTTTCCAGTCGACTCAAAACTCAACTCGACCCAGAAATCGACTCAAAACTCCCCCCTTTTCCTACCCATCCCACGCGCCTCCCACAGAATCTGGTTGATCTAGCGGGCAGTGAGAGAGCGGGGCAGATGCAGTCAGAGGGGCAGCGGCTGAGGGAGGGAGCACACATCAACCGCAGCCTGCTCACTCTCAGCACCGTCATCCACAAGCTCAGGTGGGCATGCATGAGTCTGCTTTGGGGTCCCTTACGAATCGTCTCACTTTTGAGGTGCATCTGTCGCAGCCTGCTCACTCTCAGCACCGTTATCCACAAGCTCAGGTGGGCATGCACGCACGCGCACGAGTCTATGACTGCGTCTGCGGCACTTCAGAAATAGTCTCGCTTTCGAGGTGCATGCATCAACCGCAGCCTGCTCACACTCAGCACCGTCATCCACAAGCTCAGGTGAGTGTGAGTCAGCACCGTCTCCGACTCCAACGGAGAAATTGCAGTCTGCTGCTCTACTGGTGCGACTTTTGAGAATTCTCATTGAGATCTCAAAAGTCGCACCAGTCTGCTGCTTCACTGTGCTCAGGTGCCGGCCCCTGATGGTCCTGTCTGTCGGCTCTAACTGCTAGTGCTGCGATCTGCAGGGCTGTTTACATTGCCCACAGGAGGAGGAGTAGCCATGGTAATTCTGTGTGAGCCGAGCTGCTGCTGGTGATACGTTGGGCAGCAGAGGGAAGGAATAAAATAGTGGTCCTGTTCACACTTCCCAGTTGCAGTCTCAGAACAACGAGTATATTCTCACATTCATCACACTTCCGCTTCTACCTCCCTGCACCTCCCCCTTCCCCCCTCCCACTCTACCCATTTGCCTCTTCCCTTCAGTGCCCCTGCCTCTTCCCTCTCCTCCTCCTCCTCCACGCCACCCCCCCTCTCCTCCTCCTCCTCCTCGTCCCCCTCCCGTGCCCCCCACATCCCCTACCGGGACTCCAAGCTAACGCGCATCCTGCAGAGCGCGCTGGGGGGCAACGGCCGCACGGCCGTGCTATGCACTGTGAGCGCTGCAGCGTGCCACACAGAGCACACGCGCAACACCCTGGCGTTTGCTGCACGCGCCAAGCAGGTCTCCACCACCGCCAAAGTGAACACGGTTAGTGGCGGTGTGGCGGGAAGGGTTTCTGGTTTAGGCGCTCTTGTGGTTTAGGCGCTCTTGTGGTTTAGGCGCTCTTGTGGTTTAGGCGCTCTTGTGGTTTAGGCGCTCTTGTGGTTTAGGCGCTCTTGTGGTTTAGGCGCTCTTGTGGTTTAGGCGCTCTAGAACTCGATTGCTGCGCGTTTGCTGCGCATTTGCTGCGCGCGCCAAGCAGGTCTCCTCCACTCATCCTGACAGGATGAGTTTCTGGATTAGGCGCGTTTCTTGTCCAGGCGAGAAGGAGCTCATTGTTTGGTCATCTCAAAATCGGCCGCTGCTCAGGCCAAGCAGGTGTCTGTCTGTCTGTCTGTCTGTCCACCACATGTGATTAAGTGTCAACACTTTCAGTGGGGGGAGGAACCTGGTGATGCAGGTGGATGGTGGAGAAATGGAGGTGTTGAGTTGAGTCGACTCAAGAGGTTGCTCCATTGAGTGTGCTTCCCTGTCACACGTTTGGGTTCATGATGAGACCCTATGCAGCTGCTGCCATGCGGAATCACAAGGCGAGACGCTGACCAGATTTGCTTGCACGCATGTATGCATGTGGATATGTGTGTGTGCGTGTATGCATGTGGATATGTGTGTGTGCGCGTATGCATGTACATGCGTGTGTGTGCGTTTGTGTGTGCGTGTGTGCTTGTGCATGCGCGCGTGTGTGTGTGGGGGGGGGGGGGGGGGGGGCGCGTGCATGTTTGCGTGGTGATCATGCTTATACGTGCATGAACTCTGAGCAGGTGGAATCGGGTCAAGAGAAGGTGATTCGGCAGCTGCAACAGCAGGTCAAGCTGCTGGAGGGTAAACTGAAAGGCGTGGAAGAGGAGAGACAAAAGCAGCAGCAGCAACAGGAGCAGAAGCAGCAGCAGGCTTTGAGTGAGGAGGCAGGCGGGAGGAGGAGGAGCAACGAGGGCGTATCAGCAGCAGCAGCAGCAGCGAGGCAGCTGATACTGGAGTACGAGGAAGCAATGGGACAGCTAGAGGCAGAGAAGGAGGAGGTCAGTGGGATGCGGGCATGGCAATCGTAAACGCCCTTAACAATTGCACCACACCTGGACGCTTCTGCAATCACGCACCCACACCACACACACACACACCCATGCTTCCTCAATCATGCACTTTTTAGCAGTCCTAGTCCATGCATCTCCTGTCTGATCTGGGAATACAGTGACTTTTGAGTCAAAAGTCCAGATCAGAAGTCTCCTAGTCCAGGTATCTCCCATCTGATCTGGGAATACGGTGTCCCTACATCAACGCGTCGCTGGGCTGCTCTAGCTTTCTCTATTTCTCTTTCCCTGATCCCCCTCATTCTCCCCGGCCCCTTGCCACCTCCTCCCCTCTCCCCTCCCCCTCAGCTGTTCGCGCATGTCTCCCAGGTTAATCCCATCCCCTTTTGAGAGAACCGTTAGAGGGACAAGCCTCGGTCTCGGTTTTTTTAAATACAAGACACCCTACTTCCCGTATTCCCCTTTTTTTAACCCCAAATCCTTTCCCCTTCAGCTGTACGCGCATCTGCCACGTGCTCTCTCCCAGAGGGACGAGGCGCGGTGTTTTCAAAGGCGCCTCAACCCCCCCATCCCCCACCTTCCCAACCTTGAACCTCCCTTCCCCTTCAGCTGTACACACATCTGTCGCGCGCTCTCTCCCAGCGGGACGAGGCGCGGTGCATGGTGGCAGCGCAGCAGAGGGAGGTGCGGGCCATGCGGGAGCACCTGGCGCTGCTGCAGTGGCAGCTGGACGAGGGTCAGGGGAGCGAGGAGAGCGAGGGGAGTGAGGGGGGCGAGGGGAGTGACGGGGGCAAGAGGAATTTGGTGGAGGGGGATGGTGGAGAGGATGGTGCGGTGAGGAGTGGTTTGGAAGGAGGGAGTGGTGTGGAGAGAGCAGCAGGGCGAGAGGGGGTTGGTGAGGATGAGGGCGGGAGACAGGGGAACGAAGGGGCTTTAAGAGGAATTGATGGGGAAGCAACAGCAAGCCATGTGGTTAGCTGTGTTGCATCTCGAGCAGGCAACAGCAGTGGGAGGTTCAGCAGCAGCACCAGAATGAGCAGAAGAAGCAGGAGGGGGAGGAGCGTGAGTCATTCAAGGAGGACGAGTCCTGTGTCTGCTGTCCGCCCGCCCAGTGCCACACTTAGTCTCTTCCGAAGTAGTTTCTCGTTTACTGATCCTGATGGCACTCTGCTGTTCCAGCAGCAGCAGCAGCAGCAGCAGGAAGAGCAAGAGCACCTGGAGACTGATGATTACAGGAATATTGGTTCCTCCCCCAGCCGCGGCCGCAAGAGTAATGCTGTTGTCGCTGCTGACGCTGCCCATGCTGCTGACGCTGCCCATGCTGCTGACGCTGCCCATGCTGCTGACGCTGCCCATGCTGCTGACGCTGCCCATGCTGCTGACGGTGCTGGCTCTGTTTCCACTCGACGGTATGTATGATGTTTCCAGTTTTTAGATGATCATTCACGGATTGTCTGGTTGCTGGCTTGCTGCCACATCGCATCGCATCGCACTTCATCGCATCGCATCCCATCGCATCGCATCCCATCGCATTGCGTCACGTCACATCACATCCCAGCATCTTCCATCCCATTCTCATCTATACCCCTTCACTCTGCATGTATACGTCTTTTGAACAGTTAACCCACCCGTAACCCTTTCCCTCCTCCTCGTTACCCCCACCCTCTCTGCCGTTATAACCATCTCTGTGACCAATAGCTAACCCTTACCCAATCCGTACCTTCTAACCCCGCCCACCCTCTCCTCCCGCGCTCTTGTGAGCAGCAGCGACTATGATCCTTACTCAGTCAATACCCTTTCCCCATTCTGCCTCTTCGATCACTCACCCTCTCCGCCCGTCTACCAATTCCTGTGAGCAGCAGCGACTATGCAAGGCAAGCGTGGGTGCAGCAGCTGCAGCGGCTGGCAGTGATGGGCGAGAGGATGGGGCAGCAGGACGCGCACAGAGCACTGCTCGCGCTACAGGCTGAGATTCACTCGCTCTGGCTCTCCGCCTCTGCTTCCCTCTCTCCCTCTGCTTCCCTTCGAACCTCCGGTTTTCCTGCTGCTGCTGCTGCTGCTGTTGCTGCTGATCCTCCTACTGGTGCTGCCAGCACTGCTGGTGCTGCTGCAGCTGGTGGTGTTGCTTTTGATTTCCCTTCTGCAGCTCCGCAGATCTCTGCTGCTTCGTGTGCTGTGGTGGATGGTGCAGCACGTAACAGCGGTTGCGCCACTGCTGCCACAGAGGCAGTTTGCTATGGGTATCGGAACAGTGCTAGCGGCAGTAGTAGCCCTCTCTTCCGCCACTCACTTTCTGCACTGCCACCGCCATTACCACCTGTCCTTGGACCGCCAGAAGCAGCAGCAGCAACTGCAAGAGCAGCAAGTGCAGGAACAATGGCAGACGGCACAACCGAAGCAGCAGATGCAGCAGAAGCAGCTTCAGCATTGGCTGCATCAACTGAGCCTCGAATCAGCTTGTCAAACCCACAGGGAGAAGCACAAGTGGTGGCCGGAAGGGACGGAAGATTCTTACGCATGCTTGGCACGTACAACCCAGAGCCAACGGACACAGCTGCTCCTTCTGGATCATCCCTAGACGATCCTGTCGTTGCTGGGGCTGGTGAGGCTGCAAGCTGTGCTGCCTCCGGGGAAGCAGCTGCTGGTGCTGAAACGGTACAATGGAGTGACATCAAGGCGCCACTGCTGCAGGATACCTCAGAGGGGCTTGAAGGTGCAATGGTGCTGGCTGGCCTGCATTCTGCTGCTGTTGCTGCTGGAGTGACGAGAGGTGCAGCGACAGGCACTGCTAACGCAGCTGCTTCTCCTGATAACGATGGCTTGCTCTTGCTGCTGCAGCACCAGCACCAGCAGCAGCAGCAGCAGCAGATGGGACGGATGAGAGCACGAGCGATAGAGGAGCTGGACGGGGAGCAGGAGTTGGAAGGAGAGGAGAATCAGGGGCAGGAAGGGGAGGAAGAGGAGGAGTACCCATGTGCGGCTATCCCTCGGCTGGAGCGGCAGCTGCAGCGCATGCAGCTGTCTCTGCGAGGCATGCTGGCTGTCGCTGCTGCTGCTCATGAAGCTGAAAGAAGCAGCGGTGATTCCCTTGCGGCTGCTCGGTCGAATGCTCATGATCATCTCACTCCTGATGCTGCCATTGTAGGCTCATGTTGTCCCGGATTGGCAAGTGTTGCTGCTTCGGCTAGCGCTAGTGCCCCTGCTGGTGCAGTATACGGCACAATTGCACACGCAGCCACTCCCTTGGGGCGTGGTGGTATGGCTGATGGCATGGCTACTGGTTTGGCGGAGAGCATGGCGGATGGTGTAAGAACTCCTGCTTTTGCGCTTGACAGCGCTGCCGTTACAGATACGGCGGTTGGTGCGAGTGCTGCATCTCCCCGCCACTCCATCCCCCCCGCCTCGTCCTTCTCTCCCTGTGTGTCCCTCACGGCCTCGTCCTCCTTCTCCCTCGCCCTCGCCCTCGCTTCACCTGCTCGGTTCTCTCCCAGGGTCGTTGGGAGTATGGAGGCGCCTCAAAGGTCAATCTCCGGCTCATCTCCCTTCCCGTTTGCTCTAGGTCCACCTGCCAGGTTTTCTCTTGGGGGGGTTGGGAGTGAGGGGAGAGGGAGGACGATCGGGGATGGTGGTGGTTACTGTGGTGTTGGTTTGATTCGTGTTGTGGGAGGGGATGAGGAGAGGCATGGGGAGGACGATGTGGGGGAGAGTCGGGTGGGTGGGTGGCAGGGTAGCGTGATGAGGAAGGGAGGCCAGGCAGAGGAAAGAGAGGAGAGGGGAGTGGGAGGGGTGGGCGAGGAGGGAGGGGAGGGAGATGAGGGAGAACGAGAGTGGGCGGAGGAGGGAGTGGGTGAGGAGAGGAGGCAGATAGCTGAGGAGGGGCATGTACTTGAATGGGAGGGTGGAGAGGAGCAGAGAACACTGGGAAGGGTGGATGGAGTGGAGAAAGCAGAGGAGTATGTCGAAGAGACAGAGAGTGAGAGACACTCGGTTGGAGAGGGGAACACGGGAAAATCTATGGAGCGGGAGAAGGAGAAGCGAGGAAGACGGGAAGTAACAGCGGCAGCAGCATTTGCAGCAGCCGCACCAGCAGGGGAGCAGGAGCATGAGCAGTGGAAAGTGTGCGGAGCACTGGGGAGCAGCAGCAGCAGCATCGGCAGCGGCAGCAGGGGCAGCATGCAGCGGGTGATGCAGGCAGCAATGGATCGCAACATGGCGGCCATTCGCGTGTACGTGGGCGAGCTCAAGGAGCGAGTGACCAAGCTGCACTTCCAGAAACAGCTGCTGCTCTGCCAGGTGTGCATGAGGGCAGGGGAAGGGGTGTGTCTGTGGTAGGTGGAGGGGGGGTGGCCTGGCAGGTGCGAGGGGATCTACTATCAGGTGAACTTTGATTCGACTTCAAATGCACCTAGTACGTGCCGGGGGGAATGGTGTGGCATGTAAGGTTGTGCTAACCCTGTTGGGCATGGGTATAGGGTATGTGGGGTGGGGTGTGGTGCGGAGTGGTAACATGGTGCCTGGGGCATGATTCATGGGATTCGTTTCTGGGCTCTTAAGCCAGAACTTGGAGCATACAATCCGTAACTCTGCTTTGGATGAAACCTGTAAACCTAGGAGAGATGGGTAACTTCCATTCAGCCGAGGGACGGATAAATATCCATCACTTTCTTCTCCCTTCCTTTGCTTTTGTTGCTCTCCCCTCCTCTCCTCCCTTCCCTTGGCCTCTCCTCTCCTCTTCGTCCTCTCCTCCGTGTACTCACCCCGTCCCTCCCCTTCCCTCTCCTCCTCTCCCCTCTTTTCCCCTCGCCTAATCCAATCACAGGTGCTCGTGCTGGGGCAGAGAACTTGGTCTAGCTGCCTCTGCTGGGTACTTTCTCTCTTTTTCAGAATCTCCAAAAACACCCATCCCATCCAACCGAACCCCACACCTATACCGCAGGTGCTCATTCTGGAGTCAGAGAGGAGGAAGGCATTTGAGCCAATGCAAATGTTTCTTCCCATCCCATCCCATTCCCTCCCACGGTCCCAACCCATCCGATTCCTTCCCATACAATCCAACCCCCACACCTCTGTTGCAGGTGCTAGAGCTGGAAGCAGAGAAGGAGGGGCGGCTGCTGCTGCAGCAGGTGTTTTATGTAAATCTCAGTTCACCTTTTCCGTCCAACTCTCAAATCCACACCCCAATCGCAGGTGCTAGAGCTGGAGGCAGAGAAGGAAGGGCGGCTGCTGCTGCAGCAGGCGGACAGGGGCGGGAAGGTGGGCGGGCGGTGGGGGCACGAGAGGCACAGCAGACAGAGAATGACGTGGCAGGGGGAGAAGTGGCGCGGAGGGCACGAGGGGATGGGTGGGGGGATGGGCGTGTGGGGGGTGCGTGGAGGAGCAGGCATGGTACGTGAGTCTGACGTGGCATTGGGGAGGGGGGGGCTGGAGAAGATAGAGGAGGGGCGGAGTGGGCGGGAGGGGGCGGAGGGAGGGATGGGGAGAGGGGATGATGGTAAAGATTGGCCTGGTTACAATGCTGCTGGTGATGCTGACGATGCTGCTGCTGCTGGTGTGAATCTTGCTGCCCGTGTTGATTCTGCGGCTGGTGTTGATGCTCCTGCTGGTGCTGATATCGCTGCTACTGTTGATGCTGCTGCTGATGCTGATGCTGATGCTGCTGCTGATGCTGATGCTGCTGCTGCTGCTGCTGCTGCTGCTGATGCTGCTGCTGCTGCTGCTGCTGCTGCTGCTGCTGCTGCTGCTGCTGCTGCTGCTGCTGCTGCTGCTGCTGCTGCTGCTGCTGCTGCTGCTGCTGCTGCTGCTGCTGCTGCTGCTGCTGCTGCTGCTGCTGCTGCTGCTGCTGCTGCTGCTGCTGCTGCTGCTGCTGCTGCTGCTGCTGCTGCTGCTGCTGCTGCTGCTGCTGCTGCTGCTGCTGCTGCTGCTGCTGCTGCTGCTGCTGCTGCTGCTGCTGCTGCTGCTGCTGCTGCTGCTGCTGCTGCTGCTGCTGCTGCTGCTGCTGCTGCTGCTGCTGCTGCTGCTGCTGCTGCTGCTGCTGCTGCTGCTGCTGCTGCTGCTGCTGCTGCTGCTGCTGCTGCTGCTGCTGCTGCTGATGCTGCTGCTGCTGCTGCTGCTGCTGCTGCTGCTGCTGCTGCTGCTGCTGATGCTGATGATGGTGATCCAGGTGGGGAAGGGTTTTGGTACATGAACGGGAACGTGGGGAAGTGCGAGCATGGTGTGGTGCGTGTGGAGGAGGAGGGGGGCCATGATTGCACTGGAGAGGCAGAGGTAGGGGGAGAGGGAGGCGGGGGCACTGTGGAGAGTAGCGAGGAGATCAGCAAGCAGGGGCGTGCAAGTGGGGAAGAGCGGCAGGAAAGTGCAAGCAGAGTGGCAGGCAGAGATGCTTGTGTTGTAAACAACGTGAATATTGCAGCAGCACCAGCACCAGGCACGGCAGCAACAGCAACACCAGCTTCATCAGCAGCAGCAGCAGCAGCAGCAGAAGCAGCAGCAGCCACAGCAGCATCAGGCTCAACAGCAGATGCAGAGGAGGCGGCAGCAGCAGCAGTGCAGGCAGAGTGTTTGCTTGCAGACATAATCACCATGTGGCATGCTTGCCACGTGCCCCTGCTGAGACGCTCCCAGGTGCTGCTGGCCGTTGTGGGAAGTTGCATGGAGGGTGGTGCCATGGGTGATGGTAATGAAGGCCATGTGAATGATGAAGGTGGTAGCAGGCACGATGGACGCACGGGGCGTGGAGGAGAAGGGGTGCCGGCGAGCAGGGCAAGCAGGCCGAGGATGACGAGTGGGACGAGTGGAGTGATTGGGATGAGCAGCGTACATGTGGAGGTGGAGTGGCGGCACATGCGATGGCTGCACAGGCAGCTGCAACTGCCCTGCCATGCGGGCTGGCTCAGGTATGCGGTGATGGGGGGAGGGAGAGTGGGGAGAGATGGGGAGAGAAGAAAGTGCGAGAGGTGGGGATAGAGGGGGAGAGATGGGTGGAGAGGGGAGAGGTGGGGAAAAAGGGGATATGGGCTTGTTGTGGGAATGGAGAGTAGCTGGGGGAGGAAGAGACGTGGAGGGAATGGAAGAGGAGAGGAAAGGAAGGCAACCAAGAGGAAATCAATGTGCTCATCCCTCCTTTTGCCAAAGGTACAGTGAGTCTTGAGGTGAGTCTTGAGACGACTCAAATACTTACATTTGCAAATCCTCTACCTTTTCTGCCCGTTCTCCTCAAGCCCACTCTGTCCCAATCTGCCCTTGTGCAATGTGCTTCGTCTCTCCTCTTTCCTTCCAATCATCCTCGTGCGTCCTTCCTTCAAATTCCAAAACTCCCAGCTCCGTCTCACTTCCCTCCTCTCCCCCTCACTGCCTTCCCCTCCCGCCACTCCTCCCGTCCAATCCCCCAATCAGCCGGCGGCAGCAGCAGGTGCAGCAGGAGCGCGCAGCCATAGCCAGGCACATGAAGCGCCAACTATCCCCCACACACCGCCTCTCCCTCTTCCTCCTCTGGGGGATCAACCCTGCCTCTCGCCACCGCTGCTCCCAGCTCGCCCATTCCATCTGGCCCCCCCCTCCCCCTCCCCCTCTATCTTCCCCTTCTCCTCCTTCTCCCGCTCCCCCTCTGCCTCCTCGTCGCCCTCCGCTTGCTTTCGCGTCACCCTCTGCTGCACCTGCTGCAGCAGCCCCTAACCCAGCTGCATCACCTACATCTGCTGCTGTGACTGTGACTGGGACTGGGACTGGGACCACATTGACGGTGGCCCGTGCGTGCATTCACACGGCACATGCCAGTGCACACGTGGTCGCAGCATGTCTCTTCCACCCACCCACGCCAACACCTCCCGCGCCCTCCCAGCTTGCTACCGCTGCTCACGCACAAGCCCGGCCTCCATCGTCCCTTGTCCCTGCTGCTGATCCTAGCATGGGCAACAACACCTCCCGTGCAGCAGATGCTGATCGCAGTGCGAGCGGAAACAGCAGCAGCAGCAGCAGCAGCAGCAGCAGGAGAAGGCGTGGTGGTGCTGCCAGTGCGAGCAGCAGCACATGTCATGACGACGCACCCCTGGCACGGGGTTTCGTACCAGCGGGCTCGAGTCATGCTAAGCTTCGTGGCTCTACACCTGTTCCAACCAGTGGCAGTCACGGTGCGTGCTTGGGAGGGCTGCTAGGGCTGGTGCAAAGTGAGGGGATTGACAGAGTTGCTACGACAGCATGAAACAAAGCACGGGAGCAAGAAGCCACAGTAGCTCCGCACTGCTTATACATATAATCACTTTGTCAAACGCTCTCCCCATCTCGTTAGCTTTGTCTTTGTGTTTCTCGTTCAATCCCCCGTTTTTCTTTTTCCTTCTTGTGTTCCCTTCCGCGCCCACTGGTATTTCTTCTTCCGCCAGACCAACCACCCTCTCTCTCACACTACCATCTATGTAACCTCCCCTGCGTCTCAGGCCAGCACATACATTGGGTTTCTAGTCGACTCAAAATCCACCTATCTGACCCCACCCTCTCAGACTAGCACAGGCAATCAGTTGAAGCTGGGAGAGGAAAAGAGCTTCTTCCCACCAACCCCTCTTGCTTTTCTGCTTTCTCCCTCCTCTCTCTACTCCTCCATCTTTCCTCCTTCCCTTCTCCATGCCAGCACACGCAGTGGCTCTAGGACTGGCGGGCAGGCTAGTTTTGAGGCGCCTCAAAACCACACGCAGTGGTTCTAAGACTGGTGGAGGAGAAGGTATTTCGGGTTACAATTACTTTCAAGTCAACCCTTCCTGATTGCTCACTCCCTCTTCTCCTCTCCCTTCCTCTCCTCTCCCCCCCTCTCCTCCCCTTTCATCTCCTCCCCCCTCCTCTTCTCTCCCCTCCTCTCATCTCCTCACCTCTCCTCTCCCCTCCTCTCCTCTCCCCCTACCCCCCCTCTCAGTGGCAGCAGAGGTGCAAGAGCTGAGACTGGTGGAGGAAAGGAGTTGTTTCGTTCGACTTACTTCACCTTCTCCCCCTCTCTCCTCCTCTCCCCTCCTACCCCTCTCAGTGGCAGCAGAGGCTAGAGCTGAGACTGGTGGAGGTAAGAAGTCCTTCCATTCGCCTTACTTCTCCTTCTTTCCTATTCCCACATTCTCTCCCCGTCCCCCTCTCTCCCCCTCTCTCCCCCTCTCTCCCCTCTCTCCTCTCCCCTCCTACCCTCACAGTGACAGCAGAGGCGCTAGAGCTGAGACTGGTGGAGGGAGGGCCGCAGGGGCATTGGGGAGGCGCAACTGAGACGGGGAGCCGGGGCAAGGGCAGGGGCAGAGGGGGAGTGGCCGGGTGGAGGTGGTGGGTGGGGAAGGGCGCTTCTGTGAGGCCTGACCCTGATGCTTGGTGACTGGTTAGGTGGAGGCTGGGAGGAGAGAGAGGGAGAGGGACGAGGCACAGTTGAGTGGGAAGCAGAGGCAAGACCAGGGGCAGCGGAGGAGTGGCAAGGTGGAGGTGGTGGATTGGGAAGGGCGCTTTTGTGAGACCTGACCCTGATGCTGCGTGACGGGGCAGGTGGAGGTTTGGAGGAGAGAGGGAGAGGAACGAGGGGATGGGGCAAGAGAGGGGGGGTACGGGAGCAAAGGTGCTGGAGAGGAGGCTGGGATAGAAGAGAAGGGAGGAGTGGAGATAAGGGAAGAGAAGGGAGAAGGATGGGGAAGGATGCGGTGAGGTGAGGGTGGTTCCAGTGTCTGTCTGTCTGTTACTGAGGGAGCAATAAGATGATACTGTAGTATGGTAATAAACTGCTATTGCAGCTGCTGCTGAGAGAGCCAGGTATGATATTGCAACTTATGAGTGGGATGGGATGGAACGGGACAGGAGGGATCAGATGAAAGGACCTTGCGAAAAAAAAAAAAACAGATGTGTCATGGACAATTGACTGGTGATACGGTAGCAGGGAAGATATACCATGTAGCATGCTGGTAGGTACCATGCAGAGCAGGGCCTCAGATTCGTTTTGGCGTAGGCTGACTGGTCAACCTTAGGAGTGTGTTCATGGCTGATCTGTCAGTGTTGTTGTTTAAAAAAAAACTGACTTTTCAGGGTGTATATTAAAAAAAAAACTGAACGATCAGCGTCACTATTTGGTGAAGACTGAACCATTTCAAACAAGTTCTGCATTGATATAACAAACGTTTACAGGAAATCTAATTAAACATATCCTCATCCTCTTCATCATCATCACCCTCTTCACTATCACTAGAGCCTAAAGAGAGCGCCGCGGCCAGCGACGACCGCCGCCATGCTAGCTTCACGGGCAGACCGCGGCCCGTGAGGCACCATGGCGACGGGGGAAAGAGACAATCGGCGAGGCGAGGGGAAGGCGAGGCTGCGCGACGAGGGGAATGCGGGACGACTGGAGGCTGCAGGGAACGACGCGGAAGTTTGGCTCTGCGAGGGGAAAGGAAAGGGAGCAGAAAAGAAATATCTCTATCCTAAATCGTACTTACCTATTGGGCATACTGGTGTGTTGCTGCCGCACTGATGGGCTGCAGAGGAGAGCTGCAGAGGGATGCGGGTGGAGAAAATACGGAGAGGAATACAGGAAGCACGAGGGAGTGAAAGCGGAATCGCGGTTCCCTCTATCCCTCGCAACTCCCTCTCCCACGCAGCTAACTATCTCCCTCGCAGCTCACTCTCTCCGTCTCAGCCTGATCAAACGGAAACGAGGGAACCAAATGCGGGGGGCGATGAGGAGTAACGAGAAACAAATGTCTGTAGATTCGTACCTACTAAGATGGCGTTGCTGCTGAGCTGAGCTCACGGGCTGAAAAGGAGTGGGTATTCCCGTCAAGGAATATGCACGAACGAGAAGTGCAGCTCACGGGCTCACGGATCATCGTACAGCGACGACCAGCTGCGACGCCAGCTTCGCTGGCGAACGCGGCCCGCACGGCGCCATGGCGACGGGGGGAAAGGGAAGCGTGGCGCAGCGAGGGGAAGGTGAGGCTGCGCGATGAGGGAATGACGCTAGGCGAGAAATACACCTGTAGAGTAGAAGAAGAACCACTTCTACTCTACAGGTGTCCAGTACAAGTGCCTTGCATCTCCAAGTGGAGGGACGAGAGGGAGGGGCTGCTGCGAGCGATGCAGGCGCCGAGAGTGGGGAGATGCTCAGAGCGAGAAAAGCGAAGGTGAAGGGAGTGAAGATCCAGGTGGGTGAGAAAGAAGCGGACGGTCTGCGACCAGTGGGGGTTTCATCTACAGTTGGTACAGGAAAGAAGAATCTCTACCGTATCCTTGAGCCAAGATACCTTCGCGAGAAGACAGCAGTGGAGTGAAAGTTCGTGAATGACCATTCCCGAATGCGTTGGCAAGGAATCTTGCCATTTCGGCGTGATTGGCGGAGGGACGGTCGAACCGGTGTACCTAGACATCCGGAATTCAGGGCACCTACGCTAATCTCCATTACAGGGATTTCAGCCAACCCCTTCGTTACAACTCTGATGAGACAGCGTACACGACAGGAAAAAAGCTGATATTTCAGCACATACAGATTTAAAAACCCTGAAATTTCAGCAAACACACTTAAAAAAAAGCTGCCACAACAGCCCCACTATTCTCCCACCACTGAAATCACAGCCTTTTTACCCCTAATCAGCCTTTTTTCGCTGACTTCTGAGGGCCTGGTCAGACTCATTGACAATCTGAAGCACAAGGGATCCACTATACACAGTTATCCGCTTTGTACAATGTCTCAAATGCTGCACATTAGTGAACATACGGTTGAATTACCGTACTGGTAAGAGAACTCCCTACACATCCTGCCTGAGTACCAGCATCAGGCCCCTAGATTCGTTTTGAGGTAGTCTGAGGCCTCAGAGTACACCCCTCCTGGAACTCTGTCTGTCAGAGGTGCCTCAAAATTTTAGTCTGAAAATTCAGACAAGCACAAATTTTTTTGTCTGAACTGTCAGAGTTACTTCAAATTTTAAGATGTTCATGCAGTTTCGTAAAAGCCGTTATAATAGCATTGAAGCTGGTTACAGCCTACCATACCAACGCATCAGGCAACGTGCTCGTGCTCGTGCATCACCTCTGCTCATGTCGGCGGCGTTCCGGTGTTTTTGTCACGTGCAGCGCATGGTTGTTTCTGCTCTGCTGATCTCATTTCGTTTTGTCATGTGTGTGATTACCGTTCTGTACCCATTTTCTCGCATGTGTGCCGATTTTGTCAGTTTTGGATTTGCTTTTCAAGGGACTCGATCGTTCACCCGATCTGTATCAGGTGGGCCAAGTGCCACGCAGCTGAGCTGGCAGCAGGCAAAAACTGTTGCTTGGCGTGGCATGTGAGGATCAGACAGTGCCACACGAAACTTTCACTATGGATCAGGAACTTTCACGCAATTCACACCAGTGCGTGCTGCAGATGTTTTTACAGCGAATCAGCATCAAAGTCGCCTATTCTTTACAATACATTAGAGATAATTTACATGTGACGAGATTTTGTCCTCAGAAATCTCGTAATCACGCAACCATTTCCTCAGCGTAACTGGAAGATATTATCGACGAACGAGTGTATTTGGATGTCCCAACTGTCGAAGTGAGCGTTGCTCACGTCCTGGCACTCCACTGCCATCTCGGAAGTGGGCATATCGGAAGGAAACTTCCAAGAAACTTTGCTCCGATAAGCGCGCAGAGTGTACCCCCGATACAAGTCTGAGGCTCAGCCTACCCTAGTAAAATTAGGCTGAAATTTCAGACAACTCATAAGAAAAAACTCTGGAAAATCAGACATGGTACATAAATAAATTCTTTGAGTTCAGACTAGGTACAAAAAAAAAGTCTGAACGGACTCTGATTCAGACTCCAAAGTCTGATATCTAGGGCACTGACCAGCATGCCATTTAGCATACCGGTAATACAATTGGTTGCAATCACAACACCAGAAACTTGACTTACCCGTAGCCCCTTGGGCAGTCACTGCAAATGGTACTGCATTAGCTGCTGCAGCTGCTGCTGCTGAGTCTCCTAATCCTGTTGGCCCTGCTGCTGCAGCTGTCTCAGCTGCTCCTGACATGCCTCCATCCACGCATTTACCTTGTCCATGGCTTGCTGTAGCTCCTCTAATGCCCTCTGCCTATGCAACTCCTGCTCCCTCTCCTCTATTGCTCCCCCCTGCCTCAGCTTCTCCCCACCAGGAGCAAATTTTCCATCCATATTCTTTGCGTTGTCTTCTTCCTCCCTTTCCTCCTCTTCCTCCCTCCCGCCTTCTTTCTCATTCTCATCCTGGTCTCCATCAGAAATAAACTCCTCTTCTTCTGTCTCACCCAAACCTTGCTCCTCTCTCACCTCTCCCCACCTCTCCTTTCCCACAGGCTGCAGCCCTCCACGTGGCGTCACAGGAGCGCTGCCAGGTGGCGGAAGCGCGTTGGTCAATAATGGGCTCGCTGCTGACTCACCACCCATTCCCATCCGCAACATCTCCGCCTGCCCGAACCTCGACGGGAACCTCGACGGCCGGTCCGGCGAGGAGGTTCGGTGGCGTCGAAGCTCGCGATTGGTAACCCGACCAACATGGCTCGTTTCAGTTCGCGCGCCTGCTGGCGACGGACAAGGCATCCCAGCCAATGCAATCGCTGCAGCAGCAGACAGCCGCGCCGCCTCGTCCTCTTTGCCTATTCGCTTCCCGTGTCCGTGCCCTTGCCCGTGGTCGGCCATTCCCCCTCTGCCACCGACCGTTTGGTCCTCCGCTCCGCCCTTTGCGCCACCCGCTACGTTTGCCGCACCCGCGCCCTGGAAACCCGCGCCAGAGGCAGCGCTCGCACCGCCGTTAGACGGCGCGATTGCTGCAGCTGCTGACGCGGCACCAGAAGCTACCGCTGCTCGCCTCTCCGCCTCCGCTCCCCCGCGCGGCGATCGCACCGCCGCGCTCCCCCTCTGCCGCAGTCGCTGCTTCGCTATCGATCTCGAAGGCGACGCGCTTCCGGGGAGCTGCATGGGGTCGCCGCCATTTCCGGCAAGGCTCGCGGAAATCTTCCCGCCCGCAAGCCACAGTCCGCGCAGCTGCTGCTTCGCCTCCCGCTCTCGTTCCGCCTCAACGCGGCAGATGGGGCAGCGGCACCGCGCCTTCGAAATTACGGGCGCCGCGAACGCCGCCTCTTCCGCCGCCGCCGCTCCCCCGTGCGGATTCTGCCCGCCTCCGCCCGCGGCGCCCCGCTTACCGGCCTTTGCGGCGGGAAGCGCGGACAAGCAATACGTGCTTCCGGGGTCGAGGCGCGTGGCGGGATCGAGCGGCGCGCAAGGGGCGGCGATCGCGACAAGATCGTGGTTGGGAAAATCTAATAGCACGTCCGCGACAGTGAGTGGCGCGTTATTACCAGTGGGCGAGGACGGCGACGACGCGTGGTGTTCCGAAGCAGACGAGGAATACATGCGCAGCGACCCGTCTTCTAGAAGGACCATAACGGGGTCTAACGCGTCCGCCGCCGTCGATTCCGCTGCGGCCGCGGCCCTCCCAGTCGCCGCCCCCGCGGTGGCGGCGGTGGGGGAAAGTGCGCTGGGGGAGAGGTGGCGGTGCAGCGTGCGGATGCACGCGCGCGGCGGGTGCAGCAATCCCGCGGCGACTTTCGCGCCCCATCTCGCGGCGACGAACGCGGCGGCGGCGCGTCTGCCGCTCCCGGCGGTGGTTGCCGTCGCGGAGGTGGTGGTGCTGTGGCAGCCGTTGCTGCTGGCGACGCTGCTGCCGCCGCAACTCGCGGTGTCGAACTTGCTGCCTCCATCGAACGCGTCTGCAGCGCCGCCGCCGTACGCGGTCATCGCGGATTGACCGGCCGGCGAGGCAGAAGACATCATCGCGATGTCGACGTTGCTCGTCGGGAAGGGCTGCATCTGGAGAATCGCATTGCCGGACATTGCGGCGCGATGGGCGGAGCAGGAAAGTGTTAGGCAGAGGAGGAGGCGGTAAACCGAGGAGAGGAGTGCGAGGAGGAAGCGAGGTGGCGAAAAAACGAAAAGACGATGGAGGAAGCAAGCAGGGATGTCACTCCGTGTGTGTGACGAAGCTTGTTCTCGTTGCCCTAATACACGCGGAACGGTTGGGACGTGCAAGGAACACGATGGTGTTCCTAACACATGCTAGCCGCGCGTGACGTTACGCGAATGCGATGCGATCCGATGCGGCCGCTCGCCTGCCGTGCGTGACTTCGTAGTGCCTTGTCGAGTCGATGCGTGATGTGTCAGTGTCAAGGGTTTCGTTCGTACTGGTGCAGTGGCGGTGGGTCAGTATTGATGCTGTGCAGTGCGATGCTGGTGGTGGTGGTGGTGGTGGTGGTGGTGGTGGTGGTGGTGGTGGTGGTTGGCCTTCCTTCTGTTTGGACGAAAGTGGTACAGCAAACCCTGCCTCAACCTCTTTGAAAGTGAGGAAGGCGATGGAGTAGGCAAGAGGACGGGCAGGGAGCACCGAGTAGTGAGGGAGAGCGAGGCAAGGCGAGGGGAGGCGAGGGGAAGCGAGGCGAGCAGTCGAGTGGAAATGGCGAGAGGTGGTTGGTTGAAACTTGGGAGGGAGCAACGCGGAGAGTGCAGGGCAGGGGAGTGGCAAGCAAATGCAGTACAATGCTGCTGCTAGCCGGACGGAGGAATCCGGGCGGGTGTGAGGGCAAGGGCAGCAAACGGCAAGTGACGAGTTGTCGATTTGGGGACTTTTGCAGCAGTCGGATTGGGTGGGCGAATCTGTGTGGAGAGTGTCGTTAACATCGTTCGCCGCCTTTGTCGAACGCTGCTACCTCAGTCGTACCATTCGCTTCTGCTCATGCGACGCATGAGAAGGGGTGGACGTTTAACCAGGTTACCCTAGCTTCAATTTCCCCAGAATTTTGAGTGGACGCGATCAACAAAAAGTACAGTACCACCGACAGGTGTGTTGTACGACTCCCGGAATTCCGATTGGACGGAAGCCGTGTTGGCTGCCCAACCACTTCGCTAACTCTGCGCTTCGTCAGCGTGAGTCATCTCATCACTCCCTCCCTTCGTCCCAACCGCCACTCTCCGTGCCCTTCCAAAATTGACATCACGCACAACGTACGGATGGGCGCATAAAGCACACCAGCCCGTTTTCTGTGTGAGGGCGCGTTTCTATCCCGTGTCAGACATCAGGTCAAAGCTTCGGAAGACACAAAGTGACTCGGTTTGTGTCTTCCGAACCTAAATTTGCCAGCATTCCGAGTCCCTTTGGGTCTTCCCAATCTCAACTTCGTGTCTGGCTTCGTGTCTGACACGGGATAGAAACGCACCCTGAGAGAAATTTTGTTTCCCACTTCTCCCGTTTCCGTCTGCTGAGGATGGGCAGGCTGGGTACAACGGAGGGTAAAATAAGTCTGTTTAGGCCCGGTGGTCACCCCGCTTTGTACCTGCTTTTCCATCCCCTCGCTTACTTAACAGAATAATACCGATTCTGTTGGGCAGGTTGCCGTGAAGCCAGGGCGAGCCGAGAACGAACACATCATCGAAGGTCTGGCAAAAGGGGAAGCACGATCGACATAGAGGACAAGACGGCCGTTTCATCGCTAGATCAGTGCGTAACAGTCTTCGTAACAAGGCCGCCCAATGCATGTCACAACAAATAACGTCCGTAACGGGCACCGTCATCCATCCAGACTATTACAGTTTAAGAAGCGGGGCTTATAGACAGTAAGCAATTATATATTGAATAATGAATAATCTGAACATAATGAAGGCCCCATATATCAGAAGTCCTTGATTCTCAAACTTTTAAAATGCATTTTCAGATCACTCTAATAGGACAGGGTGCTTTAATAAGGAATTATCATGTACATTCCTGTCGTAACATAAGAAAAGCACTACTGCGGACGAAGATCAAATGTCGAGATGCACTAAAGCGACAAAGACGGTTGTCAGGTGGAGACCGATGCAGGGAAAGGCATTCGAAAGGAAAAGGCGTGAACGCGGGTTCCCACGCTGCATTGTTGAGTTTCACTATCCCTTAGAGTACATGGATAGTAAAGACTCATCGTATTATATTGTAATCTTATCTAAACCTTTGTACTTTACATTCACTCTAACAAGTGTCATTAAACACTTCTGTTGCGTATCACAATGCGATCAAGCCTGAGCAAGATCCTTGCCCATGTTCCCGTGGGATTTAACTCGCGATCGCCGTTCGACCAAACATGTCATGCAGTGAGCCGCCACACATGTCCGGGCATTTTACTCGCCATCGTCGCCGCCAAACATCTCCCACCCCGACAGATCGACATGAAAAGTGCAATCCTGTACGCATTAGTTGAGTCAGTAATCTACGTAGAGCAGCCAAACACCTACGACGAAAAGAACCCCACGGTTTGTCAGTTGAAGAAGTCGCTGTACTGGATCGAGTAGGCATCACGGCTGTGGCACTTGGGGAGCGTTTCAACATTGCACCTGCACCACTCTCAACTCCCTACTGCATGACTAGACCCAACCACAAACCGGAAAATAAACCTTTGTCCCCCGTAGGTCTATACACCTACTAGTAGCAACTGGGTTGTCTGCTATTTGGCTCTGTCGCATGCAGGCCCCACCTCTCCTACATCGCAAGTCAACTGGCTCAGTACCGCCGCAATGTGGAGATTCACTCTACAAAGGTGGGGAGCTAGACTACGGGGGTTGGCACGAGTTCTATGAGTGATCGTAGCTTTGACAGCGTTCCATAGCACTTACAGTTTTCACTAGCAAAGTTGACATTACAGAATGATAGTACAAGCAATGGCAAGAATGACTACCTCGGAGCCGAGCAACCTAGCAGCCAGGCAGGTCAACCGCCAGCACACCATGCTCGACCGCTTGCCAGCATTGCGTAGAGGAGCCGCGCCAGCACTGCTGAAAGGTAGCCTGCCAACAGAGCAGGTCGACGGGGTGCCAACGTTGCAGCAAAGCGGCTGTCCAACGTTGCATCCATAGATGAGTAGCGCACACGCTCGCAGGTGCGCGCAGACGATTGGCCCGACATGCACCGTCATGCATCAATCGGCTGTTGTCTTCGTCTCATGAGCCACATCGACGTCAGATTCCAGCCCGAAGTCACCTTCGCCATCGCGACCTTGGTGTCGTTCGCGTGCGTCCGAAGAACCTCGCTGAGGTAACTTGGTCGACCGGGTCGACCACCCAGTGCCTTGGTCGACGACCTCTCTCGTTGACCATCACTCTCGTCGAGCACCATCCTGATCAATAGACCCCTCCGTCGACCTACACATTCAGCTACTGCTGTCAAACTTACTCCATCGATGGCTCCTCGACAACGTAGGTCGACGAACGTAGATCGACGAACTACTTCGTCGACCTCCCCTGTCGAACTAGGACGCTGACTCCCATCGATTGTGGCATTGCAGCGGTCGCCTGCAGGTCGACAATCCCGTCGACCAGCACGCGTCGAACCCTGCAGTACAGTCGGGTGCACCACCCACGCACCCGACCAGGAAGCCATCGTCGCCCAAGCGAAGGCGGGGCCAACAACCCACTCCCTCAACACCTACTACTGCACGTCATCATCCCCGTCACCAACATCAGCCAGTCGCACTTCGCAGATCGCGACGGAGCACCGGTTGAATCGGAAAATGCAGCGCCTTCGTCTGGAAGTCGGTCGGCTACTCGGTGGTCGGGATGTACTTCAGAACGAACTTCCCGCGCTTCACCATCTGCTGCAGCGAGGCGTAGCATCGTTCCATGTGCTTGAGGTGCGCTTCAGCCCCAAGCCCTCAGCGACCGTGATGGCCAACTTGTTGACCACCCGGAGGACAGTCGGCGTCCCAGCATCGAGCAACTTTAACTCTGCAAGGAGGAAGTGAAGTCAACGACCCTCCTTGCCGGCGTCGACGGCCGCCACGTACTCTGACTCGGTCGACGAAAGGGTTGCGCACTTGATGCGCTGGCTCGACCAAGAGACGGCTGGCCCTCCGAAGACGAACACGTAGCCGCCCGTGCTCGTCCTGTTCTGCTTTTCGCCAGCGCCGTCGGCGTCCATGTAGCTGACCAACTTCAGCAAATCTGCTCCACTGCCGAACTCCAAAGCAGCGTCACGGGTATCAGCAAGGTAAAGCAGGCAGCGTTCGACCTCACGCCAATGCTAGTCGCTTCTCACCGTGAGGCCGCTCCCCAGCTTGCTGCACACGAAAGCGATGTCCGGCCTCATCGTCGTCGCCATGAACTGTTGCGAGCTGACATTCTACCAGTACTCTTCCTCCTCGCACGCAAGAGCGTCCTCGTCGTCGAACCTCAGCTCGTCGTAGGCGTCAACTTAGACTGGCATCTTCGGGGTCCACCCAGTCTGCTCTTCGTTGATGAAGCGCCTGCATAGCTTGTCGACGTACGACTGCTGGTGCAACCACAGCTTCCTCGTCGGCCTATCGAGTACGATCTCCAAACCAAGGTACCTTCAGCTGGTTTAGCTCAGCTCAAAGGCAGCCTTCAGCATCTCGGTGCTGCTGCTGGCAGCGAGCAGGTCGCCAACGTAGACGGGCACCCAACACGTCACACCGTCCTCGCCGACCTTGAAGTACAGCGCATCATCAATATGGCTCTTCTTCCAGTCGGCGCTAGTTAGCACGTCATCGAGCACCTTGTACCACAGCAGCGGCGCCTGCTTCAGCCCGTACTGACCCTTCAGCAGTTCGCACACCTGGCCGGTCCCGTTGTCATAGTAGTCCGGTTGGTACATGTACAGCACCCTGTCGAGCTTGCTTTGCATGAAGGCGTTCTCAATGTCGAGCTGCATCAGGTTCAGGTTTAGAATAGTGACGATGCTGAGGAAGATCCTCAACATGATATAGCTGCTGACCGACGCGTATGTCTCGTCGTAGTCGGTGCCATACACCTGCGTGAAGCCCTTCACGACCAAGCGCGCCTTCTCGCGGGCGACCGTATCGTCGATGTGGTACTTCGTCATCAGCACCCAGTGGTTCTCATGATGTTCACACCACGCGGGCGTTCGACCAGCTCCCACGTGCCGTGCCGATAAGGCTGCGGATCTCCTCGTCCATGGCGGCCTTCACCGCCTTGCCTTTCCACCTCGCCAACGCCTCCTTCACTGTCATCGTCGTGATGTCCCAGCGGTGATCAGGGTCGGCGTGCACGTCGCGTCATCGTCATTATGTCCCAGCGGTGATCGGGGTCGGCGTGCACGTCGGGGTCGAGCCCTGGCAGGTCGACATCAGCCTTAGCAACGTCGCGCAACGTGGTGAAGGCGGCTAGTGGCAAGCATGTGTGGAAGCTCAGCCGCTCGGGCGGCCGTTGAGCTCGACCCGAACGCCGCAGTTCCGGCTACTCGACCAGAACCGCCACCACATCACCGTCGGTAGACTCCTCGTTTGCTGACAGCTCCCCTTCATTGTCGATCGCATCGTTGTCGACGAGCTGCTTCACCAACGGTGGCCCTTTGACCGGCTGCTCCCCTCTCGTCGGCCCGCATGCCGAGTTTTCTTTGGTCGACAGCTCCCCTGTCGACTTCCCCCTTCAGCTGCTCCCCTGTCGGCGGCACTTCTGCTGTCTCCTTCTACACCTGCTCCCCTGACTGCTGCTCCCCTGTCATTGACGGCTGCAGATGTCACTGGCTGATACACGTCGACAAGCTCGGTCGCACGTCGACCGCCGGCGATGTCACTAGCAGGTGCCACAGGCGACACCTCAAGGCTCCCCTCATTGCTGGTGGTCGACGCCAGTAGATCGGTGACAAGGGGCGGAGCATCAGGAATAAGAGGAGGAGAGGGCAAAACTTCCTTGTTGTCCTCATCAGCAGGCTCATCGACCTTGGCGAGCAACGGGAACGTCGCCGTTGAGGTGTCTGTTGGCGGGTGGTCCTCCGTCCGTCCCGACGCAGGACTGTACTTCACCTTCCACACCTCCAGCGACAACGTATCGTAAAAGATGACCTCGACCGATGCGACCACTTTGTTGTCGCTCAAGTCGAGCACCTCCCAACCCTTGCTCTCCGGCGACACCCCCAGGTGAAGTCCCCAGCGAGCTTTGAGTGCTAGCTTCCCACCACGCTGCTGCTCGGGGACCAGGAGCAGCACCATGCAGCCCCATACCCGCGCCAGCGTAAGATCAGGCTTCTCGCTGGTCACCAGAAGGTACGGTGTCATTCCTGGCGGTGTCATCGACCCCTCCAAGCAGTTGTGCACCCAGACGGCCTGCGCTAGGGCGAGGTGCCACCAGTGGTGCTGCACGCTCATGTGCAGTAGCATCGTCCGCACGGACTCAACGACTGTGCACATCTCCCTCTCAGCCATGCCGTTCTGCTGCGGAGTGTAGGGGCACGTCAGGTCGTGGACGATGACCTTCCCGTCGGCGAAGTTGGTGAACTTCTTCCTGAGGAACTCCCCTCCCTGGTTTGAGCGGAGCATCAGCACCGACTTCTTCGTCTGGCGCTCCACCAGCAGCAGCCACTTCTCGAACTCTCGCAGCACGTCGCTTTTCTTAGTGACCGGCTTCACCCACACAAATCGAGTGTGGCGGTCCTTCAGCAGGAGAAAGTACATGCTGCCGTCCTTGGCAGCCACCCGAAATGGCCCGCACAAGTCAATGTGCACGACAGCCAGTGCCTCCTCGGCGTCCGAGCCGTTGTCGGGGAAGGTGTGTCGCGCCCGATTCCCGCCGACGCACGAGACATACAGCAACTCGGCCCCACTCCACAGCTTGATGTCGAGGCCGGTGGCAACTTCATGCTTCGCCGAGCTCTTTATCGTGTCGATGACGACGTGTGCGAGCCTCGCATGCCACCTGTCCGGCGTCGACTTTGTCGCTGAATCGATGGTCCGAAGAGCCACCACTACGGTCGACATCGACGATAGCTTTATCGAGCAAGGACAGAGGTCGGAGTAGAGGACACAACCGTTGTAGCGTGCTCGACCGAACATATCGCCTTCACTCGACATGAGCAGCTGCTTGTCGCCGTCATCCTGTAGCTTCACACTGCTCTCCTACAACTGGTCGGCTGACAGCAGGTTCACCTGCACGCCCGGAACGTATCACACATCAGTGATGAGGACCTGCTTCCTGGCCTCCCCTTACAGAGCAACAATACCGCGGCCCTCGATGGTCTGCCGGGCCTCGTTGAAGCTGTACACATGCTTCACATCGCTGCTTGGCGTCATGGCGACGAAGAACTCCTTTGTCCTCATCAGGTGGTGCGCGCAACCGCTGTCAAGCAGCACCTCCATTGGATCCGCTTGCACTGCGACCGCGACCTCCTTGAAGTCCTCCCTGGCTTCTGGCGCAAGCGTTTTTCGGCTCCACCACGCCGACCATCGAGCACGACGCGTCCCAATCAACTTGGTTCTTGCCGCTGGAAGGGTCGAAGTCATTCGTCGACGACGTCTTCTTCGGCGTCTGCCTCTCCTTGCGCGGCTTCTCATATCGACGTGGGCGACGACTGGCTGACCGTCCGCGCCCTCCCTTGCTGTCGTCCTCGCTGCTGTCATCGTTGTCGGGACATTCGTAGGAGAGGTTGTCAAGGTCGCCGCAGACCCAACAATCTCGGCGTTGACCACCACCGTTTCAATCGCTGTCCCTACCCGAGTTCTTCTGGTCGACGTACTTCGTCGACCTCCCACCTCCGCTACCACCTCCGCCCCTTTCCCATGCTGCTCCTGCTGACGATTCTGCTTCATCGAAGTAGCGTAATTTGCCTGCAAAAGGAGCTCTATGGGACGCTCGTCCTCCTGCATTGCCTCATCTCTGATGATGTAGCTGGTGAGGGTGTCCTCGTCGAGCGACTCACGAGTGCCAGGCACCACCATCAACCAGCGCATGAGGTTATAGCTGCTCGGCAGGCCCTTGATGAAGTGTGTGATAAATGACGCCGTCGCGTTTCTACGCCCGCCATGCGCATTTCGGTGAGGATTCGTCGAGCACGGATGCAGTAGTCCGTTGCTAACTCCTGCTCGCCCATCCGGAGGTGAGTCATCTGCTCCTCCAGTTGACCGATGTACAGATTGTCCATCGCCTGGTACGTCGTCAGAATGAAGCGCCACTCGTAGTGACCAGCGTCTAGTTGATGTCGGCACGACTTCAGCGACATCTGCACCACCGTTGAGCAGCACCTCGAGATGACCATAAAGGTCAGCAGATGGGCCGCACGGAACTCCACCCGCAACTCGACGTCATCCTCGTTTGGCGTTGGCACTTTGCCGTCGGCGAAACCCTTCAGCCCGGCGATCTCCAGCTGGGGCTCGATGGACTCCCTCCACGTGATGAGGTCCCGTCGACCTTGCAGCGGCATTGGCACGTTGATCTTGTCTGGCGATAACTTAAAGTACCCATAAGCCGTCGCGATCCCGCCCGCCGTCACATGCGTCATCGACGTGGGCGACTCACTGCTTCGCTGGGGTGAGCGACGTCGACACGCGAGCTGCCAGAAACCGCCATCGACCGCTGCACTTACGCCTGGCTCCTGTCGACGCAACCGTCGACTTTGATCACACCTCTCTTCTTCGTGCCCTCGCTGCCGCTGACTTGCACACCACCGTCGACCTCCTCGTCTATGCCGTCTTCGTTTCACACTGGTCGAGGGGATGCCGGTCGGGAGAGGTGTACCGTTGCCCACTTTGCGCGAATCCTCAGGAGAACCACCTCCAAGAGGAGCACCGTCTCGAACTCGCCATCTCCATGGCGTCTCGTCGCATCAGCCTCCAAGGTGTCCTCTACCGCACCAGCCGCTGCCAGGGTAGGCGTCATGGTTCGTACGGGCTGCCGGCCTACGAACGACTTAGTAGGTGCAAAAGTCGGCTCCTATGTGAAGGTCAAGTGTTCGGTCCACACTCACCGCACCATGCGGAGATTCACTCTACAACGGTCGGGAGCTAGACTATGGGGGTTGGCATGAGTTCTAGGAGTGATCGTAACTTTGCCTGCGTTCCTTAGCACTTGCACATTCACGGGAGAAATTGGCAAGCGTTTTCACTAGCAAAGTTGAGATTACATAATGATAGTATAAGCAATGGCAAGAATGACTACATCAGAGCCTAGCAACCGAGCAGCCAAGCAGGTCGACCGCCAGCACAGCATGGTCGACCGCCTACCAGCGTTGCGTAGAGGAGCTGTGCCAGCGTTGCTGAAAGGCGGCCTGCCAACAGAACAGGACGACGCCGTGCCAACGCTGCAGCAAAGCGGTTGTCCAGCGTTGCACCCGTAGATGACAGCGGCGCGCACGCTCGCAGGTGCGTGCAGACGATTGGCCCGACATGCGCTGTCATGCATCTGTCGGCTGTTGTCTGCGTCAGATGAGCTACATCGACTTCTCGATACCAGCTCGAAGTCACCTTCGCCATTGCGACCTCGGTGTCATTTACGTGCCTCTGCAGAACCTTGCCGAGGTAGCTTGGTCGACTGGGTCAACCACCTGGTGCCCTGGTCGACGACCTCCCTTGTCGACCAACACTGTCGTCGAGCACCGTCCTGGTCGACGGACCCCTCCATGGACCTTCTCAGTCAGCTGCTGTCGTCGAACTTACTCCGTCGACGGCTCCTCGACTGACCCACATAGGCCGACGAACGTAGGTCGACGAACTACTTCGTCGACTTCCCCTGTCCAACTAGGCCGCTGGCTCCCATCGACGGCGGCACTGCAGCGGTCGCTTGCAGGTTGACAACCCCGTCGACCAGCACGCGTCGAACCCTACAGTACAGTCAGCCGAACCTCCCGCGCGCCCGATCAGGAAGCCAGCATCGCCCAAGCGAGGGCGGGGCCAACAATCGACTCCGACAATACCCAAGCGAGTAGCTGAGAGCCTTCTAGATCTTCAGCGTGCCCTGCAATATTTCATCTCAGCGCCCATCGTTGGCCTCTCCTACTCCACGCTCACAACCTCATCCATCAACCTAGTCAATTACGTGGGTGCCGATCACGCCGTTGGCCCTAACAATCGACGGTCGGGAACGAGCTTCATCTTCCGACTCGAGCCGAAGAGACCAATCTATTGGAGTTCGTAGAAGCAATAACTAGCCAGCCAAAGCAGAATTCATCGAAGCTATGTTGTAGTTCACAAAGGCCTCTTCTACGGAAGCTCTTGCAGGAGGAAAAAATTGCGACACCACCAACCTTCCGTCTTCACTGCGACAACCAAAGTGCGATCAAGATCGCGAACAAGCCTGGACTCATCAACACGACGAAGCACATCGTGCAACGAAATTTCTTTGCCAAGGACGAAATTGACAAGCGGAAGGTTGATTTGACGAACTGCCCCACGAGTAACATCGTAGCCGGATTTCTCACGAAGCGAGTGCCCCGTCAGTTGTACCAGCACAACGGATTTTTAAACATTACATATTGTATACGCGAACATTTACATAGAGTAATAATGCATGTATGTAGCATCAATGCTCACACCGAAACATCCTTGATTGTGAAATTTAGAACGAGAATGGTGAACTAGGAAATGAGCTGGGTACAAATATGAAACCCTAGAAAGCTGTACCCCATACTGTCTACCCCACTACAGCCTAGAAAGACTATAGCATATAAGTTCGACACACCCCCATAGGCAAAGTGGGGGAGAACAAGGGGTCACAAGACCAGTCAAGCAAAGCACAACAAGCTCCGGGTGGATCCCAACGTCACCACACATTCTGAGCGCAAGTTCAAGGGCCACAAGGCCAGTTCACATGCAAGCATATATATATAAAGCTAAACATGCAAGTGCAAGTACATATAGGTCACAGTACAAGCAAGGTCAAGAAGTGAGCAAGTGACGCAAAGTAGGTACAAGACCTAACAGAGTACAGAAGCGCTGATGATCACAAGGCGCGAGTGCCTTGGTGAAGATATCAGCAGTGTTGGCCTGAGAGGCCACGTAAGCAAGTCGCAGCTGACCACGCTGCTGCAGCTCACGAGCAAGGAAGTAGCGAAGAGCAATGTTCTTCGTTCTGTGCTCCAGTCTGTGCTCCCGACACAAGGCCACCATGGCCTTGTTGTCTACGTACAGAACTGGAGGCGAACGAGGCTGCTCTCCAAGGTCAGTCAGCAGGTAGGTGAGCCAGCGTAACTCCTGTGCAGCCATGGCCCCCGCGTAGATCTCAGCCTCACAACTGGAGCCGAGAACAGAAGACGAGCGGGTAGACCGCCACGAAACAGAGCCGGAACCAAGGCTGAAGGTGTAACCCTGTGACGACCGCTGCGTAGCCTGGTCGTCAGCCCAAGAAGCGTCTGCGTGACCAGTGAGGACCACTGGACTCCACCCTCCAAGCACAAGCCCCATGCCCGACGTACTGCACAAGTAGCGCAACACCCTCTTCGCTGCAGCCATGTGCTCTGGTCTGTGTCTCCCGGGAGCAACATAGCGTGCCAGAATGCTAAGAGGGTATGCAAGGTCAGGTCGAGTGCAGGTCATCAGGTACATGAGGCAGCCAACAAGCTCTGGGTACGGGCCACTCGACTCTACGGACTCATCCGAAGGCAGAGCTGAGAGCGAGTGGCGAGTAGACAGAGGAGTGGCCTGAGGCGAGGAGTACGTGAAGCCGAAGCGCTGAAGGACCTGCTGCACCATGTGTGACTGAGTCAGGGTAATGGTGCGCTGTGCTCTATCCCGGGTGATCTGCAAGCCAAGGTAGCTGCGCAGTTCACCCAGGTCTGTGCATGTGTGTCTCTTCTGCAGCTCGGACTTCACGTGGGTGAGTCCAGCAGTGTCAGCTGTGGCAAAGACCGAGTCGTCGACGTACACGAGGATGTAGAACGGCGGCAAAGAGGTGTCGGTGCGCAGAAACAGCGACGGGTCGTCAGTAGAAGGAGCAAACCCAAGAGCCGCAAGTGTAGTCCTCAGTGTGTCGTGCCACTCACGACGTGCCTGGCGGAGAGCGTAGACTGGCCGTTGGAGGCTCCATTGGGTGCCAGGAGGAAAAGACTAAGTGAAGCCAGGTGGGCGGCGCAGCCAGATCTCCTCGTGCAGGCTGCCCTGCAAGAAAGCAGTGCTGAAGTCAAGAGAGTGAAGCTCGTAGTCACGGTGAGCGGCTATGTGCAGCAGTACCCGAAGAGTGGTCATCTTCGGGGTGGGAGAGAAGGTCTGAAAGTAGTCAACTCCCTGCCGCTGACTGAAGCCACGAGCCACGTAACGCGCCTTGAAGACAGGCGGAGAACCCGGCGGCCGCTTCACCCTGAAAATCCACATGCCACTGACGATGTTCGCCCCAGGAGGGGGAACCTCGTCGACGTAGGTGCCTGTGGACTTCCAGGAAGCCATCTCTGCATCCATGGCTGCCTGCCACTGAGAGGAGTAGTGACCCTCTATCGCCTCCGCGTAGGAGCGCGGAGTCGGGATGTCTAGTGCATCCGGGTCTCCCTCAGGGGCAAGCAGCATGGACACAAGATGAGGTGAAGCAGCAGAAAAGCACTGGAACTCCTCCTGCCTGTCCTCAAGGACGTCCGTGCCAAGAGCACACTCACCCCCGACGGACGGAGGACAGACAGACGCAGACTCAGCGACAAGACTAGCAGCGTGGTCTAGGCGACAGCGAGCAGCGAAGTCGACAAGCTCAGAAACTAAGGCAGACGCAATAGCGGACTCAAAGGAAGGGTCAGTGACAACAGTAGCAAGGAGACGCGTGACAGTAGGACTGGCAGCACGAAGGGAGTCCGGCTCCGGGTCAGCAAGGACAGGAAGAGAGGACTCAGGAGGAGAAGGCAAAGGGGCACGCAGCGGAGCAGTGGAGGGACGCAGAGACATCCGGTGCGTGCCTGGGACAGGGGGAGGACGCTGACGCGAACCACGACTACTAGTGCGCTAAGCACGAACAGGCGACGCAGGACGAGACGCAGGCTCACGACGCTCAGCAAGACCTCCAGTAGGACCAGTGTAGGGAGAAGGAGCAGGCAGAGGAGAGGTAGGCTGTAACTGTGACTCGGACTGGACAGGCGGTGGACACTCTAAGGGAGGAGCCGGACTAGCAGAGGGAGGAAGACCAAGAACCTGCTCAAGGAGCGGAACGAAGTACGGCCGCGGCCGCGCAGCACCACCAGCACCAGAAGGGACAGCACCAGCACCCCGAACGACAGCACCAGCGCCAGCAGCACTCCCAGCTCCAGCAGCGCCAACTCCAGTAACCTCAGAGGCACCAGCACGAGAGGCACCCTCAGCGCCAACACCCTCAGCAGCTCCAGCTCCAGCCGGACCACCAGAAGACGCAGCGGGTCCAGCTCTAGCACCCTCGGTAGCACCGACGCCCGCAGCACCACCAGCTCCAGGACGAGAAGCACCCGCAGGACCAGCAGCTCCAGTACTCCCAGTACGAGCACCTCCGGGACCCGCGGTACCAGCACCCTCAGCAGCAGCAGAACCGCCAGCATTCGCAGCACCTCCAGCTCCAGCAGCTCGCCTCCAGCGCCGGGCAAACCACTCACGCAGCTCCTGTGGAGAGAGTAGCTCCCGCCGGGACGAAGTACCCGAAGAACCTCCAGGCCCAGCACCGCCAGACGCCACACGAGTAGGTCCAGTACCCTCAGACTCCGCACCCCTAGACGCAGCACCCCCAGGCGTAGCACCCCCAGGCTCAGCACCCCCAGGCGCAGCACCCCCAGAGTCAGCACCCCCAGGCTCAGCACCCCCAGACTCAGCACCCCCAGGCTCAGCACCCCCAGAGTCAGCATCCCCAGACCCAGCACCCGCAGGCTCAGCACCCCTAGTAGCACCAGAGTCAACAGCTACCTCGACAGGGTCAACTGCGTCTACCTGAGACACACCTGAGGGGGCAGGACCCTGAGGGGGGAGGGGGTCTACCGGAGGGGGACCTGGCGTAAGGAAGAGCGGCGGGGGGGGGAGGGACGCAGTGCGGTAGGGGAAGAGACGGTAGTAGGCAACCGACTCGTCAAACGTGACGTCCTGAGAGGACAGAACACGGCGCGAGGTGGGGTGGTAGAACTGCCAGCCCGGCGCGTCAGGGGGGAAGCCAAGGAAGACGCAGGGAACAGCACGAGGGGACAGCTTGTCCGCAGACAAGTCGCGGACAAACGCCCGAGATCCCCAGACACGAAACGCAGACGCATCGCCAACCTTCCCCGTCCACAGCAAAGCAGGGGAGGTCTCCGGCATGGAGACCCGGGGATGAAGGTTGATCTGATGCGCCGCGTACCGAACCGCAAACGGCCACAGAAAATGGGGGGCAGCCGCATGGACCATGGACGTACGAGTGACGTCCATGACCATGCCAATGCGGCGCTCAGCAATCCCATTTTGCTGCGGAGAGTCCGGAAGCGTGAAGGTCTGGCGGATGCCCTGTGCACGACAGAAGGCTCGCAGAAGGTCAGAGGAGAACTCTCCGCCTCTGTCAGAGTGCAGACGCAGAACAGGAAAGTCCGAGCCGAAACTCTCTCTGAGCTGGAGACGAGCTGCGCGGATCCAGGCGATCAACACCTCAGTGACCTAACCCTTGCTGCGCAAGGGGAAGACTGCGGTGTAACGCGAGTAGTCGTCAACCACCAGCAGAAAGTAACGCTCGTGACCCTGACCACAGACGCGGGCTTGGCCCCACACGTCCATGTGAAGCGTCTGCAGCGGAGCCTCTGTCGGAGGAAACTCGGAGGAGTGAGGAGCAGCGCGTTGCCGCCCCTCGACGCAGGGAACGCAGGTGGGGGCAGGCCCCGGAGGAAGGGGAGGGAGGGACCGGGGGAGACCAGAGACAAGGACACGGGAGGCCATGCTTCGAAGACGAGGCAGGGAGGGGTGACCAAGGCGGTGGTGCCAGAGGAGAGTCTGGTGAGACAGGAGACGACACGCGCAGGGGGCAGACTCAGGACCAGACCTGGACGCCGCAGCAAACACCTGACCCGACACGGCTACCTGAGCAGACTCAGCGACCGGAGGAGACTCAGTAGTCAGTGTGTACAGGCTCGACCCCGGCTGACGGGTAAACGTGGCCAAGTGAGGGCCCGTCCGAGCACAGGTACAGTGGGTCACTCGCTGACTCGCAGGAGTGAACTGGTGAACCCCTCCATCCTGCAGGTCAGCACCACTCACCAAGTTCGTAGAGAACGAGGGGAGGTAAAGACCCGACAGGGTGCCAGAAGGGGCCGCCGGTCACGGTAAGACAGTGGAGAAGTGGGCAAGGACAGGACCCCCAGAGGGGTCTGCCAGGGAGACTGCCACTGGCCGACTAAGCGGCGTAAGCGTGGTGCGGTCTCGAAAGAAGGAGCGGGAAGCACCCGACTCAAGGGTGAAAGTGTGGGTGGCCGGGGCCGACGCGGTACCTGAGAGCGCAGACTCACCAGCACCTGGGGCAGCAGACTCACCAGCACCTGGGGCAGCAGACTCGCTAGCACCTAGAGCAGCAGCCTCACCAGCACCTAGAGCAGCAGTCTGAATGCCCGGGTCGGGCGGAAAACACCGGTAACAGTCACCCTCATCACTAATAGTCACAGAATACATTGCAGCAAGAATAGCATCATAATCAAGATCAAAGATCGCAACACCCGCCCTAGACAGCTCGCCCCAGCGAGGGATCTCAGTAGCGTCGGGGAACTGATGACGCCAAGCGTCCGTCAGGCGGCCGAAGCAGCGCTGGGTGGAGTGCAGACCCCCACACTGCTCACCCGCGCGGTCGCCTGTATGCAGAACGTAGGTACAGGGGCCAGCACCCCCACCCCGCTGACGAGCAGTGTACCACTCACGAAGCTGCTGGGGGGAAGGGGTCTCACGAGTGCGCTGCTGCTGCTGCTGCTGGCGCTGACCACCGCCGGAGCCGACCCTCTGTGAAGAGCCGCCCCGACCAGCTCCACCGCCGCCGCCGCTACCTCCACCACCGCCTCCACCTCCACCACCTCCGCTCGCACCGCCACCACCGCCGCCTCCTCCGCCTCCACTGCCGCCACTAGCGCCCCCACTCCCGCCACCACCCCCACCGCCACCCCCACCCCCTCCGCCGCCTCCACCGCCACCTCCACCGCCCCCGCCAGCCCCTCCAGCGCCCTTGCCCCCCTTGCCCTTGCCTGGGCGGCATCTCCCGCTAGGGGCAGACGCCGCGCCGACCGACTCAAGACCAACGAGGTCGGCCGCAGCAGCAGAGGCAACAGAGGGCAAGAGGGGGGAGGGGGAGCACCCCTCAAAGACAGGGGTGCGAGGGTCACCACGAGAGGCTCCTACAGCGACTATACTCTTTTCTGCCGCTAGGAGGCGCTCCTCGAGGAGGTCAACGGTGAGGGTGGTGGGGCAAACAGAGAGGAAGTGGTCCCTGACCGAGCGAAGGGTGTCAGGGAGCCGGGTGACTATGTAGTAGAGGGTGATGTACATAGGGGGGGGGTTCTTGGCGCAGAACTCAGCAGGAAGCGCAGCGCGGTAGCGAATGTCACTAGTGCGAAGGTGCGTAATGAGGTCAGCGACTGTGGGAAAAGCGGCGAGGTCAGGGAAGAGGTACGGCAGAATGAGGCGGCTAAGGGCAGCAGTGGCAGGGGAAGAGTAGCGTGCAACGACAGCGTCGTACAAGGTCTTAGCACTCTTGTACTGACTAAAATGCGCGCGCTCAGCGGTCGGTAAGTGGCGGCGCACAGCAAGGCGAGCAGCAGCATCGCGCGTGGCCCACTGTGAGCGAACAGTGGCATCAGCATCAGCAGACAGGGCAGGAGAGGCACCAGACGTGAGATCGAAAAGGGAGAGACCGTCTGCCCTATCGCACTGTAGGAAAAGCTGCAAGTCATCGACCCAGACCTCAAAGTCAACAGCCCGACCCTCAGCATCAAAGGTAAGGACACTGGGGGTAGCCATGACAGCAGCAGTCTAGGGGTGAGAGCGGCAGGCTAGAGGTAGTGCAGTGGCAGAGACGCTGCTCGGGAAAGCTCTCACCAGTCCGAGTGGGGAGGGCCGGGGCTCGCCGGCAGGAACAGGGCCGCAGCTGCGGCGGCGGCGGTTCGGCGGCTCAGCAGCGGCTCGGCGGCTCGGCGGCGGCTCGGCGGCTCGGCGGCGGCTCGGCTGCGGCTCGGCGGCTGCTTGGCGGCTCGGTGGCGGCTCGGCGGCTCGGCGGCTCGGCTGCAGCTGCGGCGGCTCAGCGACGGCGGCAGCAGGGCCGGTGTAGGGCGGCGACGGGGCCGCTGAAGGGCGGCGGCGGGGCCGCTAGAGGGCGGCGACGGGGCCGCTGGAGGGCGGCGACGGGGCCGCTGAAGGGCGGCGGCGGGGCCGCTAGAGGGCGGCGACGGGGCCGCTGGAGGGCGGCGACGGGGCCGCTGAAGGGCGGCGGCGGGGCCGCTAGAGGGCGGCGACGGGGCCGCTGGAGGGCGGCGACGGGGCCGCGGTAGGGCGGCGACGGGGCCGCTGAAGGGCGGCGGTGGGGGCCGCTAGAGGGCGGCGACGGGGCCGCGGTAGGGCGGCGACTGGGCCGCTGAAGGGCGGCGGCGGGGCCGCTAGAGGGCGGCGACGGGGCCGCGGTAGGGCAGTGACGGGGCCGCTGAGGGGCGGCGGCTGGGCCGCTAGAGGGCGGCGCGAGGGGCCGTAAGGGGCCGTGAGGGGCCGTGAAGGGCGGCGACGGGGCCGAGACGGGGCCGCGAGAGGCCGCGAAGGGCGGCGACGGGGCCGTGAAGGGTGGCGTCGGGCCGCGAAGGGGCCGCGAGGGGCGGCGCGAGGGGCCGGAAGGGGCCGCGAAGGGCGGCGCGAGGGGCCGTAAGGGGCCGCGAGGGGCCGTAAGGGGCCGCGAAGGGCCGTGAAAGGGGCCGCGAGGGGCCTTAAGAGGGCGCGTCAGGCCGCTAGTGGCTAGGGACGCGACGGGAGGGAGGGCACACGGGGCGCGACTCGGGCAGGAGTGAAGCGCGCTCCGGGCAGGAAAAAAAGTTGATCGTGGTGGGCCCTAGGAAGCGTTCCCACTAGGGAACCTGCTCTATACCATGTGAAATTTAGAACGAGAATGGTGAACTAGGAAATGAGCTGGGTACAAATATGAAACCCTAGAAAGCTGTACCCCATACTGTCTACCCCACTACAGCCTAGAAAGACTATAGCATATAAGTTCGACATTGATCACCACTACGCGAATTGGATGCATTTCATGATGCGACAGACCTACAGGTCAGCACTCTGAAGGTCGCGATTTGACTGCTACTTCTTTACTGTCCATTGGCCGATCCGTTTGCAGCCATCGACGCCAGATGGAACTTGGACGTGTCGTGTCTTCTACTACTGCTTGTTTGGAGGTCAGATCCACCAACACTTGCTGGGTCAATGATGGACTTTGTTAGCTTCGGATGAGTCTGATCGACATTGCATTTTATACCATCTCTAGAGCATTATTGACCAGGATTGTTGGTTATGAGCTGTGAGTTTGGAGGCTACAGTTGTAAGCCTTTCCTACTGGAAGTTCTTCTTTGCCACATGGGTTGCCTGTTGGCGAAATTAGTGCTGTTTTTCTGTGGCTGGAGTACCATAGGTTTCCGTGGCTAGGTCAAAGAAGTGCGCAAGCTGTGGCCACCTAACGTACACTCTCTGCTTAATCCTTGCCGTTTATTGTGCTGCCCACCTTGGCGGCTTCCTAGCATAGACGTCCCGGTGTATTAAGACCGGGTCAGTCATAATCACATAAGTCATAAACCACGGACGGCATGTTTGCTCGCCTTGAGTCGACTCGGGGCAAGGAGATGGTCGTTTCGTTCAGAGTCATATATCCGGCCACCCTGGCCATGCGAAGGGCCGCATAGACCAGGGCGTTGTGGGTTCTGGTTCTGTCTCCTCCATTAGCACATCGGAGGTGGTTTGGTAAGCTCTTGTCTGAGATGGCCGAGCATTCTCCTCAGCAGAGGTAGTTGTCCATTACAACTAGTGTTAGGCCTAGCAGGAACCCAAGGGCCGTTGAGAACTGGCCCAGTGTAATAGACATATCTTCTTATGTGAGGACTGTCAGAGGTCCACTGGAGATCCGAGATTGATCCTAGCGAAGGGTTACAGGCACGTTGGCATGGGGGGTTATGGGCGCACTCACCTGCTACACAAATAAGCCCTTGTATCCCAATGGTTATTGGATGGGATTCTGACATGGTATCAGAGCGAAGGTCTCGGGTTCGAATCTCAGTGTGTGCACTTTGGGCATCCCAGTACGGGGGGGGTGTCAGAGGACCACTAGAGATCCCCGATTGATCTTAGGGAAGGGTTACATGCACAAATAAGCCCTTTTACCCCAGTGGTTAGTGGTTCGGATTCTAACAAGGATTGCTTTAAGCCAATTCCCACGAGTTGCACCATGTGCACCAAGCTTTACTGTAGGTGCCACTAGAACTCTATCCTCGGGTTCACCTCCTAGGGTCCTTGGGTGCCTGACCGAGGTCAGCCCCTATCCAAGGGTCCGAGTGTGTAGAGAGAGAGTCGTAGCAACAGCTAAAGTGTAGTAACAATCGTCGCTTCCTTGGCGTTGTCAAGAGAATTTACTATAGCAGCGTACTTGCAGCAGGCACAGGAGAAATCCTTCACTCAAGTTATATCTTGGAACAATAAGAACAACCGGTTTTATACTAAGCTAAATCTTTCTACTCCTACCTTGATCTAGGTGTTTCAAATTCACACCTCATAGCGCGAGCAGAATTTTAGGTTCTCTCCCATTCCCTTTGTGACCTGGCGCGCACTCGATGCGTCGTCGAAATGTTTCGTCTTTCGCGCGCGAATATTGCTGACGGTGCCGATCCGATAATTTCACTTCGCGCCAATCTCGAACGGTTGCGATGAAGTCCGTTCAAAACCTGAGCGAGTCAAAATGTCGGTGGCGATCAGCATTGCATTCGATCGCTCAACTGCTGCTCGCCACGTGCTCTCGTTCCGAGCTTACTTTCAATCCGAACTGTCGTCAGTGCTGCTAAAAAACGTGAGCAACCAAACTTACTCAAAATCTTGGTGATCTACCCACCTGCGCTGAAAAATGATTCGCGAGCATATGACGCTCGCGCTACTGAGCACGCTAACTAACACGCTAATGAACACGCTAATTAACACGCTAATGAACACACTCACGAACACGCTAACGAACACGCTAATAACACGCTCACGAACGTGCTAACGAACACGCTGCACGAGCAAGGACCAATCTCGCTCCTCGAACAGTGGCAGCGCGAGCAGCTGCTCTCTTGAACTCATGAGAAACTACCATCTCGAACGGCAGCCAATCAGAACCTCCAAAACAGTTCGCTCAAAACCAATAAGTCAGACTCGCTCGTTGAACACCACCAACCGGTCCCATTGGTCAAGACCAACCTATACTTCACCTTGGTTGAACCAGACTCGCCGCTCCATTCAGCTGCAGTTACAGAACCTGAATCATAGCCTTAAATCGGCAGATTGAATTACAGAAAAGGTATTTCTGTGATCAACACACGCCCCATGTGCTGTTTGGTGTGTGATGCGTCGAAGCCTTGAGCAGCTAGGCATCGAGTAGTAGGGCGTCAACTTGGTGATGCCGACTTCGAGTAGCCGACTTGGGTGGTCGGCTGGCACTATGCTGGTCGACGTGGAGCTGGTCGACTAGAAGTGACGTCAACCTGGAGCTGGTCGACCAAGGGTGTGGTTGACCTGGTGAAGTCGACTGGTGGTGGTCGTCGACTTTGGAGGTCGACGGGCACATGCAGGAGCAGCTAGTCGACGTTGTTGCCCAGTCGACCAGGTTACCGGGGTGACGAGGTTCTATGGAGGAGTGCATCGGTCGCCCAGGTGGTTTTGGCGAGACCGACCTCGGTGGTGGTATCCCGAGGTCGACGTGGCTGGTCAGATGCAGTCGTCAGCGCCAGGCTGATTTGGTGTGTACGCTGTGCAGGTGACAAGGCTCAGCACGCCAATCATCTGCGAGCATCTGCAAAGCTGGTGCGATGCTATACTGCGGAGCAACGCTGGCGTTGACTTGCGGTGTTGGCACGCCGTCGACCTGCACTGTTGGCAAGCCGCGACTCTGCACTGCTGGAACGCGGTCGACCATGCTGCGCTGGCAGTCATCCTACTTGCCCTGCTTGCATCCTAGCTCCGATGTAGTTCTATCTTGCCAACTTCATTGTACCATTCTTGTCAACCTTTCTTAGTGAAACTCTTGTCAAATTGCCCCGTGAACTAGCTAGCAGTGTGTGCACTAGGAAAACGACTAAGGAACAACGAACGCAGAGAACACACGAGCAGCCGTGCCTAGCCCGTAGTCTAGCTCCCGTTGTAGTAGTTATCTCCGCATGGTGCGGTGAGCGTGGACGGCACACGACTTACCTTTCAGTCAGGTTGACATAGACATCACTTACCTAGTTCATGGTTGTAGGCCGGCAGCTGTGCGGTAGTCACTATGGTAGGAGCCGTAGGTGACGCAGGGGTGGTGGACACCTTGGAGGCACGGCTGGAGGACGCGAGGAGACGCCGTGAGGCCCAGGAGTACGGGGCGATACCCTGGGCGGTCGTCGAGGCTGGACTCCACACCATGTGGGCAACGGAGCACCCTTCTTGACCCGCGTCTCCTCGACCGGTGAACGACAAAGGCGGCGTCGACGTGGGCGTCAACGCCGGTGGTGGTCAAGTCGGCAGCAGTGCGGGAGGCACGTCGAGGCAGCGAGGTGTGATACACGCCGGTGAAGCCGGCGGCGTTCAGGCGCGAGGGATGCAGTCGTCGGCGACTGCAGGCTCCTTGCAGGGTGACGCCGGAGGTCGACGAAGTGGATCTTTGCCGATGACGGCGACCTAGGTGACAGCAGGCGGGATTGCACCGAGCTACGGCTACTTCAAGTTTACGCCGGATAGGATCTTGGTCACTCCCCTGCTGGTCGGTCGACCCGATATTCTCACCTGGAAGGAATAATTCCTCCTAGTGTTAACTAAATGTCCTATCATGTTATATTCATCTAACAACATTTCTATATGTGCTTGCATAAGAAACATGTCTCCGTGTACGTGCATATGGGTTTGTGGAACCATCACATATAATGGAAAAAACTATTTACCTCATTACTATGACCTGTAATCTTTCTAGCCCAGCTAGAGGTAGATGATTGAATGTTGTGGTTGTGCAAATTTATTTTCCTGTCACTGAGTTTAACATACACTCGTTATGTTTCTTGCAACTTTCCACCAACATCGCGTTAAGTATATACTACATATATCGGCAATGTAATATGCTTGTCGGATTGACGTACCGCCCAGGGTATCGCCTTAAAGTTTCAGGGTACTCGTAGGCCTTAATCGGATATCTTAGGGCGAAAATTGTCAGAATATAATGCTTGTCTAGCCTGCAGTGGGGTACTCTATAGCGAGTACAGCCCCTTAGGGTTTCCTATTTGTATCCACCTGCTTGCTAGTGCAAAACACTCCTTTGCTCATTTCTCTCTTGCCTTGCTAGGTAAACCCTAGCTATGGCTCCTCGTTCTAGCCTATTCTCACATGCTATCAGAGCGGTTACGCTCCTGGCCTGTGGGCCCACCTACTTCCGCTGCCCTACTGTGTGTCGCGCGCCCCGTGGCGCGCGACCTTCGATTTTCTTCCCGCCACGCGCTCGGGGCGCGTGGCGGTTTTCTGCCCGCCGTGCGCCCCGAGGCACGCGGCGGTTTCCTGATTCGTCGCGGTGCCTTGGGGGCCTGCACGCAGGCCCCTCCCGTCGCCTCGTCGCGGCGCTTTGGGGGCCCGCGAGCCGGCCCCTCCCGTCGTTTCGTCGCGGCGCCTTGAGGGCCCGCACGCAGGCCCCTCCCGTCGCCTCGTCGCGGCGCTTTGGGGGCCCGCGCGCCGGCCCCAACCGTCGCCTCGTCGCGGCGCCTTGGGGCCCTGCACGCGGCCCCTCCCGTTGCCCGTCGAGCCACCCACGTGGGCCCGTGCGCGGCCCCTCCCGTAGCCCGTCGGGGCGCCCTGGGGGCCGCGCTCCTCTTTCCCCCCTCCCTCCTCCCTTTCACCTGCAACAGCCGCCCCTGGAGCAGCCCGCACCTGCAGCAGCCGCCCCTGGAGCAGCCCGCACCTGCAGCAGCCGCCCCTGGAGCAGCCCGCGCCTGCAGCAGCCGCCCCAGGATCAGCGCGAGCCGCCCCTGCGGCAGCCCGCGGCCTGTCCCGTCCCCCCCCGACCCCCCCCCCCCCCCCCCCCCCCCCCCCCCCCCCGTGCTTTTCGCGGTGGTTGGGGTGTTGGTGCCGGGTGTGGGGGTGGCGGTTGTGTGTTCCTCCCCTTGCTCCTCCTCCTCCCTCGTCTCCCACTGCTGCAGCTGTCGCTGAGGGGGGTGGGTGTGTGGGAGCCTAGGGTTTAGGGTTTAAGGGGGGTGCTGTGGGAGTGGAGCTAGGGTTTGAGCAGGGGGTGTGTGTCGAGGGTGTGGGGCAGTTGGAGGAGGTTGTGTGAAGGTAGCTGTCGTGTCGCCTGCAGCGCCTGTAGTCCGTCGCCCTTGCTTCGGTAGCCAGTGAGCCTGTTGCACCAGTCGCCAGTGGGTCCGTTGCTCCTGCCGCTCGTCTATAGCCGCGGAGCCAGTCACTCCAGTAGTCCGTCGCCCTTGCTTCGGTAGCCACTGAGTCAGCCGCTCCTGTGCCCGTGCCTCTGCAGCTTCAGTCGTTGCCTCCCATCTTCTCTCTCTCCACAGTTCCTCCTCCTCCTCACTTGCCCGCTGTGATTAACTCTAGCTTTGCTTACTATTGTGAACTCTTGCTCTATGCCTGCATGCTGTACTGATTATACCCCACTTTGACTATGGGGGTGTGTCAGAATATAATGCTTGTCTAGCCTGCAGTGGGGTACTCTATAGCGAGTACAGCCCCTTAGGGTTTCCTATTTGTATCCACCTGCTTGCTAGTGCAAAACACTCCTTTGCTCATTTCTCTCTTGCCTAGCTAGGTAAACCCTAGCTATGGCTCCTCGTTCTAGCCTATTCTCACAAAAATATCGCAAGACCCTGTTCAGTAATGCAGCGTCACAACGAGAGAACATCGCAGCTCAAGGTGCATGCGATAAATGATTGTGCAATGTGGCAAAGGGTCGTTCGTGCCGCGGCAAGACCATATTCAGTGGTTGAACAAATACATGCTCTCCCTTCCCCCCCCGAACCCCCTCCACCCTCCTTTATTCGCGTCAGGGCATTCCCCACTTTCATCCTGACACTTTAGGGCAAAATATCAAAGCCATCCTGAAATTTTAGGCAAAATTTTTACCATTATCTTGAAATAACAGGGTAAAATTCAACATTATCTTGAAATTATAGGGCAAATGCACGAAAAAATCATAAAACCAGGGAAATCAAGCTGCTTTATTATGATATCGAAGGCCCTGATGTATGCAATGTGGATAGTAAAGACATTTTCGTAGCCGTACGGACATAAACATTGAGGCGGATTGACGACGTGAATTGACTTTGTCGCATAACAAATTCTTAAATTATAAAAAAGAAAAGAAAAAGATGAGTAGCAACATCATACCCAAGCATAATTACATAAGAAAATCAGTGCAGTTTCAACATGTTCCAATACGCTGCCTATAACTACACCAGCACTCGCCGCATAGGAGATTTCACTTGTTATTATGCTTTTGCACTTGTAAAGGCGTATCCAATTGGTTCATACAGCAAGCAATCATCCACATATCTAAAATGACGCACGAAAAAATATAAGCACACGTGACGTAGAGTATGTGTCAGAGTTATATGACATAGCTACTGTAGGCTATAGTGGGGTAGCACATATGGGGTACAGTTGCCTAGGGTTTGCCTTTTTGTACCCAACTTTCACTTAGTCATTTCATTCCTGTTTTCTTGATTCACATGGTATAGAGCGGGTTCCTACATGGGACCGTTCCTTCCTAAGGGCCCACCATAAGAATGTTTTTTTTAGCTGCCCGCGCACATTGCGCCCTGCCCTAAATTTTTTTTTTAGCGGCCCCTACGCTGCCCCTACGCGGCCCCTACGCCGCCTCCCACGCGCCCCCTATGCGGCCCCTGGCGACGCCCTGACGAGGCCCCTGCCGGCGCCCTATCGCGGCCCCTGACGCGCCCCCTGGTGGCGCCCTGACGCGGCCCTGACGCGGCCTGACGCGGCCCCTGGCGGCGCCCTGACGCGGCCCCTGCCGCGGCCTTGACGTGGCCCTGCCGCGGCCCCTGACGCGGCCCTGACGCGGCCTGCCGCGGCCCCTGCCGCGGCCCTGAAGCGGCCCCTGACGCGGCCCCGACGCGGCTCTGCCGCGGCCCTGACGCGGCCCTGACGCGGCCCTGCCGCGGCCCCTGGCGGCGCCCTGACGCGGCCCCTGACGCGGCGCCCTGACGCGGCCCCTGCCGCGACCCTGACGCGGCCCTGCCGCGGCCCCTGACGCGGCCCTGACGCGGCCTGCTGCGGCCCCTGCCGCGGCCCTGAAGCGGCCCCTGACGCGGCCCTGACGCGGCTCTGCCGCGGCCCTGACGCGGCCCTGACGCGGCCCCTGACGCGGCCCCTGCCGCGGCCCCTTACGCGGCCCTGACGCGGCCCTGCCGCGGCCCCTGGCGGCGCCCTGACGCGGCCCCTGACGCGGCGCCCTGACGCGGCCCTGCCGCGGCCCCTGACGCGGCCCCTGCCGCGGCCCCTGACGCGGCCCCTGACGCGGCCCCTGTCGCGGCCCCTGACGCGGCCCCACCACCTACCTTTCCGGCCACGCCGCCTCCTCTCAGCGGCCCCGCCGCCTCCTCCCAGCGGCCCCGGACGCCGCCCTCTCAGCGGCCCCGCCGAGCCGCCCAGCAGCCTAGCCGCCCAGCAGCCGAGCCGCCGAGTCGCCCAGCAGCCGAGCCGCCCAGCAGCAGAGCCGCCGAGCCGCCCAGCAGCCGAGCCGCTGAGCCGCCCAGCCGCCGAGCCGCCCAGCAGCCGAGCCGCCCAGCAGCCGAGTCGCCGAGCCGCCCTGCAGCCGAGCCGCCCGAGCCGCCCTGTCCGGTAAGAGCAGCGCCTCTCTCACAGCACTGCCCTCACCCCACTGTTTGCGCTGCTAGTCTACTGCTGTCATGGCTACCCCTAGTGTCCTCGCTTTTGACGCTGAGGGTCGGGCCATTGACTTTGACGTCTGGATAGATGACCTGCAGCTTTTCTTACAGTGCGATAGGGCAGACGGCCTCTCCCTCTTTGACCTCACTTCTGGTGCCTCTCCTGCCCCCGCCACTGATGCTGACGCAACTGTTCGCTCCCAGTGGGCCACGCGCGATGCTGCTGCACGTCTTGCTGTGCGTCGCCACCTGCCTACCTCTGAGCGTGCGCACTTTAGCCAGTACAAGAGTGCTCAGACCTTGTACGACGCTGTAGTTGCACGCTACTCCTCCCCTGCCACTGCTGCACTGAGTCGCCTCATGCTACCGTACCTCTTCCCTGACCTTGCTGCCTTTCCCACAGTCGCTGACCTCATTACGCACCTACGCACTAGTGACACTCGCTACCGCGCTGCGCTTCCTGCTGAGTTCTGCGCCAAGAACCCTCCCCCCATGTACATCACCCTCTACTACATAGTCACCCGGCTCCCTGAGTCCCTTCGCGTAGTCAGGGACCACTTCCTCTCAGTTTGCCCCACCACTCTCACCGTTGACCTCCTCGAGAAGTCCCTCCTAGCAGCAGAGAAGAGCATAGTAGCTGTAGGAGCCTCTCGTGGTGACCCTCGCACCCCCATCTTTGAGGGGTGTTCCCCCTCCCCCCTTTTGCCCTCTGTTGCCTCTGCTGCTGCGGCCGACCTCGTTGGGCTTGAGTCGGTCGGTGCGGCGTCTACCCCTAGCGGGAGACGCCGCCCTGGCAAGGGCAAGGGGGGCAGGGGCGCTGGAGGAGCTAGCGGGGGCGGTGGAGGCGGCAGTGGAGGCGGTGGAGGAGGTGGGGGTGGCGGTGGGGGTGGTGGCGGGGGTGGAGGTGTCGGTGGCGGCAGTGGAGGCGGAGGCGGCAGCGGCAGTGGCGGAGGGAGTGGAGGTGGCGGCGGTGGAGGAGGAGGCGGCGGAGGAGGTGGAGCTGGTCGGGGTGGCGCTGCGCAGAGGGTCGGCTCCGGTGGTGGTCAGCGCCAGCAGCAGCAGCAGCACCAGCAGCGCACTCGTGACATCCCCTCCCCTCAGCAGCTCCGTGAGTGGTACACTGCACGCCAGAGGGGTGGGGGTACTGGTCCGTGCACCTACGTCCTCCGCACCGGCGACCGCGCGGGTGAGCAGTGCGGGGGTGCGCACTCCACCCAGCGCTGCTTTGGCCGCCTGACGGACGCTTGGCGTCACCAGTTCCCTGAGGCCACTGAGATCCCCCGCTGGGGTGAGCTGTCTAGGGCGGGTGTGGCTGTCTTTGACCTTGACTTTGATGCTATTCTTGCTGCCATGTATACTGTGACTATTAGTGATGAGGGTGACTGTTACCGGTGTTTTCCGCCCGACCCGGGCATTGAGACTGCTGCTCTAGGTACTGGTGAGGCTGCTGCTCTAGGTGCTAGCGAGGCTGCTGCTCTAGGTGCGTCTGCTCCCTCAGGTGCTGGTGAGTCTGCTCTCTCAGGTTCTGCGTCGGCTTCGGCCTCCCACACCTTCACCCTTGACTCGGGGGCTTCTCGCTCCTTCTTTCGAGACCGCACCACACTCACGCCGCTTGGCCGGCCAGTTGCAGTCTCTCTGGCAGACCCCTCTGGGGGTCCTGTCATTGCTCACTTCTCCACTGTCCTCCCGTGTCCGGCGGCCCCCTCTGGCACCCTGTCTGGTCTTTACCTTCCCTCGTTCTCTACGAACTTGGTGAGTGGTGCTGACCTACACGATGCGGGGGTTCACCAGTTCACTCCTGCGAGTCGGCGGGTGACCCACTGCACGGACGCTCGGACAGGCCGACACCTGGCCACGTTTACCCGTCGGCCGGGGTCGAGCCTGTACACCCTGACCACTGCGTCTCCTCCAGTCACTGCGTCTGGTCAGGTAGCTGCGTCGGGTCAGGTGTTTGCTGCAGCGTCCAGGTCTGGTCCTGAGTCTGCCCCCTGTTCGTGTCGCCTCCTGTCTCACGAGACTCTCCTCTGGCACCACCGCCTTGGTCACCCCTCCCTGCTTCGTCTCCGAAGCATGGCCTCCCGTGTCCTTGTCTCTGGTCTTCCCCGGTCCCTCCCTCCCCTTCCTCCGGGGCCTGGCCCTACCTGCGTCCCTTGTGTCGAGGGGCGGCAGCGGGCTGCCCCTCACTCCTCCCAGTTTCCTCCGACAGAGGCCCCGCTGCAGACGCTTCACATGGACGTGTGGGGCCCGGCCCGCGTCCGTGGACAGGGTCACGAGCGCTACTTCCTGCTGGTGGTTGACGACTACTCGCGTTACACCACAGTCTTCCCCTTGCGCAGCAAGGGTGATGTCACTGAGGTGTTGATCGACTGGATCCGCGCAGCTCGTCTCCAGCTCAGGCAGAGCTTCGGCTCGGACTTTCCTGTTCAGCGTCTGCACTCTGACAGAGGTGGAGAGTTCTCCTCTGGCCTTCTGCGAGCCTACTGTCGTGCACGAGGCATCCGCCAGACCTTCACGCTTCCGGACTCTCCACAGCAAAATGGGATTGCTGAGCGCCGCATTGGCATGGTCATGGACGTCGCCCGTACGTCCATGATGCATGCGGCTGCCCCCCATTTTCTGTGGCCGTTTGCGGTTCGGTACGCGGCGCATCAGATCAACCTTCACCCCAGGGTCTCCATGCCGGAGACCTCCCCAGCTTTGCTGTGGATGGGGAAGGTTGGCGATGCGTCTGCGTTCCGTGTCTGGGGATCTCGGGCGTTTGTCCGCGACTTGTCTGCGGACAAGCTGTCCCCTCGTGCTGCTCCTTGCGTCTTCCTTGGCTTCCCCCCTGACGCGCCAGGGTGGCAGTTCTACCACCCCACCTCTCGCCGTGTCCTGTCCTCCCAGGACGTCACGTTTGACGAGTCGGTCCCCTACTACCGCCTCTTCCCCTACCGCACTCCGTCCCTCCCCCCGCCACCGCTCTTCCTTGTCCCAGGTCCCCCCCCCGGTAGACCCCCTCCCCCCTCAGGGTCCTGCCCCTTCAGGTGTGTCCCAGGTAGACGCAGTCGAGCCTGTCGAGGTTACTGGTGACTCTGGTGCTGCTGAGGGTGTTGAGCCTGGGGGTGCTGACTCTGGGGGTGCTGAGCGTGTGGGTGCTACGCCTGGGGGTGCTGAGCCTGAGGGTGCTACTACTGGGGGTGCTGAGCCTGAGGGTGCTGAGCCTGGGGGTGCTACTACTGGGGGTGCTGAGCCTGGGGGTGCTGAGCCTGGGAGTGCTACGCCTGGGGGTGCTACGCCTGGAGGTGCTGAGCCTGGGGGTGCGGAGCCTGAGGGAGCTGGGCCTGCTCGTGTGGCGTCTGGCGGTGCTGAGCCTGGAGGTTCTCCGGGTGCTTCGTCTCGGCAGGAGCCACTCTCTCCACAGGAGCTGCGCGAGTGGTTTGCCCGGCGCTGGAGGCGTGCTGCTGGAGCTGGAGGTTCTTCGGCTGCTGAGGGTGCTGGTGCCGCGGGTCCCGGAGGTGCTCGTACTGGGAGTACTTGGAGCTGCTGGGCCTGCGGGTACGACTGGAGCTGGAGCTGCTGAGGGTGTTGGCGCTGAGGCTACTGCTGTCGGTCCTGGAGGCGGTCCTGCTGGGGGTGCTGGAGCTGGAGGTACTGCTGGCGCTGGTGCTGCCGCTGGGAGTACTGGTGCTGTCCCTGCTGTGTCTGGAGTCGCCACACGGCCTAGGCCGTACTTCGTTCCGCTCCTTCAGCAGGTTCTTGGTCTCCCGCCTTCTACTGGTCCTCCTCCTCCCTTATAGTGTCCACAGCCTGTCCCGTCACAGTTACAGTTACAGCCGGCCTCCCCACTGCCCGCTCCTTCTCCCTACACTGGTCCTACTGGAGGTCTTGCTGAGCGTCGTGAGCCTGCGTCTCGCCCTGCGTCGCCTGTCCGTGCTGCTCGCACTAGTGCTCGTGGTTCGCGTCAGCGTCCTCCTCCTGTCCCTGGCACGCACCGGATGTCTCTGCGTCCGTCCACTGCTCCTCTGCGTGCCCCTTTGCCTTCTCCTCCTGAGTCCTCTCTTCCTGCTCTTCCTGACCCGGAGTCGGACTCTCTTCGTGCTGCCAGTCCTACTGTCACGCGTCTCCTTGCTACTGTTGTCACTGACCCTTCCTTTGAGTCCACTGCTGCGTCTGCCCTAGTTACTGAGCTCGTCGACTTTGCTGCTCGCTGTCGTCTAGACTACGCTGCTAGTCTTGTTGCTGAGTCTGAGTCTGTCTGTCCTCCGTCCGTCGGGGGTGAGTGTGCCCTTGGCACGGACGTCCTTGAGGACAGGCAGGAGGAGTTCCAGTGTTTGGCTGCTGCTTCACCTCATCTCGTGTCCGTACTGCTTACCCCTGAGGGAGACCCGGATGCACTTGACATCCCGACTCCGCGCTCTTACGCGGAGGCGATAGAGGGTCCCTACTCCTCTCAGTGGCAGGCAGCTATGGACGCAGAGATGGCTTCCTGGAAGTCCACAGGCACCTACGTTGACGAGGTTCCCCCGCCTGGGGCGAACATCGTCAGTGGCATGTGGATTTTCAGGGTGAAGCGGCCGCCGGGTTCTCCGCCTGTCTTCAAGGCGCGTTACGTGGCTCGTGGCTTCAGTCAGCGGCAGGGAGTTGACTACTTTCAGACCTTCTCTCCCACCCCGAAGATGACCACTCTTCGGGTACTGCTGCACATAGCTGCTCACCGCGACTACGAGCTGCACTCTCTTGACTTCAGCACTGCTTTCTTGCAGGGCAGCCTGCACGAGGAGATCTGGCTGCGTCGCCCACCTGGCTTCACTGGGTCTTTTCCTCCTGGCACCCAGTGGAGCCTCCGGCGGCCAGTCTACGGTCTCCGCCAGGCACCGCGTGAGTGGCACGACACACTGAGGACTACACTTGCGGCTCTTGGGTTTGCTCCCTCTACTGCCGACCCGTCGCTGTTTCTGCGCACCGACACTTCTTTGCAGCCGTTCTACATCCTCGTGTACGTCGACGACTTGGTCTTTGCCACAGCTGACACTGCTGGACTCGCCCACGTGAAGTCCGAGCTGCAGAAGAGACACACGTGCACAGACCTGGGTGAACTGCGCAGCTACCTTGGCTTGCAGATCACCCGGGACAGAGCACGCCGCACCATTACCCTGACTCAGTCACACATGGTGCAGCAGGTCCTTCAGCGCTTCGGCTTCACGTACTCCTCGCCTCAGGCCACTCCTCTGCCTACTCGCCACTCGCTCTCAGCTCTGCCTTCGGATGAGTCCGTAGAGCCGAGTGGCCCGTACCCAGAGCTTGTTGGCTGCCTCATGTACCTGATGACCTGCACACGACCTGACCTTGCATACTCTCTTAGCATTCTTGCACGCTATGTTGCTCCTGGGAGACACAGACCGGAGCACATGGCTGCAGCGAAGAGGGTGTTGCGCTACTTGTGCAGTACGTCGGGCATGGGGCTTGTGCTTGGAGGGCAGAGTCCAGTGGTCCTCACTGGACACGCAGACGCTTCTTGGGCTGACGACCAGGCTACGCAGCGGTCGTCACAGGGTTACACCTTCAGCCTTGGTTCCGGCTCTGTTTCGTGGCGGGCTACTCGTTCGTCTTCTGTTCTCGGCTCCAGTTGTGAGGCTGAGATCTACGCCGGGGCCATGGCTGCACAGGAGCTTCGCTGGCTCACCTACCTGCTGACTGACCTCGGAGAGCCGCCTCGTTCTCCTCCAGTGCTCTACGTAGACAACAAGGCCATGCTGGCCTTGTGTCGAGAGCAGAGACTGGAGCACAGAACGAAGCACATTGCTCTTCGCTACTTCCTTGCTCGTGAGCTACAGCAGCGTGGTCAGCTGCGACTTGCGTACGTGGCCTCTGAGGCCAACACTGCTGATATCTTCACCAAGGCACTTGCGCCTTGTGATCATCAGCGCTTCTGTACTCAGCTGGGTCTTGTACCTACCTTGCCTCACTTGCTCACCTCTTGACCTTGTTTGTACTGTTGCATATATATATACTCCTGCTCTTGCTTGTCTAGCCTTATATATATATGTAATCCTGCATGTGAACTGGCCTTGTGGCCTTGAACTTGTGCTCGGAAGGTGTGGTGACTTTGTGATCCACCCTGAGCTTGCTTTGCTTTGCTTGACTGGTCTTGTGACCCCTTGTTCTCCCCCACTTTGCCTATGGGGGTGTGTCAGAGTTATATGACATAGCTACTGTAGGCTATAGTGGGGTAGCACATATGGGGTACAGTTGCCTAGGGTTTGCCTTTTTGTACCCAACTTTCACTTAGTCATTTCATTCCTGTTTTCTTGATTCACAGTATGTACATGCCTATTAAAAGATTATGCAACGCGGAACTTACCTCTGGAATACAAAACTGCATTCCGAAAAAGAAAAAACAGATGACGGACATTTTTTTCTCAGTTTCTATTGCCAAAGTTACATATATGTTGTCAAAACTTTGCTGTAGGCTATAGTGGGGCACTCCTTATGGGGTACAGCCCAATTAGATTCTGATATACAAACCCTGTACTGCCTTGTTTCTAGTCATTCTTCGTTCCTAGTTTCTGAGATGGTTTCAGAGCAGGTTCCCTAGTGGAAACGTTTTTATTAGGGCCCACCACGATAAATTTTTTTTTTTTCCTGCCATGCCCGAAGCGCGCTTCGTGCCTGCCTCACCAGCGCCGTCATGCGCCCTGCCCTACTGCCGGTCGTAGCGGCCCTGCCCTAACGGCCCGTCGCGGCCCTGTCCTAGCCGCCCGTCGCGGCCCTGCTCCGTCGCCGCCCTTCGCGGCCTGCCCTACCCGCCCGCCGCGGCCTGGCCTTGCCGCCTGTCGCGGCCCTGCCTTGCTGCCGCGCGTTGCGGCCCTACCCTGCTACCGCCCCGTCGCGGCCCTGCCCTGCAGCCGACCAGTCACGGCCCTGCCCTAAAGCCGCCCCGTCGCGGCCCTGGCCCACAGCCGCCCCGTCGCGGCCCTGCCCTGCAGCCGCCCAGTTGTGGCCCTGCCCCACATCCGCCCCGTCGCGGCCCTGCCCTGCAGCCGCCCTGTCGCGGCCCTGCCCTACAGCCACCCCGTCGCGGCCCTGCCCTGCTCTACCGCCGCCTCGCAGCGGCCCTGCCCAGCTGCCGCCCTGTACCGGCCCTGCCCTACCCGCTGGTCGCGGCCCTGCCCTGCACCCGCCCCTGGTAAGCGCCCGCCCTGCCAAGCGCGCTGCTGCGCTTGCGTGCCTGCCGCGCCGCACGGCCTAGCCTAGCCGCGCCGCCTAGCCGAGCCGCACCGCCCTGCCAAGCCGCGCCGCCCTGCCGAGCCGCGCCGCCCTGCCGAGCCGCGCCGCCCTGCCGAGCCGCACCGCTCTGCCCTGCTGCTACGGCTGCCATGGCTAGTCCTACTGTGCTTACCTTCGACGCTGAGGGCTGTGCAGTCGATTTTGAGGTCTGGGTAGATGACTTACAGCTCTATCTTCAGTGCGACTCTAGGGACGGAGTCTCACTGTTCGATCACACGTCTGGCGCCTCTGCTGCACCTGCTGCCGACGCTGATAGTACAGTTCGCTCGCAGTGGGCTACCCGTGACGTTGTTGCTCGGCTTGCTGTTCGTAGTCACCTGCCGTCTTCTGAGCGCGCGCACTTTGGCCAGTACACGACTGCTAAGTCTCAGTATGATGCTGTTGTCGCATGCTACTCCTCCCCTGCCTCTGCTGCCCTTAGCCACCTCATGCTGCCGTACTTGTTCCCTGACCTAGCCGCGTTTGCCACAGTCGCTGACCTCATCACTCACCTCTGCACTAGTCACACCCGCTACAGCGCTGCGCTTCCCTCCGAGTTTCGCGCCAAGAACCCCTCCCCCCCATGTACATCACCCTCTTCTACCTAGTCACCCGTCACCCTGACTCTCTCCGCTCAGGCAGGGACCACTTTCTCTCCCTTTGCCCCACTGAGCCCACCGTCGACCTGCTCGAGGAGCGCCTCCTTGCAACTGAGACTAGCATAGTCGCTGCCCGAGCATCTCGCGGCGACCCACGCGCCCCTTTCTTTGAGGGGCGCTCCCCCGTCCCCCTTTTGCCCTCTGTTGCTTCTGCTGCTGCTATCGACCTCGTTGGCAACGAGGTGGTCGGGACTGCGTCTGTTCCTAGTGGGAGGCGCCGCAGCGGCAAGGGCAAGGGGGGCAAGGGTGGTGGAGGGGATGGCGGGGGCGGCGGTGGTGGCGGTGGAGGAGGTGGAGGGGGCGGGAGTGGAGGTGGGGGTGGTGGCGGGACTGGGGGCGTCGGTGGCGGCAATGGAGGTGGAGGCGGCGGCGGCAGCGGCAGTGGGGGTGGCGGTGGCGGTGGTGCTGGTCGGGGTGGAGCCGTGCAGCATGGAGGCTTTGGCGGTGGCCAGCGCTAGCAGCAGCCGCGTTCCCGTGAGGCCCTGTCGCCCCAGCAGCTTCCTGAGTGGTACGCTGGGCGTGGGAGGTCTGGGGGTGCGGGTCTCTGCACTTACGTTCTCCGCATAGGCGACCGCCGTGGGGAGACGTGCGGCCTACCACACGCTACGCAGCGCTGTTTCAGTCGCCTGACTGACGCCTAGCGCGCACAGTTTCCTGACGCTACTGAGCTCCCACGCTGGGCTGATCTGCTTAGGTTTGGTGTTGTTATCTTTGATCTTGATTATGATGCTATCCTTGCTGCCATGTATGCTGTGACTATTAGTGCTGAGGGTGACTTTTACCTGTGTGTGCCGCCTACCCAGGTATAGAGGTTGCTGCTCTAGGTGCTAGTGCGTCTGTTGCTCCAGGTGCTGGTGAGTCTGCTCTTTCAACTACTACGCCTGCTAAGGCCTTGCAGACTTTCACTCTTGACTCTGCTGCTTCCCGCTCTTTCTTTCGCGATTGCACCACACTCACGCCACTCAGTCGGCCGGTTGCTGTCTCCCTGGCGGACCCCTCTGAAGGCCCAGTCCTTGCGCACTCCTCCACGGTTCTGCCGTGTCCGGCGGTCCCGTCTGGCTCACTGTCGGGTCTTCACCTCCCCTCTTTCTTTACGAACTTGGTGAGTGGAGCTGACCAGTGGAGCCTCCGGCGGCCAGTCTACGGTCTCCGCCAGGCGCCTCGCGAGTGGCACGACACACTGAGAACGACTCTTGCGGCTCTTGGGTTTGCTCCTTCTATTGCTGACCCATCGCTGTTTTTTCGCATCGGCACTTCGCTGCCGCCGTTCTACATCCTCGTGTACGTCGACGACTTGGTTCTTGCTACTACTGACACTGAGGCACTGACTCTAGTGAAGTCGGAGCTGCAGAAGAGACATACGTGCACAGACCTCGGTGAGCTGCGCAGCTATCTTGGCTTGCAGATCACCCAGGACAGAGCACGCCTCACCATCACCCTGACTCAGTCACACATGATGCAGCAGGTCCTTCAGCGCTTCAACTTCCAGTACTCCTCGTCACAGTCCACTCCTCTGCCTACCGGCCACTCGCTCTCAGCTCTGCCTTCGGATGAGTCCGTAGAGCCGAGTGGCCCGTATCCAGAGTTTGTGGGCTGCCTCATGTACCTGATGACCTGTACTCGACCTGACCTTGCTTACCCTCTTAGCATCCTGGCGCGCTACGTTGCGCCCGGGAGACACCGACCAGAGCACTGGAAGGCAGCTAAGAGGGTGATGCGCTACTTGTGCAGTACGTCGGGCTTGGGGCTCGTGCTTGGAGGATGGGGTCCAGTTGTCCCCACTGGTCACGCAGACGCTTCTTGGGTTAACGACTTGGCTACGCAGCGGTCGTCACAGGGTTACACCTTCAGCCTTGGCTCCGGTTCTGTTTCCTGGGGGTCTACCTGCTCGTCTTTTGTTCTCAGCTCTAGCTGTGAGGCTGAGATCTACGCAGGGGCCATGGCTGCACAGGAGTTACGCTGGCTCACCTACCTGCTGACCGACCTGGGAGAGGTGCCTCGTTCTCCCCTAGTTCTGTACGTCGACAACAAGGCAATGCTTGCCTTGTGTCGCGAGCAGAGACTGGAGCACAGAATGAAGCACATTGCTCTTCGCTACTTCCCCGCTCGAGAGTTGCAGCAGCATGGTCAGCTTCGTCTTGTTTACGTGGCCTCTCAGGCCAACACTACTGATATCTTCACCAAGGCACTTCAGCCTTGTGATCATCAGCGGTTCTGTACTGTTCTAGGCCTTGTGCCTACTTGGCCTCACTTGCTCACTTCTTGACTTTGCTTGTACTGTGATCTTTGTATATATACCTGCATTCTCACACTTGCTAGGTTGTGATCACTGTCCTGTTTGTTCTCCTTTATATATACAACACTGCATGTAGACTGGCCTTGTGGCCATTTGTTTGTGCTGAGAATGCGTGGTGACGTTGTGATCCACCCTGGGCTTGACCTTGTCTAGTTCTCTTGCTTGTCCCCCACTTTGCCTACGGGGGTGTGTCAGAACTTTGCTATAGGCTGTAGTAGGGCACTCCTTATAGGGTACAGCCCATTCAGTTTCTGATATACAAACTCTGTACTGCCCTGTTTCTAGTCATTCTTCGTCCTTAGTCTCTGACATATGTTGCTTTCAAATAACCAACATCTTGAAGTTTTCATAATTGAACTAAAAAAATTGGGGGCCAGAAAACCAACTGAATAGTTAAAATTCCTCATTTTTTGACATACATTTTCCGTTATGACAAGGTATTGCTCGTTTATACGCAACGTTGAGGAACATATAAAACAATATAACATTTTTTTAATGTATGTTTTATGCATCGCAAATCAGCTGTAGATTGGATGTTGAAAGCTGTCTATACGTAGTGGGATTATATACAGGGAACTTAAATTTGAGATTGTAACGGAATGAAGTTCCTCTCAAACCAGATTGTAAAGTAGACCATTGTACATGTGTTCTCGTTTATAGTCCGACGGATCAACATCGCCGCGCGCGGACTATGTGCGAAAACCTTCAAACCCCAGGCAAAACGGGATACTTTTTGTCCCATTCAGGAAAGTTGCATGGAGAGTGGTTGTTTTGCTACCTTTTTCTGGATTTCGGCATTTACGTAGATTTGGACCGCGCTCGCTTCAACTTCCAGTCGCACGGTTTTCCACGCTGATCAATGTCGCATGACTAACTGGCAAAACAAAACAAAGTCAACAGTGGTTTGGTGTCAGAACATTATATAGCTTATGCTGTTGTGTAGGCTATAGTGGGGTATCCCATAGGGGGTACAACCCAATTAGGGTTTCCTATATGTACTCACTTCATTCATAGTTCATTCATTCGCGTTCTCCTCTTCACATGGAATCAGAGCAGGTCCCCTCCTAGGGACTGTTTCTAGGGCCCACCGAAGCGCGCCCCGAGGCGCGCTTTCCTTTTTTTTTTAGCGACCCTCCGTGTCGCCCCTAGCGGCCCGTTGCGCCGCCCTTACCTACGCGAGCCCGCCGCCCTTACGTCGCGGCCCAGCCGCCCTCACGTCGCGGCCCCGCCGCCCTCACCTACGCGGCCCCGCCGCCCTTAAGTCGCGGCCCCGCCGCCCTCACGTCGCGGCCCCGCCGCCCTCACGTCGCGGCCCCGTCGCCCTTGCCTACGCGGCCCCGCCGCCCTCACGTCGCGACCCCGCCGCCCTCACGTCGCGGCCCCGCCGCCCTCACCTACGCGGCCCCGCCGCCCTCACGTCGCGGCCCCGCCGCCCTCCGTCGCGGCCTCGCCGCCCTTGCCTACGCGGCCCCGCCGCCCTCACCTTCGCGGCCCCGCCGCCCTCACGTCGCGGCCCCGCCGCCCTCACTTCGCGGCCCCGCCGCCCTCACCTACGCGGCCCCGCCGCCCCACTTCGCGGCCCCGCCGCCTACGGTACCGGCCCCGCCGCCTATCCTCACCGGCCCCGCCGCCTACGACCGCCGAGCCGCCCTGCCGCCGAGCCGCCCTGCCGCCCAGCAGCCGAGCCGCCGAGCCGCCCTGCCGCCGAGCCGCCCTGCCGCCGAGCCGCCCGGGAGCCGAGCCGCCGAGCCACCCTGCCGCCGAGCCGCCCTGCCGCCGAGCCGCCCTGCCGCCGAGCCGCCCGGGAGCCGAGCCGCCCAGCAGCCGAGCCGCCGAGCCGCCGAGCCGCCCAGCCGCCGGGCCGCCCTACTGCCGAGCCGCCCGACCTGCCCTGCCTGGTGAGCACAGCACCACTGTTACTGCGTGCCCTTCCCCTACTGCTTGCACTACTACACTGTCGTCGTCATGGCTACCCCTAGTGTCCTCGCTTTTGACGCTGAGGGTCGAGCCATTGACTTTGAGGTCTGGGTCGACGACCTGCAGCTGTTCTTACAGTGCGATAGGGCGGACGGTCTTTCCCTCTTTGACCTCACCTCTGGCGCCTCTCCTGCCCCTGCTGCTGATGCTGACCCCACTGTTCGCTCTCAGTGGGCCACCCGCGACGCTGCTGCACGTCTTGCTGTGCGTCGCCACCTGCCTACCACTGAGCGCGCGCACTTTAGTCAGTACAAGAGTGCTCAGACCTTGTACGACGCTGTAGTTGCGCGCTACTCTTCCCCTGCCACTGCTGCCCTGAGCCGCCTCATGCTACCGTACCTCTTTCCTGACCTTGCTGCCTTTCCCACTGTCGCTGACCTCATTACGCACCTCCGCACTAGTGACACTCGCTACCGCGCCGCCCTTCCTGCTGAGTTCTGCGCCAAGAACCCCCCCCCCATGTACATCACTCTCTATTACATAGTCACACGCCTCCCTGACTCCCTTCGCGTAGTCAGGGACCACTTCCTCTCAGTCTGTCCCACCACTCTCACTGTCGACCTCCTCGAGAAGTCCCTCCTGGCGGCGGAGAAGAGCATCGTCGCTGTAGGAGCCTCTCGTGGTGACCCTCGCACCCCCATCTTTGAGGGGTGTTCTCCTTCCCCCCTGCTGCCCTCTGTTGCCTCTGCTGCTGCTGCCGACCTGCTTGGTCTTGAGTCGGTCTGCGCGGCGTCTGCCCCTAGCGGGAGACGCCGCCCTGGCAGGGGCAAGGGGGGCAAGCGCGCGGGTGGAACTGGCGGGGGCGGTGGAGGTGGCGGTGGAGGCGACGGAGGGAGTGGGGGTGGCGGTGGGAGTGGTGGCGGGGGCGGTGGTGGCGGTGGCAGCAGCGGAGGAGGAGGCGGTGGTGGCGTTAGCGGTGGGAGCGGAGGCAGATTGAACTATGTTTTGGTTACTATCTCCACCCTAAACCAAAAAAATATGTTTTGGTTACTATTTATCTCCCACCCTCAGGGGCGCAATCCCTCCGTTCTAAAAAATGGGGAGGTCGGAAAGCTTGCGCCCTGCGGGGTGGAGAGCCCTCCTGTCCCCCGTTGAGTTGGAGGGCTGAGGGGAAGCGCTGAGCAGCAGCTCTTTCCACTTCTGAGGCGCAGCTTCAAACGCCCTCCGTGCAAGCTTGGCTGCTCCCTTCCCGCCGAGCTCTTTTTCCAGTGTGACTGAGTCCTTTAGCTCCGGAACCCCGCTACCTCCGAGTTCGACCAGATCACCAAGGCGCCTTTCCCACAACAGCTTTGCATCTTGCTGGCCTCCCACCGGCGTAGTTCCGTTGAGCACGCTTGTTGAAAACAATCCGCTCCCCTGCCACCGCTTCTCTTGTAGCCGCCTCCGGGAGAGTACCAAGCGGCGTTTTCATGAAGTTCTCACACGCGACCTTCCAGCGAGCACTCTTCCCCTCCCAATGCTTCAGCAGCTTCTCATGGGCGAAGAAGGTCTCGATGCCCATGGGTAGATCCGCGGCCCGCACCATAAGGTGTTTTTTCAGCTGATTAGTCTCCAGTGCTAACAGCCCCACCCTCCTCGCCGTGAGGCACGCCAAGATCATCTCCGGGTCCTGCACACCCACTCCTCCCAGCTTCCTTGGGGTGTATAGCAGTTCCTTACTCCAGAGACGGAAAACCCTATCCGCCGTTGCCTTATTGCCGGAGACGAAGTTTTCGAAGGTCTTGGAGATGACCCCCCACTGTTTTGCCGGCGGCGGGTAGACCTGCGCTTGAAAAGCCGCCTTCGGCATCGTGTAACTGTTGACAACCGCCGTACGCGCCGTTGTCGGCAGGTATTTTTGCTCCCATTTTTTAACCTTCCCCGATACGTCCTCCGAGGTTTTCTCCCATGTTGGCAGGCAGCTCCCGGAAGGCGTGATCCACACCCCCAACAGCTTCTCCGCTTCATCCTTCTTCGCCCACCTGAAGCTATGTGATCTCCCCGTCGTCCTGCCAAGATTGTGCCCCAGCGGTAGGACAACCGACTTATCTCGGTTTGTCGCCAACCCGGAGGTCAGTTCGAATTTCGCCAGCACCTTCTCAGCCTTGATGAGCTGCTGCTTTCCTTCCAATACCAATGTGGTGTCATCCGCGTACCCGATGTACGCCAATCTCTCACTTGCTTTGCTGATACCCATCTTCTTCCTGAGGACCGTCTGCGCCAACGGCTCAACCGCACAGAGGAAAAGGTAAGGCGCGAGAGGACAGCCTTGGCGCACCCCGGAAATCACTTCCACACCTTCCCCCATCCATCCGTTTACTAACAGCCTCGTTTGCGTTCCTTCGTGCAGGCCCTCCGCCCACCTCACAAACCGATCCGGGAAGCCCATTGCGCGCATCGTCCGGAAAACATAGCCGTGCGAGACGGAGTCGAAGGCTTTCTTAAAGTCGACTAGCAGGAGGAACCAGTCCTCGTTGTCGTTCCGCGCGGAGTCAATGATGTCGGCGACAAGTCCCACTGCATCCGTTAGCCGCCTTCCCGAAAGGAAACCATATTGCTCCGGCGATATCACCCTCCCCAGATACTTCTTCATTCTGTCGGCCATGACCCGCGCCAACACTTTGTACGTGAAGTTGAGTAGCGTGATCGGGCGATAGTTATTAAGCTGATCCTTGTCGCCTTTTTTATGCAGCAGGATCGTCACCGCTTCCTTCACCTCCCTCGAAAGCACCGCGGTTCTTGCAAAATCCTTGGCGAGGGCCATGAACCCTTTTCCCAGCAGGTCCCAGTGAGCTTCAAACAATTCCTTAGGCAGCCCGTCTTTGCCTAGGGTTTTATTCGCCGCCATCGCGCTAAATGCGTGCTTCACCTCCTCTTCTGTCCAGTCTGCCGATAGCTCCGCTGCTTCCCATGCCCGTAAAGTCTTGTCCTTATTAGGACGCCACCTCTCTTCAAGCTGACAGCGGTCTCTCCCGAAGATATCGGCGAAGAAATCCGATGCCGCCCGAAGGATCCCTTGTGAGTTTGATACCACTCCGTCTGCCGTCTGCAGCTCAGCAATCTGGGTACACGCGTTCCTCGCCTTCACCATCGCCGTCAGATGCTGCGACGCTACTTCACCCCTGAGCTCCAACCGCATTCCCGACATCAGGTGCAGTTTGTCTTTCCGTGAAGCCTGATATTCCCGCAGCTGCGCTTCCTTCACAGCTAACCGTTCGCTTGTTTGCTTGCAGGTCGGATCCCGCATCATCGCCTGCCGAAGACTGGCGACAACGTCCACCAGGTGAGTCGCTGTCGCCTTGACCTGTTTACCCTCCTCCTTCGCGAAAGCACGGAGCCCGGCAGCCAGCCTCGAAAGCAGAAGTTCAAAGCTGCTCCCGTCTGTGACAGCACACCTCTCCACCGTTGCTTCAACAACCTTCCGAACCCCCCGCTTGTGCACTAATGAGGCATGAAGCCTCCAGAGACCGGGACCAAGACTAAGTTTGGCGTCTATTCGGAGAGCTGTGCGAATCGCGAAGCTATGGTCAGAGATGTAATCCACCGGCATAACATGCGAAGCCTGAATCAGGTGCGGTAAAAGTGAGTGCGAAATGAGAGCCCGGTCTATGCGCGTGCTAACTTGCTGGGCTTGCGAGAAAAAGGTAAACTCCCGTTTTCTAGGAAAAAGCGTTCTAAACGCATCGGATAGCTGGAAGGTGCTGCAGCGATTGAATAGCCTGTCGTTCTCCGCAGACGATCCTAACCGCGATGACTTGTCTAACACTGGGTCCTCTATAATGTTAAGGTCCCCCATGCTGAGCAGGTGGTTGGAAGGCGGGACCAGATCTACTACTGGACCCAAGGTGTCACGGATAAAGACGGCTCGCGAGGTCGGGTTAGCCGGGAAGTAGCAGGCTATGGCTGTAAGATGGAGACCGAGGCCATGGATTTCGGCGGCGACTATCCTTCCTGAAGGATGAACTACCACGTTGCTAAAGCTGAGGAGCTGCGACCTACAGAGCAGAGCAACTCCGCCGGCTTTCGATCTAGGTGAAGCGGCTGCTGCTAAACTGTAAGTGGGATGAGACCAGAGAGGGTGATCTGAGGCTAATCTAGTGTCTGAGAGTACAATGATTGTTAGAATGTAGAACTGAACGAGAATGTGTGAAACTAGGCAGCAGGGTGATACAAGTAGGAAACCCTAGCAATGTTGTACCCCCTAAGGCTAAACCCACTATAGCCTACACAATATGAACATGTATAATGTTTGACACACCCCCATAGGCTAAGTGGGAGACAACCAGATGGTCACAAGACCAGTCAAAGCAAAGCAAAGCAAGCTCAGGGTGGATCTCAAGGAAACCACACAAATTCCGAGCACAAGCAATTGGTCACAAGACCAGTTCACATGCAGTTTGATAATATAACAAGAGGTACAGTGATCACAACCTAACAAGAGTAAACATGCAGGTATATATATATAGAGATCACAGTACAAGCAGAGTCAAGAAGTGAGCAAGTGAGGGAGAGTAGGCACAAGGCCTAGAACAGTACAGAAACGCTGATGGTCACAAGGCTGAAGCGCCTTGGTGAACACATCAGCAGTGTTGGCCCGAGTGGCCACGTAACGCAGACGAAGCTGACCACGCTGCTGCAGCTCTCGAGCAAGGAAGTAGCGTAGAGCGATGTGCTTCGTCCTGTGCTCCAGTCTGTGCTCCTCACACAAGGCAATGGCGGCCTTGTTGTCAACGTACAGCACTGGAGGAGAACGAGGCCGCTCTCCCAGGTCGGTCAGCAGGTAGGTGAGCCAGCGTAACTCCTGTGCAGCCATGGCTGTGGCGTAGATCTCAGCCTCACAACTGGAGCTGAGAACAGAAGAAGAGCGAGTAGAACGCCAAGAAACTGAACCAGAGCCAAGGCTGAAGGTGTAACCCTGAGACGACCGCTGCGTAGCCTGGTCGTCAGCCCAAGAAGCGTCTGAGTGACCCGTGAGGACAACGTCGCTCCGACCTCCAAGCACGAGCCCCATGCCCGACGTACTGCACAAGTAGCGCAACACCCTCTTAGCGGCATCCATGTGCTCCTTCCGGTGACGGCCGGGAGCGACATAGCGTGCTAGGATGCTAAGAGGGTATGCCAGGTCAGGTCGAGTGCAGGTCATCAGGTACATGAGGCAGCCCACAAGCTCTGGATACGGGCCACTCGGCTCTACGGACTCATCCGAAGGCAGAGCTGAGAGCGAGTGACCGGTAGGCAGAGGAGTGGGCTGAGGCGAGGAGTACGTGAAGCGGAAGCGCTGAAGGACCTGCTGCACCATGTGTGACTGAGTCAAGGTGATGGTGCGCTGTGCTCTGTCCCGGGTGATCCGCAAGCCAAGATAGCTTGTCAGCTCACCCAGGTCTGTGCACGTGTGTCTCTTCTGCAGCTCCGACTTCACGTGGGCGAGTGCCTCAGTGTCAGCAGTAGCAAAGACCAAGTCGTCTACGTAAACAAGAACGTAGAACGGCGGCAGAGTGGTGTCGGTGCGTAGAAACAGCGACGGGTCAGCAGTAGAAGGAGCAAACCCAAGAGCAGCAAGAGTAGTCCTCAGTGTGTCGTGCCACTCACGGGGTGCCTGGCGGAGACCGTAGACTGGCCGCCGGAGGCTCCACTGGGTACCAGGAGGGAACGACCCAGTGAAGCCAGGTGGGCGGCGCAGCCAGATCTCCTCGTGCAGGCTGCCCTGTAAGAACGCAGTGCTGAAGTCAAGAGAGTGGAGCTCGTAGTCACGCTGAGCAGCAACGTGCAGCAGAACCCGAAGAGTGGTCATCTTCGGGGTCGGGGAGAAGGTCTGGAAGAAGTCAACTCCCTCTCGCTGACTGAAGCCTCGTGCAACGTAACGCGCCTTGAAGACAGGCGGAGAACCCGGCGGCCGCTTCACCCTGAAAATCCACATGCCACTGACGATGTTCGCCCCAGGTGGGGGAACCTCGTCGACGTAGGTGCCTGTGGACTTCCAGGAAGCCATCTCTGCGTCCATGGCTGTCTGCCACTGAGAGGAGTAGGGACCCTCCATCGCCTCTGCGTAGGAGCGTGGGGTCGGGATGTCTGGTGCATCCGGGTCTCCCTCAGGGGCAACTAGCATGGACACGAGATGAGGCAAAGCAGCGGCAAAGCACTCAAACTCCTCCAGTCTGTCCTCAAGGACGTCCGTGCCAAGAGCACACTCACCCCCGACAGATGGAGGACAGACAGACTCAGACTCAGACTCAGCAACAAGGCTAGCGGCGTAGTCTAGACGACAGGCAGCAGCAAAGTCAACAAGCTCAGCGACTAGAGCAGACGCAGCAGAGGACTCAAAGGAAGGGTCAGTGACAGCAGTGGCAAGGAGACGCGTGACAGTAGGACTGGCAGCACGAAGAGAGTCAGACTCCGGGTCAGCAAGAGCAGGAAGAGAGGACGCTGGTGGAGACGGCAGTGGGACACGCTGTGGAGCAGTAGAGGGATGCAGGGTCATATAGTGAGTGCCAAGGACAGGAGGAGGACGCTGACGTGGAACACGACGACCAGCGCGGACAGCGCGGACAGGCGACTCTGGACGCGACTCAGACGACTCTGGACGAGTCTAAGGCGACGGAGGACGAGACTCAGGCTCACGACGCTCCGTAAGACCTCCCGTCAGCGCAGTGTAGGGAGAAGGACCAGGAAGTGGAGAGACTGGCTGTAACTGTGACTGCGACTGGACAAGCGGTGGACTCAGTAGGGGAGGAGTAGGACCAGGAGAGGGCGGAAGGCCAAGAACCTGCTGAAGGAGCGGAACGTAGTACGGCCGTGGCCGCTCAGCACCTCCAGCTCCAACCCCCTCAGCAGGGCCAGTCCCAGCAGCTCCAGCAGCACCGCCAGCAGCAGCAGGGTCCCCAGCAGCTCCAGTACCAGCAGCACCTCCAGCAGTGCCAGCAGCACCACCAGCAGCAGCAGCACCTCCAGCAGCTCCAGCAGCACCAGTACCAGCAGCACCTCCAGCAGCGCCAGCAGCACCGCCAGCAGCAGCAGTACCACCAGCAGCTCCAGTAGCTCCAGCACCAGTAGCACCTCCAGCAGCGCCAGCAGCACCTCCAGCAGCGCCAGCCGCACCGCCAGCAGCAGCAGCACCTCCAGCAGCTCCAGCAGCACCAGAACCAGTAGTACCTCCAGCAGCGCCAGCAGCACCTCCAGCAGCAGCAGCACCTCCAGCAGCTCCAGCAGCACCAGTAGCACCTCTAGCAGCGCCAGCCGCACCGCCAGCAGCAGCAGCACCTCCAGTAACTCCAGAAGCTCCAGAGTCCACAACACCGGGAGCGCCACTCCGGAGACTGCAGCGCCTAGCGTACCACTCTCGGAGCTGCTGGGGAGAGGGCAGCTCCCGCCTAGGAGGGGAAGCACTAGCACCAGCTCCGGCACCACTCCGAGCTCCAGAAGCACCTCTCCTGAGGCTGCAGTACTGTAAGTACCACTCACGCAGCTGCTGCGAGGAGAGGCCTCCCCCAGGTGCAGCACGCTCAGGCTCAGTACTCTCAGACGTAGCACTCCCAGGCTCAGCACCCCCAGGCTCAGCACCTCCAGACTCAGCACCCGCAGGCTCCGCACCCCCAGGCTCAGCACCCCCAGACTCAGCACCCGCAGGCTCCGCACCCCCAGACCCCGCACCCCCAGGCTCAGCACCCCCAGACTCCGCAACCCCAGGCTCCGCACGCTCAGGCTCAGCACCCCTGGCAGGACGAGAGTCGACAGCTACCTCGACAGGCTCAACCGGGTCTACCTGGGACACACCTGAGGGAGCGGCACCCTGAGGGGGGAGGGGGTCTACCACAGCAGCACCTGGCGCGAGGAAGAGAGGCGGGGGGGGGAGCGGGGCAGTGCGGTAGGGGAAGAGGCGGTAGTAGGGCACGAACTCGTCAAAAGTGACGTCCTGAGAGGGCAGGACACGGCGCGAGGTGGCGTGGTAAAACTGCCAACCAGACGCGTCCGGGACAAAGCCAAGGAAGACACAAGGAACAGCGCGGGAGGAGAGCTTGTCCGCGAACGTATCGCGAACAAAAGCTCGGGATCCCCAGACCCGAAAACGCGACGCATCGCCAACCTCTCCCGTCCAACGCAGTGTCGGCGAAGTCTCCGGAACGGAGGTTGAGCTGATGCGCAGCGTATCGGACCGCAAACGGCCACAGAAAGTGGGGGGCAGCCGCATGGATCAAGGAGGTACGAGCGACCTCCATGACCAAACCAATGCGGCGCTCAGCAACCCCATTCTGCTGTGGAGAGGCTGGAAGCGTGAACGACTGGCGGATGCCGTGCTCCGCACAGTAGGCTGCCAAGAGGTCAGAGGAGAACTCACCACCTCTATCAGAGTGCAGACGCAGGACAGGAAAGTCCGAGTGGAACCGCTCACTGAGCTGGAGACGAGAAGCGTGGATCCAAGGGATCAAAACATCAGGGACCTCACCCTTGGTGCGCAAGGGGAAGACCGTGGTGTAGCGCGAGTAGTCGTCAACAACGATCAGGAAGTACCTCTCCTGACCCTGTCCACGGACGCGGGCTGGGCCCCACACGTCCATGTGGAGCGTCTGCAAGGGAGCAGTCGTCGGGGGAAACGAGGAGGAGTGAGGAGCGGCGCGCTGCCGCCCCTCGACACAGGGAAGGCAGGGAGGAGCAGGCGAGGGTGGGAGTGGAGGGAGAACCCTGGGAAGACCAGAGACAAGGTACCGGTTGTGCATGGCACGAAGGCGCTGCACTGACGGGTGACCAAGACGGTGGTGCCAGAGGACAGTCTCGTGTGCCAGAGAGCGACACGAGCAGGGGGCAGACAGCTGACCTGACGCAGACGCAGACGCAGCTACCTGTGGGGACTCAGTGGTCAGTGTGTACAGGTCCGACCCCGGCTGCCGAGTGAAGGTAGCCAGGTGGCGGCCCGTCCGAGCGCACGTGCAGTGTGTCACACGCTCGTAGGCAGGGGTAAACTGGTGGACACCCCCGTCCTGGAGCGCACTACCCGCCACCAAGTTCGTAGAGAACGAGGGGAGGTAGAGACCTGACAGAGTGCCCGACGGGACCGCAGGACAAGGGAGAACAGTAGAGGAGGTCGCAATGACCGGACCCCCAGAGGGGTCAGCGAGGGAGACTGCAACCGGCCGAGCAAGCTGCTCAAGGGCAGTGCGGTCACGAAAGAAACAGCGGGGAGCGCCTGAGTCCAGTGTGAAGGTGTGCAGTGCCTCAGTAGACGCAGTACCAGAGGGCGCAGACTCACGAGTACCTAGAGCAGCAGCCTCACCAGCACCTGGGGCAACAGACACACGAGCACCTAGTGCAGCAGCCTCACCAGTACCTAGAGCAGCAGACTGGATACCGGGGTCAGGCGGCACACACAGGTGACAGGCACTCTCAGCACTAGTAGGAAATGCATACATGGCAATGAGGATAGCATCATAGTCAAGAGCATAGATATCTACCCTCTGCCTAAGCAGCTCCACCCAGTCGGGGAGCTCAGCCACGTCGCCAAACTCTGTACGCCAGGCGTCGCTCAGACGGGCGAAGCAGCGGGACTCTGTGTGACCAAACGTCCCGCAAGGCTGACCAGTCCGAGCACCAGTGCGAATGACGTACGGGCAGCGAGCAGTACCCCGTGACCCTCCACGCTGAGCGTACCACTCACGAAGCTACTGGGGCGTGAGGGACTCACTCGGACGTCGCGGGAGCTGCATCTGGCCACCGCCAGGAGCAGCAGTAGCAGTAGTAGCAGCAGTAGTAGTAGCAGCAGCGCGGCCACCCCTACAACCCCAACCAGCATACCACTCACAAAGCTGTTGGGGCGTGAGGGACTCACGCGGACGGCGCTGGAGCTGCATCTGGCCACGCCAGGAGCAGCAGTAGAAGTAGAAAGAGCAGTAGCAGCAGGAGCAGCAGTAACAGCAATACGGGCAGGGCAGTGCTCACCAGTGGCGAGAAGGGCAGGCGTACGACGGTGGTAACGGCGAGGCCGCTACCACTGCAGGGCGAGGGCTCCGCGGCAGCTGCAGGGGCGGCTGCTCCAGGGGCCAGGGGCGGCTGCAGAGGTCCAGGGGCGGCTGCTGCAGGGGCAGCTGCTGCAGGGGCGGCTGCTGTAGGGGCGGCTGCTCCAGGGGCGGCTGCTCCAGGGGCCAGGGGCAGCTGCTCCCTTTTTTTTTTTTTTTTTTTTTTTTAATAATTAATTATTTATTTTAGGGTTTGGCAGAGCGCACTCGGCGCTGCAGAGGCGGCTCGCGGGCTGCAGGGTGGCTCGGGCAGCAGCGAGGGGGGGGGGGGGCGGCGCGCGGCTCCCCAGGGCGCCGCGACGGGGCAGGGGGGGGGGGGGGGGGGGGGGGGGGGCGCGCGCGGCTCCCAAGGGCGTCGCGACGGGGCAGCGGGGGGGTCGCGCGTGGCTCCCTAGGGCGTCGCGACGGGTCAGCGGGGGCCGAGCGCGGCTCCCCAGGACGTCGCGACAGGGCAGCGGGGGCCGAGCGCGGCTCCCCAGGGCGTCGCGACAGGGCAGCGGGGGCCGAGCGCGGCTCCCCAGGGCGACGCGACGGGACAGCGGGGGTCGCGCGCGGCTCCCCAGGGCAGCGCGACGGGGCAGAGGCAGCGCCCACGGGGCAGAGGCAGCGCCCACGGGCGACACGCGGCTCGGCAGGGCAGCGCGCTGGCTGCAGGGGCGGCTCTCGGGCCTGACGGGCCTGCAGAGGCGGCTCGGGGGGGCCTGACGGGTCTGCAGAGGCGGCTCGGGGGCCTGACGGACCTGCAGGGGCGGCTCGAGGGCCGTACTAGCTTGCAGGAGGCAGCGCGAGGGCTGCAGGACGGCACGCGGGCAGACCGAAGGGCGGGTCGCACGGGGGCGCACGAGGGCGCACGAGGGCGCACGAGTATAGAAAGGCGCACGAGGGCGCACGTAAGGTAGGACGCACGAGGGCGCGTCTAGCGGAATAGTGGGCCCGTAGGAGAAAGCGGTCCTAGGTAGCAACCTAGGCTCGTGATACCATGTTAGAATGTAGAACTGAACGAGAATGTGTGAAACTAGGCAGCAGGGTGATACAAGTAGGAAACCCTAGCAATGTTGTACCCCCTAAGGCTAAACCCACTATAGCCTACACAATATGAACATGTATAATGTTTGACAATGATATCTGCTGCTTGTCTGGACCAGTCTAGGACACGCTGCTGTTTGGTCTTATCTCCAAGGCCATTGACACTAAGGCCCGCGAAACTGATTAGGCTTTTCTTACTCATTTGATAACAAGGTGAGAACCCCTACGCATCCACAGGGTAAAGAAGAGAACGGCACCGACTATCATGAGGCCTACTGCTGCTGATGCTGCACGTCTACCGAGCTGCTCCTCCTTCAGAATCCATAGTCTTTCCTGGTGACGTTGAGACTCGCTTTCTCGAGAGAGGCACGTGTAGCAGAGCCGAGCTGTTCCAGATGAATGAGGTGGTTGGCCGTGGTGATGTGATCCGCCGCAGACATGAAGCTCTTTCCCTTGGCCTTCCCACAACCCACTTGCGTGCAGATCCACTCCTCTCGGTTTCCACCCGTGGAGATAAGCACGATCGCCGGATCCAGCAGAATAGGAGTGATCAGCGGCGAAGCCGGGAGAGAGGCAGCTGCATGATACCACTTGACAGTCAGCAGAGGTAAGAACGTGACAGCAAGTGAGAACATGATTAGAATAGCAGTTACCATTAATACGATGCACCCTCCCCAGGGTAAGGTTCCACTTCCCTATGTTGTTTTGCCGCTCCGTCGTGAAATCAGCATGACTGACACCATAATGATGTCCACCGCAGAGCAGGCAAGACAGCGCAGGGAAGTGGACCAAGTAGCGACGGCCGATCTCGGTTGGGTCCTGGAAGACGTGACGCCAGCGGTAACGGTCGCCAGGGTGCGGGATCACAAGACCCTTGACGACATCAGTATCAGCACCAGTGACCGGGTGCAGAACGCGGTGGAAACAGAGACCATCCTTGAACGCCGAACGCTTCCGGTTCCGCAACTGGTAAACTACCATCAGTTCCCGCAGCATCTCAGGCGTCTTCGTCGCAGTTACGTCGCGGATCAAAACTTCGATCGCCTGAGCATTCGTCGCCTTCTCCCGCACGAACGCTGGGTTGTCGGTATGCTGCCAGTAGAGTCTGAAGACCGTGCCATTCGGACGCGTGTATTCCACCTCTTTCGATCTGATGCTCATGATATCATCTTCACGCAGGAGAGAGACTTGCAGCCGACTATAACGAGTCTTCGCCACGTATGCCGGGAGAAGCTCCTGGAACTTCGCCGAGTCAGCAGCACCGTCAGAGAGCATGGACGACCACACACGCTTCATCAGGGTACGGACCGTGGTGATGACCGAAGCCACTTCCAAGGAGAGGGCCATGGGGAGCAGAAGAATCGCCGTGTAGCGAACGTGGTTGAAAGCTTCCGTCTTGATGTCAACTTCGAGCTCCTCGTCGGAGTCGTCCTCAAGGAACCCGCTGTCAGGAGCAGCCGTGCGTAAGGAGCGCAGCTTTTCTTCCAAGGAGAGGCCGGAGCCGCTCGCCGTAGCTTCAGCATAGGTCACGTTGCCGGTTTCTTCCACCTTGCCTTTGCCTTTGCCTGCAGGATCCGATGAGGCAAGAGCAGGAACAGGCGACGAGGTAGCAGCTCCTGAAGACATAGACGGGAGCTCCAGCGATGAGGCCTCCAGCAGAACCTTGGACTTCCCCTTGGGAGGCATCATGCAAGGATGAGAACTGAAAAGCAGGAAGGCTGCAAAGCAGACCAATGATGTCTGAACTGATGCCTTAACTCTGAGCACGGACTGATTAAGTAGGAAAAATGCTGAAGTGTTGGACCATTGCTCTTGCTGCTGATGGTGAAACACCGAGGTTGAAGCCTCGGGATCATGCTTCGGAAAAACCTTAATAGGAGCAATGTAGTCATTGTTAAGCAGCCGAAGACACAAAGACGAGAACCGAAACCTTGAAGTTAGTAGCCAGGTAAAAGGAGCCTTGAAGTTAGATGCCTGACAAGAAACTGGATCTCGGTTAACGAAAGATACGATGTCCGACGTGTAGACACAAAAGTAGTATCGATCGATGCGCCTTGTAACGAGGAGTCCAGATCTATAATTGTTAAGGCCAACTGACAAGGAACCTTCACGGGATCTGGACCCGAAGGTGCGCGGCAGAATCCATGGCGGACTCATAGCTATCTCCTAGCTATTTATTTCCACAGTTTCTGCGGACACAATCGCTTACAATCTAGAAGTTAAAATATCGAATCGATGATCCCTTCTTCGTCGTTTTCATTGAATGTTGGGCTGGTTTGATATGGAGCCTCTGATTGGCTGCGGAGCTGATTCGTGCAATGATTCGGTCAAGCTGCAAAATTTCCCGCCAAAAAAGGGACTATAGGGTATGGGCCAACCCTAGGAGATATCGGAAAATTCTACTCAGGGGGCAAAAGAGACTCTCTCAGCGAGGGCCTCTAACCCGGAACACTTGTACCTCTGTGTTTGGCGAAGTTCCACCCAGCACGTGCAGCACAAATATCAGTGGAAGTTTGGTCTGTTCTTTCGTGAACATCCGACGCGTGCGAAACCCGTGGACTGGTCTGGTGACCACAATTCACCCAAATCAATGCAATGCACCAGATTCTTGACACGCAAGGACAGAAGCCAGGGGTCACCGAATCAGGGCAGCCTGACTCTGAATGCAGTGCGTAAACACAGGCACTCGTCAACAGCAGCAAATCTTCATCATGGCCAACCCTATTGCCTGCCTTGTCCCAATCGCCTGCCACGACTGAATAAAATGAGCCTACATACACGAGATGCGGAGCCTTTTACTGGGTGAAAGCAGTACTTTTCTGAGTACTGCTACCCCCTTGGGACGGTGGCACCTGGACGTGAGTCCAAATGCCCTGGCTTATCGGGAATACATTTGGATAGTCAAATGCAAAATGTTGTAGATACATGTGACGATGATGTTGGGGCAGGTTTCAAAGCTGGGTGGCGAACTGAGACAAGTTTGATTTTGGGGTTTCCGAACCTAATTTCCCGCCAATTCCTCATTTTTTCTACCACTGAGTACCCTTGGACTTATGCTCCCCCGAACAGTGCCATCGTAACCGGGTAAAACATTATCGCCTAAGGATGGGGAAATCAGTTGGGCTCTCCGTAGATTCCCCTTGTCCCCGTGTATTAGTTCCGTGCGAGATGTTGTTTTCTGACAAAATCGCTTTGTTTCCTTCCACCGCCTCCTGTCATCGCCGCCTTAGTAGTAGATCGGCACATCATCCGCAGCAGCAACATCGAACAGCATTACATCATCCGCGGCACATGCGCCTCTCGAACAGGCAAGCATAGCGTCCAAGCAGCGGCAGCAGTAGTAGAATGCATTGGAACATGCACTTTACCCCAGGCTGAAACCATAACCCCCCCAACAAAATTCACAACGCCTCAGACTATGCCCAAATTTTGGTTTTCCTTATGTGTGCGCACTAACCATTGCCGAGCAATGGCTACGACGTGTTGCGATCCACCCGGGTCGGGTCGACCAACCCCCGATCCCGAATTTCTAGGAAGCCCGCACTGCCTTCCTAACCGACCAGGGCGACTCGACCCAACCCAACCCGGGTCTGCCCGACCCGGGTCGACCAGGTCGGGTCGACCCGGCCGACCAAACCCAACCCAACCGAGCTGTAGCAGGTTACCCGAGCCGGCAAACTCTGTGGTTCTCGCGTGGATGTCGCCTGTATCTCGTCCAACAATTTGATACCCGGTAATATCGCGCACGTCTAGGGTTGCGACCTTGTGTGTTTCCCCAAAGTTGGCGACGTGGTGGACTTCGCCAAACATAGCCCAACCCACCTTCTACCCGCACAGCAATTGCGCCCCCACTACGTCGCAGTTGCAAGGAAGGTAATGGAAAATTCTTGGTTTTCTCGAGTCGCCTTTCTGTTGGGTTGGGTCGGGTCGGGTCTATGCGACCTGGTCGACCAGACCCGACCCAACCCGAGTGGGTCGCAACACGTCGTAACTTCAAACAGTGCTTCGGAGGGTGAGCATTGTTTGACATGTGCTGAAAGAGTGGAATACAATGTCCCCCCATTCCCATTGGTGGTGTTCTCTAGGCACTGGCGGAGGGGGAGCGAGGGGAAATATGAATCTTCCCCTCTCTGCGTTTTTTGGTTAGACACGTCGGTCATCCCGTAAAACCGTGCCGAGCCACCTATTTGCCCTCCGAACCAAAACGAAGGTAAATGCCAACAAAACGCTCATTTACCCTCAGGGATGTGGACCCCTTGGAAGCTGCACATTGACCCTCCCCACCTTCCTCCTCAGGCAAATTTTGCCTCTCTCGCCTTGCCTTCCGGCAACCACTCTTCACGGGGAAGTGGGACAGCGAGGGAAGAGAGGAGCTGGGGGTGGGAACACCGACGTTTTACCCGTGAAACTAAACACTGCTTTACTGCACGCCCCACACACACGCGCAAGAACCAGGGGAAAAAAATTCACGTCCCCTTGCAAACCCTAGTGAGGTGTTTGTTCCTGGTGAGGTGTTTTTTTCGACAAGGAGTCACCCTAGTTTTTGTTTGTAACCGTTTTTTCCTGTTCGCGCCAAATGCGATACCCCCGTTTCTGGACCAGGAAAATGTACCCACAGGTTCTTCATTTACCGTCGGAGCCTTCCCTCCCTTGTCGTATGCTCTCGCATTGCTTGCCGAACCTGATTGAACATTGCTCATGCACACCTTCCAAGGATTCTTTGAAGAAACCTCGACCGTTGAGCATTCCTCTAGATAAACCAACTACATTGTTACCCTGAAAGTACTTTTAACATTGCCGAAGCATTCTATGAACAATGTTTTGGCAGTTTGAATTTTGTTGAGCACCGGCTGCACCACCGGCAGCAGCACTCACCAGGACTGGGTCAGACAGCCGCGGCGCCACAGGCCGCAGCAGTGGTATCATCCGCAGCAGTGCTATCTCCAGAGTGTTAGGGTTGGTTCGCCCAACCACGGAACCTAAGGCGAAAGCATCTACGACGGCGGAATGACGGCGAAATGGAAGCGCGTGTGTGAAACGGTGGAAATCGGCCTACGGTGGGGAATAGAGGCTACGGCGTGAGAAGCGGGAGAGAAATCGAGAAGAAATGTGCTAGAAGGAGGGAGAGAGAAGGAGAAGCATCGAGAATGAGATTGACGAGGGGAAAAATGTGCTTCGAGACCAAGGCGCGTTCGAGAAAGTTCGGGATTCGGTCTTGAGGAGTGTTCACCGAATTCGGTTCGGTTGCGTGTGCGACTAGGGGTGAAACGAGGCGCACGCGGTTACTTGGGAAACAAGTGAAGTTACGAATCGCATTTTGTGTCTTGCTTGACTATAAACCTGTTTGTACTCATTCTGGAAATACAACATTGATCAGTTGGAGATTCTGAAAATTGCTGAAGTGTGTATTGACAACTTCAAGCAGAGCTGCGCATATCATTGGATTCGGGAGATCGTGGAGAACACGATAGGCGATAGCAAGTAGACTATTGCCGACTAAGGTGCTTACGATCCTGAGAACTGGTATCAGAGCTGGTTTAAGTGGCGTTTAAGCATTCAAGTGCAGAGCGAAGCTTTCGAGATGGTCGGCGGACAATCGGAAGCTAGTTCGGGCTCCTCTGTGAGTATTGGAGATCCCCAAGTGAAGGCACTTCTGGAAATGCTAGCGCGAGGGGTGGTGACAAAGCCCACCATGGGGCTCAGTGAAGCCCAACGATTCCACGGCCAACACTACAGCACGTGGAGATTGAAGTTCATAAGGAGGGCGAAGGAAGTCGGTTTTTGGGAGTACTACCGACCGGATGGAGAAGGTGACGCAGCCGCGCGTAAGGCGAGATCGGATGAAGAAAAGGCGGAATACAAGAAGAGGAGTAAGCATGCGTTTTTTCAGTTATGTCATTCCGTTGCTGACGGGATTGCAGTGGGTTTGGACGAATTTGCAGAGCTTGAGAACTCTGCACAAGCGGCATGGGCGTACATGGAGTCTACATACATCGGGCACATGGACGCGAATATCGCCGATGTGAGGAAGAAGTTGCTGCTGATGACCATGGAGCCGAACCAGAAGATTATTGACTACGTCAACATGGCGAGGAGCTACAATGATGACTTGACTGCGATGGGCGAGCCGGAAACTGAAAGGGCGATGATAGGGCACATCGTCAACGGGCTACCTGAAGATTGGTCGGGTGAGCGGCCGGCGTTGATCTGCCACCCACCGGAGAATATGACGAAGCTTATTGCCATGCTTCAGGCGTTGGAGCGAGCAAGAGAGCATCAGAAGCGACAGGAGAAGTTTACAAGGGGCTTTGTGGAGGAGAAGCCTGCGTTGGTGAATGCGGCAGCTGCTGGAAGGAGCTCGGGAGCGTGCTACCAGTGTGGACAACTCGGGCATCGTGCGTTTGAGTGTGTGGAGAACCCGAGGAGTAGAAACTACAAAGGGAACGGTGCGGGATGGAGTGGTGGACAGCAACACGGAAGGTTCAATGGTGCGTGCCATCACTGCAAGAAAATTGGGCATCGTGCAATTGATTGCTACTTGAATCCCAACGGCCGTAACTACAAAGGACCGTTGAAGCAGGAGCAGCAGCAGAACGTGGAGGCCAAGGCTAACGTGGCAGAAGCGGAGAAGGAAGAAGAGGATCCGCTTTTGGGGGGAGCACATCTTGTGAACGTGGTGCGTTTACCAATGGAGGTTCGGCAGACGGACGGACGTGAGAAGACGACATGGTTCATGGACAGCGGATGCACGCGTCACATGACATTCAGGTCAGATTGGATGGAGAATGTGAGGGAGTCGAGTGAGGATTATATACTGCAAGGTAACAGTGGAAAGTTACCAGTGACAGGAGAGGGTGACGTGGTGCTGCGGAGTCCGTATGCAGTAGTGAAACTGGAGAGTGTGTTGCTGGTTGCGGATTTGAAGGTGAACTTGGTCAGTCAGTCACAGCTTGATGACTTGGGGTGCAAGATATTCTATGACAGTGGTGAGGTGACTGTGTTTGGTCCTGAGTGGGAGAAGTATGCTGATGGTTACTTCAGTGACGGGTTCTATGAGATGAACTTGGTCGCGACGAATGATATGGATGAGATCTATGAGGATCCTGAGTATGGTGAGATGGGAGAACTGGAGGAGTTATTGACTAAGGTTGATGAGAGTGAGGACTCGGATGATATGGCTGCGAGTGTGGAGGCAGCAGTGAAGCAGGAAGAGGAGATAGTGATCACGGATGCAGCAGCAGTAAACGGTGGAGATGGAGACGATGTCAACACTTTTGCAGCAGCGATCGTGGTTGAAGATGAAGCAGTAAATGCGAAGTATGTGGGAGTTGAAGCTGTGAAAGGGGACATCATGGTGAAAGGATCAAAGGCGAATGCAACTGCAAAGGGGCAAGTGCTTAAGGAGGATGAACGCGTTGAAGGGTACGAGACCCGAGAGGTGTTGGGTGTAAAGATGCCGAGGAGAAGCGAGAGGCATAAGAAAATCTCTCAAGGTTTGGATGTCAAGGCGCTCAACTACAAGACACGTAAGCAGAGGTTCAAGGTGCAGGAGCTGCAGGGGAGCGTGAAGCCGACTTAGACCTTGTGAAGGCTACAAGGAGCAGGGGAGCAGTGCGAGTGGTGTTCGTGGTTGACGAACCACAGGGGAGATTGTTAGGGTTGGTTCGCCCAACCACGGAACCTAAGGCGAAAGCATCTACGACGGCGAAATGACGGCGAAATGGAAGCGCGTGTGTGAAACGGTGGAAATCGGCCTACGGTGGGGAATAGAGGCTACGACGTGAGAAGCGGGAGAGAAATCGAGAAGAAATGTGCTAGAAGGAGGGAGAGAGAAGGAGAAGCATCGAGAATGAGATTGACGAGGGGAAAAATGTGCTTCGAGACCAAGGCGCGTTCGAGAAAGTTCGGGATTCGGTCTTGAGGAGTGTTCACCGAATTCGGTTCGGTTGCGTGTGCGACTAGGGGTGAAACGAGGCGCACGCGGTTACTTGGGAAACAAGTGAAGTTACGAATCGCATTTTGTGTCTTGCTTGACTATAAACCTGTTTGTACTCATTCTGGAAATACAACATTGATACCAATCAGATTCTGAAAATTGCTAAAGTGTGTATTGACAACTTCAAGCAGAGCTGCGCATATCATTGGATTCGGGAGATCGTGGAGAACAGGATAGGCGATAGCAAGTAGACTATTGCCGACTAAGGTGCTTACGATCCTGAGACAGAGCATCACCGTCATCGCCCTCGCGATGGTTTCGTCGCTTCCCCTTGTGCCTGAGACCCGTGCTGCCAAGGTCAAAAGCGCTCAATGTAAGATGCTCTGCAAGTCATTTCCCGCCACCCCCTCGTCCCAACACAGGCTATTGACGCGACTCCCCAGAAACCACTCCAAGTGTCTCCCCCCTTCCCTTTTCCTCCTCACTTGTTTGCCGCAAATGTTTGAACCCCTCTCTGCATGCATGCATCATGTGAAGTGTCTGAATCTCTTGCTATCTATGATCTGTCACGGTATAACACCCTGCTAGACCACTGGGCCAAAACAGGGGTTCCCCAGACACGCAGGGGTAGAATAGCCTTTCAAGTTCAACCCTGCAGATGTTACACCCGCCCCCCTGGTGCCAACGTCCTCGTTCAACGAAACTCGGCCCCTACGCTGGTGCGCCAAGCCACAGGAGGATCTTTCACTGGATTCTCTGTGTTACCACATTCGGATTTGATGAGCAGATGTGGCCAGCCGAATTTTGAACCCTGGGCCCTGATACCAGTATAACGCCCCGCTAGACCACTGGGCCAAAACGAGGGTTCTTCAAAGGTGCAATGGTGGCCTTTCAAACTTCAGTGTAAGCCTGCAAGCGTTTCGCAGGGTCCGTAGATTTTGACCTTTTAACGGTCATCGTAACCAGCAACAAGAACTCAGACTTGCCAACGCGTTGCGGGTGTCTTTGCAAGCACTCCCTGACATAAAAAGGGCACTATCAGCTTGACAACCAGCACTGCGGCTGCTATCGTGCCCCCTTCTCACGCCACGCTCCCCCCTTGTCCCTTGCCCAGCACCCGGGCCCCCTTTTCCCCTTTCCCTCTCATCCCCCCACCCCCCACCCCGCACCCCCCTCCCCCCCCCCCCCCCCCGCTCCCCTTCCCCAATCCCCCATCCCTACACTCCCCCCGTTTCTTGCCCCTCTACTATATCCCAGATTAGCATGGTCTGCTATCCAGGGAGAATGACTGCGCAGGGTGCGTGCGTATCTCTCGCAAGCACCAAGCATACCGTACAGCTGGCATGCCCAATCCACCTTCCCATGCCACTACCGGGCTTGCTGTGGACGACGAGTGGGCAGAACGTATCCCTTAGACCCTTTGACTGCGTCCTTGCAACAAGCATCCCTCACATGCAAGTTGCTCTCCTCTTGCTTCCCAAGCCGAATGGTTCTTGAGGAGGCAGTTTGTGAGTCGGGAGTGTATCTACACCACCCTCTATTGCGTCCTACGGTCCTACTAGTAGCGAGGAACATTGCTCCCGTGCCGCCCTATTTCTTCCCATGCAGGAGCTGAAGTGTGAGGATGTCTCTGTCGCACTTGAAAATACTTGTGTCCCTTTGGGCATATATATTCATGCAAGTTTCTGCCCCTCCTCTGCAACTACATGCCAGGGTCGGTCCTCCAGGAGTTGAAGCAGGAGTGGGGCGCGTTCAATGGCAGTGCGACGTGGTTACCTGACAACGATTGTGCCGCCATCACGGGCGTCACTTGCAATATTGATGGCGATGTCAATGAACTGTGAGTCAAGTCACTGAGTCACTGCTGAGTCTGAGAAGTCCTGCTGCTGTCCATGGTGATATGAGATAGTTGTCATGTGGTTATCTTCCCTGCCTAGGGTAATATAGCATGATTTTGTGAGTCAAAGCCCTTTTTTCTCTATGCTATTGCCACCACAGCTTCTATGAATCTGGGACCCACGTGTGAGCCATATTGCCACAGACATGTCTCTTCGTTGTTTGTTTGGTATTTGTATCGTACTTTCATATGCCGGACCAAAGTTGATTGCTCATTCACGCTTTCACACAAACCACAACCCCATGTGCCCCATGGGCCTCATGCAGGCAGCTTGGTAACAAGGGACTCAGGGGCAGCATACCCGCTAGCATTGGCAACCTCACTGGGCTGAGCCTCCTGTAAGTGCGAGGCCATGGGCTTGTTTGTGTAGCCACATGTGCACGTGTAGGCATGTGATTCGATGCATGGCTGTCTGGCTGAATGGCTGGGTGGCCTCTTCCAATCCCCCTTGACCAACCCCAACCCCCCCGGCCTACTCCAACCCTTCCTGCACTACTCCCCAAGCCCCCTGCCCCGCTCCATCCCCTCCTCATTTCAACAGGGCAATTCAGGATATTTACAGGGGATGGAAGATGGGGAGAAGGCGGCAAAACACACAAAGAAGGAAGCTGTGAGCTGAGGTTTGGAATTGTCATGGTATTATCATGATCGGTGGGTGAATTTTCAACAGTTATGATAAAAGGCCATGGTATGCGTTTTATAGTGCATGTCCAGGAGTGGCATAAGGTATTTATGGTGTTGCGATGGGAAATGGCCTATGCATGGTTCTTCATGCTCCCATGCTCTTCCTTCCCTTGTGTCTGGAAACAGTGTGATTGTTGCATGATTTTGGCCCATGTCATGATAGCATCATGCTGCTGTTTTACATGCCGACGCCATGGTAATTTTGTGTTAGGGGGAAAAACGAATGGTGAGTGTGATGAGGACGCATCATGCAAATGTTCTTATCAATTGGCATTGTTCTCATTTCATGCAGGGACATTGCACACAATCAGCTCAGCAGCGCAATCTCTGCAAACTACAGTAGACTCGGAGGCTTGATGTGACTGTGAGTGCTTCCTTGAGGAGAGTTTCTATTCCCTTCCTTCTGTGCTCTTCCGTGTTGATCCAAATATCCACCCATTTTGTTTTCCATAAACCTGCCCTTATTTCTCCCATTCCCCCATGTCTATTGTCCCTTGCCTCCCCCCACCTCCTATTTCCGGACCCCTCACTTTCCCACCCCCCCCCTCCCCCCTCTTCCTCCCTAACCGTCCTCATCTTCTTCCTCTTGCCCCCCTCTCCGTGCCACATGGCATCAGGCGGCTGAATGCGAATCAGCTCACTGGCTCCATTCCAGGGGGCATGCTGTCAGCCATGCTCAACCTCAGACAACTGTAAGCACACCCCCCAACTCCTTCTTGCTGGTACATCCTGCTTCTCTCCACGTGCTCATGCTGCGCCTCTCTCCCGCCGCCTCCCTCTCTGCCGCCTGCCCCTCAGACTGCGCTTGACCTCTGGCCCTTGATTTCCTTGTAGCTGCGTCAATGAAGGTTTCTTCTAGCCCCTCATAATTTCTCATCCTTGGCCCATTGGTTGTTGTTGTTGTCGTTGTTGTCGTTGTTGTTGTTGTTGTTGTTGTTGTTGTTGTTGTTGTTGTTGTTGTTGTTGTTGTTGTTGTTGTTGTTCTTGTTGTTGTTGTTGTTGTTGTTGTTGTTGTTGTTGTTGTTGTTGTTGTTGTTGTTGTTGTTGTTGTTGTTGTTGTTGTTGTTGTTGTTGTTGTTGTTGTTGTTGTTGTTGTTGTTGTTGTTGTTGTTGTTGTTGTTCTTGTTGTTGTTCTTGTTGTTGTTGTTGTTGTTGTTGTTGTTGTTGTTGTTGTTGTTGTTGTTGTTGTTGTTGTTGTTGTTGTTGTTGTTGTTGTTGTTTTTGTTTTACATCTATGTCCATCTCTATCTCTCTTGCACCCCACTCCCTCGCAGTATTCATGACACCAACCAGCTAACGGGCACCATACCCAGCCAAGTTAGCGAGCTGCAACTTCTCACAGAACTGTGAGCCTTGGCATGATACCAGAATTACGTTTAAGATGTCCCCAAAGCTAAGTTTGAGTATATGCGTTTCACATTTTATGCCACAGCATATATCTGCAAGCATATAAATGCCATATGCTGCACGGGAGAGGGTCTGGTACATGCTGATTATACAGGCCTAGGCAGTCGATGTATTATTACTTCTTCATGCAGAAACATGCCATATTCATGCAAGGAGAGCTGAACCTGGTTGAAGCCAACCCTTTTCAATGATAAGTTGGCAGGAATTGGGAATGGACGGGTTGGAGTGGGTTGGTCAGCAATGAAAAGAAGGGGTTGATGGGCTTTGGATTCAAAAACAGATTCGAAGTTTAGTTCGCCATGTGCGTAACCCGATTTCGTTTTTGCACCATCGCGAAATGTGTCACACATGATATATGTGACATACATATGTATGTACGTGAACTAGAGCAACACCTGCAATTGTGAAAAGTCTGAATAGAGGGTCCAAGTTGCGGAGATAACTACTACAACGGGAGCTAGACTACGGGCTAGGCACGGGTGCTCGTGTGATCTCTGCGTTCATTGATCCTTAGTCGTTTTCCTAGTGCACACACTGCTTGCTAGTTCACGGGGCAAGTTGGCAAGAGTTTCACTAGAGAAAGCTGACAATAATTGTACAATGAAGTTGGCATGCAAGACTACATCAGAGGTAGCATTCAGGTCGGTCGACTGCCAGCGCAGCATGGTCGACCGCGTTCCAGCACGACTTGGTCAACCGCGCTCCACCAGTACAAAGTCGACGGCGTGCCAACGTTGCAAGTTGACGGCGTGCCAGCGTAGCTCCCGCAATACAGCATCGCACCAGCTTCGCAGGTGCTCGCAGATGATTGGCGTGCGGAGCCTTGTCGCCTGCACAGCGCACACACCAAGTCAACCTGGCGCTGAGGACTCCACCTGATCCGCCATGTCGACCTCGGGATACCACCACCGAGGTCGGACTCGCCAACTTCGCCTGGGCGACCGTCGCACTCCTCTGCAGAACCTCGTCACCCAGGTAGCCTGGTCGACCGGGCAACCACGTCGACCAGCTGCTCCTGTACGTGCCCGTCGACCTCCCAAGTCGACGACCACCTCCAAGTCAACCTCACCAGGTCGACCACACCCTTGGTCGATCACCTCTAGGTCAACGTCACTCCTGGTCGACAAGCTCCACGTCGACCAGCACTCCTGGTCGACCTGCACCACGTCGACCAGCGCAGTTGTCAGCCGACCACCCAAGTCGGCTACCCGAAGTCGGCGTCACCAAGTTGACGCCCTGCTACTCGACGCCCAACTGCTCGGCGTCCTGAGTCGAGGTCAACGTCGGCCCCTCCTTCGTCGACCACCAGCAGGCCTGGTCGACCAACCACCAGGTCGACCAGCAGTCCTGTCAGCCGACCACCGAAGTCAGCTGCCCCCAAGTTGACGTCACCAAGTTGACGCCCTCCGTAGGTCAACTTCCAAGGTCGACCTCCCTGAAGTCGGCGCCACCCTGAAGTCGGCGCCTCCCTGAAGTCGGCGCCTGTGTAGTGGCCTCTGTGCAGGTTGGCCTCCTCGTCAACCAGCTCGCCCACTGCTGCAGGTCGGCTGCTCCCCTCACACCCGACCACGAAGTCGTCTCCGCCCAAGCGAGGACGGGGCCAACACAGAACTCCCGTTGACACAAGTGTACCTGCTTATTTGTGAAGTGGCCGAGTACTTGGGCGACACTGTGATGTCATGCAACAATTGCAGCGGCTCCTTCACCTCAGCAACCTGCAACGAGGAGTGGACCAATAGGCTCACAACGTGCACCAAACACCTCTATAGGCATTGAGGGTACACGCGAGTTTTCTTGCAACATAATGGAGGTTTGTCTCATGCTCGTACATGACACATGGTACCCTGACTTGTTTACAGTGATTGTATGAGCGTAAATGTAAAACCGCTTTATCAAAAGATGCTGGTGTAGCTATTTCCTGAGTCAAATTAGATGGCACAAACCGCTTGAAACCCACTGCCGACAGGCGCTCACTTCAGTAGCTCGGGTCACCACGTGGGCCCATGTAGTGATGTGTGGCCAGTTCACCTTGCTGTCAGGCACGTCCTTGTATCCACTCTCGAGGATCGCCTCACCCAGCTCTGTCAGTTTCTGTAACCCCCAAGACTATCATAATACAATGGTCTTATGACGTTCTTAGTACAAAGTGGAAGCTCTAGCCAGTCTCTTTTGATAGCCTTGGAGGTGTAGAATCTTGAAGAAGTTGATGAAATGCCTTGGAGAGAATTGTGTAGGGAAGCTTGTGAAAGAGCTCAAGGACTTCGAGAAATTATCACATGGGTGTGACAACGTTTCCAAGTTGTTAAGTTGGAGTTGGAAGGTTGAAAATGAGCTTCCAAGCTCAAACCTTCCTCAAGACTCCCTGAGGAGCCCCTCCCAACCATGGATTCATGGTGGGGGGGCTCCTAGGATTTGATCCTATGCGGCATGAGATTATGTTGGGAAAACCAAACTTAGAGCATTTGTACCATATCCCCCCGGATATAAGCCCCCCCTCTTTTTTCCGCCCTAAGACTGAATAGGCAGGTAATGCGTTACAGTTTCCCTCATACCTCCTCTTCTAGATCTGTTCATCCACATGGTATTTGTGGCAAAGACGAATGTCAGAACCAATTGAGCCATCGCCATGCAATGGGAGCATCACACATCTTGCATTTCGTCTAATTCCTTAATTCCAACCCCCACCCTTCCCACCTCTCTTGGTTTCTTTCCGAGTTGCCTCTGAAACAAGGACCCTGAGTAGCAACCAGCTGACAGGAACGCTGCCCAGTGGGCTGAGCCTCATGACAAAGCTCGAGTCCCTGTGAGTTGTGCAGATGCTACAGATTTGACTTAAACCACAGATTTGCATTAGACTTCCAGTCCAGATCACGATGGAGCAACCTTCTGATTTGAGGGTTTGGCTTCTTGCGTTGGTGTTGTCATTGCTTGTTTCTTTTCCCAGTTTGTGTGGCGGATTTCTCTGCCTGTGTTCGCATGTTTCCATCTTTCCACATTCACATCACGTTACGACAGGTCTCATTCCATCCCATCCCTTAAGGTCTCACCCACTCACCATTTCTTCTGTCCTCCTTTCACCCCGTTCCAGACTCTAGGAACCAGTGCTCTACCCCGTCTTCTATCCTATCCCGTCTTTTTGTCCAGCAAACATTGCTCTGACTCCTTGCCCTTGCACCTTAAAACGTTCCATGCTCTCACTGAGCATGATTCTTCTCAGAATTTTGTCTGGTGACTTTTGAGGCAACTCAAAAATCACCACAAACGCCTTAGAATCTCACTCAGCTTTCTTCAGTACAATTTTCTCCGGAGTCCCACCACTGGTTATGGACCTTCTTCCTAGTTGACCATGCATTGTTCATCACAGTCACTGCAAGTCGAAGCTCCCTGATCAGCCAGAAGAAGCTGTCTAGATGCGTCTTCTTTGGAATCTTCAAGCAGCACAATTGATCATGTTGGATATAGCCTCCAATCTCACATACTTAACACATATGATCACCGAAATCTCCTAGGAGATTTGAGCCGATCGTAATGGAGATCCCTGTCGGCTATGAGCCCATCCTTCTCAGCTCATTTGTGATGTGATCTACTTGAAGAGCCATATGCTCCATTACTTGATCAATTGATTCTGCCTCGTACAAATCATGTAATATATGGTTGGCTTTATGGCTAGCACATGTGGCTGTATGATGCATGAGACTGTGAATATCTTTCAGGGATTCTCAATCGTGACTGCTGTAAAGGATTTAAAAATTGCAGGGTCGAGGATGTATGGAGTTCTGTCATAGGTAGTAGCATAAAGCAGCTCCAGAAGCCAACCACGGCACAATGCCATCATGAAGCCATCCAAATGTTCCACAACAAATATATGTTTTTAATGCATCAATCTGCAACGCTACTCTTGCTGTACATGGCATGCCGTGCCATTCAGGTACATGGGAAACAACTTCCTCTCAGGCACCATTACTGATTTGAGCACGCTCACCAGAGTCTCTTATCTGTAAGCTCGTCTTACCGCTGCAGCATCCTGCTGTGACCTCATGCCACGTCATGCTATGCCGTGCCATGCCATACCATGCATTCAGGTGCCATCCTCACCATGAGATGCCACGCCCTGCCATGCTGTGCCATGCGATGCCATGACATGCCATGCCATGCTGTGAGACATCTACTACACCATCCTACCCACAGGCCGTTGCTTGCTTGTCACTCTCTCCCTCCACCTTTTCTTCCTCTCTGCAGCACTGCCTGTGTCAATCTGCCTCCATCCACCAAACCCCTTCACTGACTCACCCCTTGTTGCTGTCCCCCTTGTTGCTGTCCCCCTTGTCAGCATGAAAAGCCTCATGGTGCTCAGAATCTGAATCTTGAGACAATCTAAAATTCCACTCCATCCGGTCTTCTACCCACCTCCAGTTGCCTTGTTTCCAACATGAAACACCCATCCATCCAGTGCTCTGGCTCCTCGCCCTTGCACCGTGTTGTGCAAGCAAGAATGTCCCAATGGGTAGATTCTCACCTTTGGTCTTAGAGGTCGTGGGTTCAACTCTCAGGAGCTGCACTCTCTCTTCTCATTATGCCCAACATGACATTCTCACACTCCACCACACTCACCCACAGTGAAGTGTGGTCACAGTTGGCTTTGCCATCTGTCCACTCATCCCATACTCACCTTGCTGGCCCCTATGGTGTGCCACATGCTGCCATGTAGGCTGTTGTTCCAGCCTGGCCCACATGTGCAACATGTGGCCTCAGTTGCTAGCTTGGCAAGGTTGGCCAGCCTTGCCCTCAGCTTTGAGGTGCTGCAGCTAGCCTCAAGAGTTCAGCCACATATATGTGGCTTCCCACTTCTCTAGAACTCATCCTTGGTTAAGGACATTGCTCTACCCTCTCAGGCTTGTACCATCTTCCTACTAAGGATATATTGTTCTTCTCTCATTGTGCCTTAAGTTCACCAATCCTCATTCTACACACCGCAAACATGTTTGTCTCTAACTCAGATTTCTTCCGCACAATTTCCTATGGAGTCCCCCCACTGGCTGCCGAACGGTTTCCCAATTGACCATGCATTGTTCGTCACAGTCACTACAAGTCTAAGCTCCCCAACTGGCCACCAGCAACTGTGTATAGTGTAGATAATGTGTATTCTTACGAATCTTCAAGCAGCAACGTCAATAGGTCGCTGTATTTCTGGATCTCTGGTCAGGAGCTGCGGCTAAACTGTGTATGAGAATGTGAGAGTCCTTTTGTACATTTCCAAAAGTTCATCAAGAATTCTTTTGAGGCTATGACTAACATGTATGGTGTTACATCATAGGTAGCATTAAGCAGCACGATGAATCGATCACGACACCTTGCCATCATAAATCTGACCAAAAGTTTCCTCGTGAAATACTGTTTTTTCATGCACCAAACGGCAACGCCATTCTTGCTGTGTTATACACGGATGCATCGATGGCCTACCCTGCCGTGTAGGACCATGGCCAACAACCGCCTCTCAGGCACACTTTCTGGCTTGAGCACACTCACCAATCTCTACTTTCTGTGAGCTCGCCTTCACACTGCAGAGGCTGCTGTGCTGTAACCTCATGCCCGCCATGCCATGCCATGCCATGCCATGCCGTGCCATGCCATGCCATGCCATTCCATGCCATTCCATTCCGTTCCATTCCATTCCATGCCATGCCATGCCATGCTATGCCGTGCAATGTTGTGCTGTACCATGGCATGGTGTTGTACCCATGCCACATCACGCCATGCCATGCCATCCCATGTCGTGCCACACCACGAGATGCCATCCCATGCCATCATGTGCCATGCCATGCCACGTCTACTGCACCATCCTACACACAGGCTCTTGCTTGCCACTCCCTCTCTCCTCCTCCCCTTCCTCTCTGCAGCACTGCCTGCGTCAATTTGCATCCATTCACCCCATTCCTCACCCACTCATCCACTCACCCCTGTTTCTGTTCCCCGTGTCAGCATGAGAATCCAATTCAGACTCTAGCATCTAGCCAGTTCTTTAGGTTTCGAGTCAGCTCAACATTCCACTCCTCCCCCTCTTCCATCAATCCCATGTTGGCCTTTTCCCAGCATCAAACACCTTTCCAGGCTCCAGAAAACTACTGTTTTTTCTCCTCGCCCTTTCACCCCCCCTGAATTGAGACCCAAGCAGAATCTGTTGCTGTGTGATAATTCAAAGGCAGACCCCCCTGTCCCTCCCTCCTCCCCGCTCACCTTGTGCCCGTGTCGACATCAGAGACCTCTCCAACAACCGGTTTTCAGGGGACATTTTTTCGGGATTATCAAGCCTAAGAAATTTGCGCTACATGTAAGTTGCACGTCATCCCTTGCCTCCATCCATGCTACTCTCTCTTTGTCCCTGCATGCATGGGCTGCTGCACTGACCATCCTTTGCCTGTATGTATCACAAATGCAGGCACCTCTACAGCAATTCTCTTTCTGGATCAATTCCCAGTGCCTTGTCTGCACTAACAAACCTCCTGAAAATGTGAGTTGCTCCATCCGTGTGTGCCAGGAAAATGCAGAGGAGAGAGGCAGAGCAGAGTGGCAGTGCATCAGCTGAAGAGAATCTGCATGCCTGTTTTGAGGCTCGCTTTCCTCGGCTATCTATCTGTTTTTTTTTTGTAGATGAACGTACAGGATTACTGCACTCCCGTTGCCCCCACTGCTCATCATCACTTGCCTCCATCCATGCTGCTCTCTCTTAGGTTTCTGCATTCATAGGCTGCTGGATTGACCATGACTTGCCTATGTGTGTCGCTAATACAGGTCTCTCAACAGGAATTCCCTTTCTGGGTCGGTTCCCAGTTCCCTATCTGGAATGAAGAGCCTCCAGCAACTGTGAGTCGCCCCATCAGTGTGTACTGTTAGTGTTAGCCTTCAATCTCACACTTTGTACTTTGTATTTTCTATATCCTAGAGTAGTGTAGTTCGCACTTTGTGTTTGGTTGGGTGTACACCTACATCCCAACCAAATTCAAATGTAATCTCCAAACAATCTCCAACCCACCAATTGGAGATTGCCTTGGGATTACCCCCAATCCCTAGGGATTGCCCCTGATTCCCTTCCCATCCATTCCCTACCCTTCTTGGATGTACTTAAACAGCTTCAAGCTCATTACTAATGCATCGCTTCTAAGCCTAAGTTGTGACATGGTATCAGAGCCCTTCAACCGCACATGCGGATCGTGATCTTCCTATCTCTGCGGATGCTCGTCCAGCAAACCTCGGCGTAACCACCTTCAATATTGTCGCCGGTGATTCGCGACATTCGTGGGCGGAAATTCTCCCGCACCACCTTCCCGTCACTTTCAACGACATCTACGATTTCTCTGGTAAGTGCGTCGTTGGCGCTATAACCTATCGCTCGCTTTCGTCGAACGTCATCGCGTCATTTCTTCTCCTCGTCGGGCCGCCGCTCGTCGCCCCGCAGCTTCTCGTCGGGCCGCCGCCCGTCGCCCTGCAGCGTCACCTTTGGGCTGCCGCCCGTCGCTCCGCATCTGCACTCCTACCCCCATCCCCCCTTCTTGCAGCTGAACAGGTGCAGCAGCGCAGCCGAGCAGCAGCGTAGCCGCGAAGCGGAGCAGCCGCGTAGCCGCGAAGCGGATCAGCCATGTAGCCGCGAAGCCGAGCAGCAGCGTAGCCGCGAAGCTGAGGGTGGTGTGTGGGGGGTTGTGTGGGAAAAGGATTAGCAGGTAATTGACACTAAATTGGCGTTTCCATCAAATTCTCCTTCAAAAACCCTAAACCTCAAAATTCTCTTTCGTAAACCCTAAACCTCCGGTTCTTCAAAATCTCCTTTGGAAACCCTAAACCTCAAGTTCCTATCGGTGACTTAAGAGCAGCGCTCCGCGCAAGACACTAAGGGTTCTTCATCATGGCATTTGCCTCGTCCACCATGGCCAACCCCATCACCCCACTCCGCCTTGAAGCCGATGGCTCTTGCTCAAACTTCAAGGCATGGAGCTATGGGGTTGACAAGCACCTCTTGAGTCGTGACGTGCAGGGATTGGATCTCAAGGACGTCCTCCTCAACCGTGGCAAGGGAAAACAGCTTCCAATCCCCCGTGAGCCGACCGAATCCGCTAGTGATACTGACATGAGGGCGTACGAGGAAGCCGCTGAAAAGTACCGGAAATGGGAGAAGGCCGATGCTGCTATCATCAGCGTCTTCATTGCCTCCACCCCTCTCGAACTTGTCAACACGTTCCACAACTACCCTACCTCCAACGACATCTGGAAGTACCTCTAGGATCGGTTCATGAACAAAGTAGCGGTCAGAGTTGCCATCCTCATCCCTAGCATGTTCCAGGTCCGCCTTGAGGATTGCTCGGGAACGGCTGACTACATCGCCAAGGTGCAAACTATTCATGGCAAACTTAAGGAGCTGGGTATAGTCTTCCCCGAACAAGCCCCTGCAGCCGCCCTTCTAGTTGGTCTCACCTCGGCATATGAAGTAACGAGGAAGATGCTCCTCACGCTCTCAGCGAAAGACCTCACCTTTGCTAAGGTCTCCACCGCACTCCTCTCTGCCGAGAAAGACTCCACAGCTCAGGCCAAGGCTTACGCCATCCGCGCTCCCATGCCGCAAGCAATCGTCGCATCGGCCCTCGCCTCAGCGCCCTTCCAGCGCAACCGCTTCCCTCCGTGCACCTACGTCGTCAAGTATGGTAACCGCAAGGGACAAGTGTGTGGTGGCACTAACCACCCCTTGCGACGTGCTTCAAGAAGAAGGACGACGAATGGTATGCCATTCACGGAGTGGACAAGAAGCCGCCAAACTGGATGCGCCCTTGTAAGGCCAACCTAGTTGAGGTCCAGGACCCCGCTTCGGCTAGTGCTAGTGATAGTGCTCCTGCTGATGTGCGTATCAACCTGTTGTTCCCTGGCACTGCCATGATTAATGAAGCTACCTCCCAGTACATCAGCTCATCACAAGCACCACAATACATAGAGTTCACACTCGGCAGCGGAGCCACCCACACTGTGCCCAAGGAGACACTCTCCTTCAAACCCTACGCAACACCCATTCCTCTCTTAGGAGCTGACTCAAGCTTCACCATTCTTGCAAAGGGTACATCCACAGTCCCGTGCCCCTCCTTCCTATTTGGCACTGTCGCTGGCATGTGCGTGCCTTCACTGCGCCACAATCTAGTGGCTCAAACGGAAATTCAGGATGCAGGACTATGCACAGTCTTCTCGGAGAACGAGGACCATTGCGACATCATCGATCCACTCACCAAGAAAATCTTAGCCCGCTTCACCCTCAATAGCAGCGGCCTCTACACGCTCCGCGTACCTCTCCCACAGGTGTCAACCACCCAAGCACAGGCTACTATCACACCATGCCCATGTCGCAGCCTCTCCAACCCGACCATTCTTTACCACCATCTGCTCGAGCATCCGAACTTTCGCACACTTGCAGACATGGCCTCCAAGAAACTTCTTCTCGGCCTGCCAGCCGCACTTCCTCCACCACCTTACTCACCCGCTCCCACGTGCCTTGATTGCACCAAGAGCAAACTGCACCAACAGCCCCATCCTGCCGCACCCACAGTCGCAACAGCACCTCTGGACCTCGTGCACATGGACGTCTGGGGCCCTGCCCCCGTTCCCGCACGAGGTGGCCATCACTACTTCCTTGCCATAGTGGATGACCACTCCCGCTATGTCTCTGTTCACCTCCTCCACACCAAGGCTGAGGCCCCAAAGGTCATCATAGGTTGGGTCAAGCAGGCACAGACCACCTTTGACCGCAAGGTCAAGCGCCTTCACTCGAATGGGGGGGGTGAATTCTGCAACGACAAGCTCAAAGCCTTCTGCTCCTCAGAAGGCATCCAGCAAAACTTCACCCTTCCTGACAGCCCACGGCAGAACGGCATAGCAGAGAGCCGCAACCACACCCTGGTGCAGATCACTCGGTGCCTCCTCAGCCATTCCAACACTCCACTCTCTCTCTGGGGGTACGCCCTCTACCATGCCGCCCTCCTCTATAATCTTTACCCCCACCCGCATCTTCCCGACACCACTCCAACCACACTTTGGCTCGGGAAAACACCCACTGCTCGCTCTCTTCGCGTCTGGGGGTGCACCGCCTATGTCCTCCTCAACCCTCAGGCCAGGCGAAAGCGCGGTGGCAAACTCGGTCCCAAGACTCAAACGTGCATCTACCTTGGGCACAACGCCGACTCCCCTGACTATCTCTTCCTCAACCCCTCCACTCAACAGTTAGTCCGGAGCCGCGACGTTGTCTTTGATGAACTCCGCCCATTCTACTCCACCTCGGGACCGGATCCTCCTTCCGATCCCCCCTCTCTCGTGTGGGCGGACTTTGATGCGCACCCTGACCCCCCACCTATGCCGGCCCCTTCACCACCTCCTTCCCCTGCCATCGCACCCTCCCCCTCAAAGATATCTGACCCGACCTCGCCGGTGTCTTCGGCGGCTGCCCCTCCATCCCCCTCACCTCCCACTCTGCCGACTGTGCTGCCACCTCCGAGCGCACCAATCACTTACCATCGGCGGTCACACCCTCCGGCCCCACATCCTCCCCCAGTTCCCCCTACCACCGAGGAACCTGCTCTCCCACAGTCGCCCGAGCTGATCACGTACCACCGGCGGCCCATTCCCCCGCCCAAGCCTCCTAAATCAACCCCTCCGACACCGCCTGCCCCACCCTCTTCTCCGGTGGCTCATGGCACTCGTTCGCATGGCGCTGCTCTTCCACTGGCACTGTTTCTTCGATGCACAGTGATCACACCGCCTCCTCCTGCTGGGGGGGATGTGCCCTCTACCCTTCTGGAAGACAGGCATGAGGAGCTGTGCGATCTTCATGCAGTCATTCCTCAGCTCTCGCACATCTTCCCCGACATCACTGAATCACCCTCACTCAACTTCGCGGAGAACCCGACCATCCCTATCCCTCTCACCGTCCAAGAGGCTCTCTCGGGTCCCCATGCAGCCGAATGGCGTGCTGCCATGGAAGCTGAGATTGAAGCGTTCACCCGCAACCACTCCTTCGACGACGAGACTCCACCTCCAGGAGTCAACATCGTCGGAGGCAAGTGGTTGTTTCGTGTGAAACAGCTCCCTGACGAGGCCCCGGTGTTCAAAGCGCGTTACGTAGCCAAGGGTTTCACCCAGCAGCAGTACCACGACTTCTTCAAGACCTTCTCCCCCACATCCAAACCTCCCACTATTCGCACGCTCATGGATGTCGCAGCACGAGAAGTCTTTGAGATCAAATTCATGGACGCCTCATCAGCTTTCCTACAAGGACGCCTCAAGGAGACAGTGTTCATGGACAGACCTGAAGGCTTCCCAGGATAATTCCCTCCCAACACTGTCTGGAAGCTGAATTGCCCCATCTACGGCCTTCAGCAAGCCCCTCGCGAATGGCACAACAAGGTGAAAGAAGTCCTTCTCTCCCTGGACTTCCATCCCTCGTCTGCTGACCCGACTCTCTTCATTCGCTGTCATTCTGAGCCATTCTACATCTTTGCCTACGTCGATGATTTCATCCTCGTTGCGAAGGACTCGACCCAGATGACCTCTGTCCAGGCGGCCCTGAGCAAGGCCCTCCAGATGAAAGACCTCGGTGACCTCAAGCAGTACCTGGGGATGGAGATCACACGTGATCGCAAGGCTCGCACCATTTCACTCTCCCAGGAGTTCCACATCAACAATGTGCTCAAGCAGTTTGAGATGGAGCTATGCACACCTGTTGCCACACCGCTGCCGCTGCAACACCTCCTCACGGCCCCAGCTGTACCCACACCAGAGGCCTGCTCTGAGCCATACCCGGAGCTTGTTGGGTTCCTCATGTACGCCATGATGTGCACCCGGCCTGACTTGGCATATCCTGTCAGTGTCCTCTCTCGCTACGTGGCCCCTGGGCGCTTCACTGATCTTCACTGGAAGGCAGTGAAGCGGGTACTGCGTTATCTCCAGGGCACCAAGTCTCACGTTCTCACACTCGGTGGGCTCTCCCCTCCTCGGCTAGAAGGTTACACAGACTCCTCTTGGGCCGATGACCAGACTGACCGACGCTCCTCTTAGGGGTACTGCTTCACCCTTGGGAGCGGAATTGTCAGTTGGCGCTCCACCAGGTCGTCAGCAGTCTCCCTCTCCTCCTGTGAGGCAGGGCTCTACGCTGGCACCATGGCTGCTCAAGAGGCCCGGTGGCTCACCTTCCTACTCCAGGAGCTTGGCTACCCTCAGTCCACCCCCACCCTCCAGTGTGACAACCAGAGTACTATCCACCTCTCCCAAGACCCTGTGTATCACACTCGCACCAAGCACATCGAACTTCGGCATTTCTTCATCCGTGACCTTGTCCAGCGGGAGCAGCTGAACGTGGAGTACGTTGCACCTGACTGCAACCTGGCTGACCTGTTCACCAAGCCCCTTGAGAAAGTTCCTCACCACCATCTCCTTGGCGCCATGGGGCTCTGTGCTCCAACTTCTCTGCCCTAAGTTCGATTGACGCCTATGGGGGGGGTGTTATTGTTAGCCTTCAATCTCACACTTTGTACTTTGTATTTTCTATATCCTAGAGTAGTGTAGTTTGCACTTTGTGTTTGGTTGGGTGTACAGTTACATCCCAACCAAACCCAAATGTAATCTCCAAGCAATCTCCAACCCACCAATTGGAGATTGCCTTGGGATTACCCCCAATCCCTAGGGATTGCCCCCGATTCCCTTCCCATCCATTCCCTACCCTTCTTGGATGTACTTAAAGAGCTTCAAGCTCATTACTAATGCATCGCTTCTAAGCCTAAGTTGTGACATGTACCAGGAGTGCAGAGCAGAGAGGCAGAACAGAGAGGCGGAGCAGAGAGGCAGAACAGAGAGGCGGAGCAGAGAGGCAGAGCAGAGGGGAAGAGCAGAGGGGCAGAGCAGAGGGGCAGTGCAGCTGCGGAGGGGCTTTGGACTTTCTGCATGCCCTTTTCCGAGTCTCCCTCTACTCGGCTATCTATCTCACACGCTCGTCTCTACTCTATTCTTGCATGCCACACCCAAGCCTTCCTTACGGGGAAATTACAGGGAAAGGTGTTAGGTAGGTGAAGAGAAGATGGAGTAGGTTGGGTGAAACCCCGATCAAACCTAGGATATGTTCAAGGAAACAAAGTAGAAAACTATCACAAAATGAGCCCGGGATGAAATCAACATTGGACCCTAAGTTCGCCAAAGAAAAAACTAACGACTCTACTGCGCGTTCCCTCCCGCTCCTCCAGCGGGCAGTAAAAAGTGCATAGCGGAACAACCAGCTGTCTGGCGAACCTAGCTAACCCCAGCATTCCTCTCTTCGTTCCAGCCCACTTCCCTTTATTGCGGCCTCCCACCCCCTCCCATGTTTTCCGTGTTTTCCATGTGCGTGCCACAGGTCACTGGCAAACAACCAGCTGTCTGGCGACGTGGACAAGACAATAGTCATCTTCACCTCTCTCTATGTGCTGTGCGTCTGCCCTTCCCTTCACTCCAGTCAAATACCACTCGTACAGGATCCTGTGAGTGGACATGTGCATGCAATCGACCCGGTTGGGTCGACCCCCCTCGACTCGGCTTATTCCCAGGTCGGGTCACACCTCTAAAAGACATGACCCGGTCAAGTCGGGTCGGGATAAAGGCCTTGGGACGGTTCCACTAGGTTCGTATCAATCCGACCTCACGGGTCCCACTGGGAAAATGCTGACCTGGACTTGTTAGAATCCACTCGACATTGCAATGATTGCACCTAACCCCAAGTCGCACATTTTAACCCCACCTTCAACAATACCATATCTCCATAAAAATTCGAAACACAAACTAGTCCGTTGTTTCGCGTTTAAGCCAACGTGATTCCCGATCTACAAAACGAAGCTGTAGTAATGGTTGAAAAGATTCGATCTAGAGCACGCAGCTGTAGCTAACTATGAGGCTTGTCATTTCCTGCCACCCACACTCCCTCGCTGCTGACCCAATATGCTGAAATGCTGTTCGATACTTTTCTTTGAGATGTTTCCGGTCAAGACAGATCATCTCACCACTCCCTGCATCATTCTCCGTCCTTCCGCCTCCTCGTGTCTCTCAGAGACATTTCCAACAATCCTTTGTCAGGGACACTTTCTGGGGGGATAAAAGATTTTGTCAGATTACAAGTGCTGTAAGTTAACCTTGCACCAGTGATGATGTATCGCTGTTCAGTTCAAAATGCACACCAGCACCAACACCAGCGCCAGCACCAGCACCAGCACCAACACCAGCGCCAGCACGAGCACGAGCACCACCAACACCAACGCAGCAGCAACAGCACCACCAACACCAACGCCAACAGCAGCAACAGCACCACCAACACCAACGCCAACAGCAGCAACAGCACCACCAACACCAACGCCAACAGCAGCAACAGTACCACCAACACCAACGCCAACAGCAGCAACAGCACCACCAACACCAACGCCAACAGCAGCAACAGCACCACCAACACCAACGCCAACAGCAGCAACAGCACCACCAACACCAACGCCAACAGCAGCAACAGCACCACCAACACCAACGCCAACAGCAGCAACAACACCACCAACACCAACGCCAACAGCAGCAACAGCACCACCAACACCAACGCCAACATCAGCAACAGCACCACCAACACCAACGCCAACAGCAGCAGCAGCACCACCACCAGCACTCACACCCGCATCCTTACAGCAGAAGCAGTGCATGCTATAGTCCCGTGACATGAATGCAGTATCTGCTGCAGTGTTCTCTTTTCAAGAATTCACAACAACTATCCACTTTCTTCAGTTATCATGCAACCCGATTCCAGAATACAACCCCTTGCAGCAAAGGCAACAACGCCCTCCATATTTCTATCTCACTCAATTCATGATCTGCCCAACTGTTTTGCATCTTTTCTTGTACTCCTTTCTCCCCTCCCATCTCCGCCCACCCGTTTTCTCTCACGCGCACTCTCTCATGTACTTCTCACCCCCTCCCCTCGTTCCACTCGCTTACCTCTCGCTTCAGTCGTGCCCCCGGGAGTGGGATCCAAGGCACTCTTCCTTTGGAGATCGGTGCTCTCAATACCCTCACGCTGCTGTAAGCGCCTCACTTGCCTCTCCCACATTTGCCTCTATCTCCAGAGAGGGTTAGTTCTGAATGGCATGGCATGGGAAAACTATTTTGAGATGGCTCAATACAACCTCGTTACAATAATGAGTTTTTTACAATGACTCAATTCTGTTTCGTGGAGTCTACCGAAGAGAGTTGTAGGGAATATAATTTCTGCTAACAAGTTAAAGAGATTTTGGATCTTCCTTCAACCCCAATTCTCCTGGGACAAAATTTCTCATGCAAGTTGAATATGAATGACATTAATGGGCAGCATATAAGCAGTGATCGCTCCCATTACAACTTCTGGTTGTCTCAAGAAAGCTTGTACACCAAAAACAGTTACCACCGTTTGTCTGAAGAAAGCTTGTACACCAGAAACGGTTACCAACGCGTTTCATGGTGCCAGGCCACGTTGGTCCAAGCCTAAACCATGAAACTGCTTGTTTCTCCCCTAGTCAAACTGAACCTCTGCTGGCTCACCTCGAACCTTCGAATATTCGAGTGCAGTGGTGAACCTCGAACCTAGGCCCCACCCATATCAGTTTGACCCGAACCCGAAACGTTTCAGTTTGATTTGCTGGCCGATTTGACCCAGTTTGGCCTGAACCGGTTCAAGTTTGATTTTTTTGTCATGTCTACATCCATACGTTTTGACCTGAGCGCGAACAAGTTTGAATCGAACATATCAATTATCGAGAAGAATTTTCTGGGAGAGAAAGCAAAACTTCGTTTGGTTCCACTTGTTCATGTTTGAGTTAAACCTAACAAGGGCCCATGAGTTTCCTCATTCCTACGTGGCATGGAACCTGCCATATGTGTGCACAAGTCGTCATCAAATGGCTCATGCATCCATGCTGTCTCGTTTTATCCATACGTCCCTCTTACCATACATATATTTCACCATGCATCCCTCATCCAGGGTCTTCCGTAATGCTCTCCTCATTTGCCCATCTCCCTGCATCCCCCCCGCCCCCTCTCCCCCCCTCCCACCCCCCCCCCACCCCCTCCTCTCCTCTCCCCCCCCCCCTCCCCTCCCGCCCCCCACCCTCTCCTCTCCCCCCTCCCCCTCTCCCATTTTCTGTGTGTCTTTCCATGTGTGCTGTGAGTGCCAAGCGTATGACCAACCTCATGCACATGTTTTTGTGGCTTCACATTGCATCACATCACGTGACATAGCATGGCATGGCGTGGCATGGCATGGCATGGCATGGCATGGCGTGGCATTGCATGGCATGGCATGACATGGCAGGAACCTTAGAAACAACGAGATAACAGGGCCGCTGCCATTTTTGGGGAACCTGGTTAACCTTCGAGACCTGTTAGTACTTCCACTGCTTGCTTGCTCCCTCCTCGCCCCCTCCTCTCTCCCTCTCTCTCCCTCCTCTCTCACTCCTCTTTGTGTCCTCTCCCACCCATGTCTCCTGGGGAATTTGGCTTTATACACTGTCTGCAATGGAGCAGGCTAGAGTTCCCTCTGATATTTATCATGATGTGCTTTCACTCTTCCATCATGTTTAGAGCAAGTTGCACTTTACGTGGTTCAGCCAAAGTTCGGTTGGGTTTTCCCAACCTCCTTGCTCAAATGCGTCTCAATTGCATCTCAACTTCTTTCGTTTCACACTTCCTTGCAATTTCTGTATTCCAACCTTTTGCCTAGTCAACCTACCTACCTACTCTCCTAAACCTCTCCAAAGGTTAACTTGATACGCTGTTCTCAGTGTATGGCTATCACGCACATCACAGGCTGTCGCCACCATGCTCTCATGCATGTTTTCCTCGCCAACCCCTTCCCTTCCCCCTTCCCTTCGCGCTCCTCCTCACCTTCACCGTGCTTCTCCATGCTCTGTGTAAGTGGCCACTCATCCCATGCTCATGCATAGAGCTCTGTGGATTGTTGTCATAGTTTATCCACATCATTTATGTTTCTACATATGTGCTGCACCCTACCTCCAATCGCTTCTGACACCCCTCTCCCAATTCTTTGTACCCTTCATATCCATTACGTTGAAACATACATATTCACTGCACCCTTCTTCCACCAATCTATTTTAACCAGCAACCTGGGCGGCAACCTCATCCTTCAACACAGAATCGATCCGATATCTGATATTTTTCAGCTCACCAGCCTGTGAGCGCCCTCTCTTATCGCTACAATCACCTCATCCTTCCACTTCGTTGCACCATACTGAATCTCGCTGAGCCTCACTGGGCCGCATGCCATTGGGCCACACTTTACTTCACCTCATTCGGTGGCACCGCATGGCAGGAATCCTTGCCTTCCCTGTCTGTTCAGCAAGCATGCCGTGGGTGTGCTTCTCTCGCTAAGGTGCCTATTGAGTAATGTTAAGTTGATCCTTCAGTTGACTCCTGAGTTGGCATGAGCAGGACATTGAACAAAAGCAGCTTGTGCGTTTGCCTCATGAGCTCGAACCGGTTCAAAGTTGAACCGAACCGGAGAGTTTTCTGCATGAACTCACTTCGACGCGAACCGCAAACCCGCATCAAACTAGAAGAGAAAAATCAAACCTTTTGAACTGACGGAACTGGTTCGATTCGAACCCACGGCCAAAGAAATGTCATTTTTTGGTTTGACTCAACCCAACAGAGCCGTGTTTTGATTTCATGCTCATCCCTACTCTTGGGTTGAATCTTAAGCCTACTCCAGGGTTGAATCATGAGCTGACTCACTTGTAGGCATGAATCTTGAATTAACTGCGGTTTTGTTTGAGTCGAACCAGTTCACTGTGTGCCAAACTTTCATCCCTGCCTGCTGGTTTGACTCAAACCCAAGCCGGTTCAGGTTCAACTTGAACTGGTTCAATTTTTTTCTAGGCTCATATAAAGTACTAACTTCCCAGATCACGTGCAAAGCGGCTCTCACTCACTTGGATAGATCACAACAGCTCACAAACTTCTGATGCGACGGGAAGGACTGCGCTGAAGGTTCTGGGTCGAGAGCACAAAAACTGAGCCGGTTCCGTTCGGTTCCGTGCTCATGCCTGCTCACAAAACAACTTGCTGTTTGCTGAAAATGCACGTGGTGGGCCTCTCTCATTGGCCCTGCCTGTCTTAACGCACACTCAACCCTCTTGTGGCTTGCTCCTCGTGCATTCTAGTCGCTTGCTTTGCCTTTCACAGCCTTCTGATCCTCTTACCTGATCACACTGCTGCTCATGCTACAGCTGCCTGCTGCTTTACGTCCAAAGCACCTGTCGCACCAGCCTCTCATCGGCATTTATCCACTATCCATCCATCCCACCACTCCCAACCCATTCTCGTTCTCGCCTTCTGGCAGTGATCTGTCAAGGAACGGATTGGCCAACAGTCCTCCGGACTTCCTCTCTAGTCTTGTCAAACTTAGGAAGCTGTGAGGGCTTGCTATGCTCTTGCTGTACCTCCCTGGTTTGTCCTTCTGCAGCGGTCTACTGTCAGTCAGGTCGATTTATCTTGCTACATTGAACTGCAGCGCAATACCTGCGGCTGCATGACTAGTCTTGAGGCATCTCAATGCCTGCGTTGCGAGGCCGCCACCCGGTAATCCTGTCTCTCCTCTGCTACAACTCTCATATTTTCTCCAGTTCTCTTGCCCTGTCATCCAACTTACGAATGGAGTGTCCTGTTTAACATACCTCAATGGTTAAAATACGTTTTTTTTGCTTCATGTATCTCACTTTGCTTGTCGTTCTCCCTCTTCCTGTTATCCTCTGCCTTTTCCTCTGCCTTTTCCTCCTTCATGATTCTCTCTCTTGAATAGTCTCTTACCTCCTCTTCCTGTCGTTCTATCTCTCTCTTTGCTGCTCCACTCTCCCTCTCTGCCTCTCCCCTCTCCCTCTCTCCCTCTCGCCTCTCCCTCTCTGTCCCTTCCTCTCTTGCTCTTTCCCATCTATCATCCTCATCACAGTGATCTCAGCAGCAACAGCTTTTCTGGCCCCATTCCCAAATTCATAGTCGACATCCCATTGCTCCAGTCACTGTAAGCTAGCCAGTAGTACCACTCTCACGTCCATTCATACATCCGTCTTCTCTCTTTCCCCAAAGCCATATAAGATATCCTGCCCACATTGTCTGAATCTCTGCTCTACCTTGGCTGTTGGCCTTCACTCCAAGACAAGGAGCAGCAAGTGCATGCACGCACACTGCTCCATCAACAGAAACCATGCTTAGGGCGCCTGCCTGGCACCTCAAGGTGGATGCGCTAACTAGATTGCGCCAGAAAAATGTTCATGGCAATTTCCACCAGCATTCTCTGCTGTTTATAAATGTTGCGTATGGCTCGAGAATGTTCCATGTAGTCATCCCTCTTGGACAGGTTGTGACATGAGTGAAACCTGAGGAGTGTTGACAAGCCAGGCGAGCAAAGATTTAGTGCTTGTCAAAGATCAAGGCAAGGTCAAGGCAGGGTTTAGGTTTTAGGGTTTAGGGTTTACTCACCAGTAAAATCTTGCCTTGCCTCAGGCAAGAATGTTTGGCCAAGGCAAGGTCAAGGCAGGGTAAACAGTTGGAAGGAAAAGAAAAGTGAGGCAAGTGATGGCTTGCCTTGTTGCACTGATAATGCATAGCCTAGGCTAGGGTATATTGTGCGGTGGCGTTGCTGGGCAGCAGCAGTAGAGAAAGTCCCAGGTGCTTTGGCCATTAGTGCTGGATGGCTGGTGTTACTCTCGAATGCCCGAGTAGTTGGTGGATGAAAATTGAGGACGAAGTACCCGTGAATGGTATGCAAGTCCAAATTTGCTCTCGATTCGTTTGCTTACAGGCTTTCATGTGCACCTCTTCGCCCACTGTTCACTGGCACCGTGCCCAGTAGATGTTCTTGTGTTCTCTCGCACACAAAACCTACAGTCGGTTCTAGTCGAACCATTTCGATACAAGAACAAGACTGGCTCGGTTTAACTAGAACTGCTTTGACCAAATTGAAGTTGTATTTGATAGGATACTTAATGCATAACTTCCCTTCCCACCCCTCACCATGTGGTCGCTGCCACATGCCTCCTGACTCACTCATGAGTGCATGCGGATGTGAATGTGCATGTGCATGTGCCTGTGACTATGTACTCGGATGCACAAATGAATATGCGTGTATCTGTGATTAATCATGTGCTTCATGCGCAGACATTTAGGAGATAATGTGTTAACAGGATCCATACTGGCTCCAGCAAACATGAACTCTGCCTTCACTTATCTGTGAGAGAGCTTGGAATTACGCCTTTTTCTGCATTGTCTCTTGAGTATCTTGCCTGTTTAGATTGTGCCCTCTTCTTTGCTTTCTGCTTCAGTCTCTCTTGTTGGAAATCGGCTGCACTTTGTGTGTTAGCCTTGAAAGTTTTATGTTTACAAATTTTAGTAAGTCTAGTTTTTGGTTGGGTTGGGTGTAGACTTTCTCATCCCCATCCTATCCAACCCCCTTTTATCCAAATCTCATCCATGTTTGGTTGGTTAGTTGGATTGCTTGGATCCTCCAAGGATTACTAGGATTTCCTTTCGATTGCACCTCATCCACCCAACTGCTCCTAGTTTGTGCTACTTAAGGCCGTGTATCCTACTCTATAATCAAATGTTTCAACCCTTATTCTGACATCTCTTCCACTATCAATTCACTCTGTCACCCACAATTGCCTTAACCAAACCCTTCCCTCCCATCTCCCCCTTCCCCTGTTTATCCCAGCAACCTCGCAAGGAATGCTCTCACGGGTTCGATTCCTGAAGCCATTTCCAATGTCGCAGGGGCAGTCACCATGTAAGGAGATCTTTCCTGTTCCAATCTCTCCACATGGATGGAGCCTGCTCCCCTCTTCTCTCCTCCCCCCCCTCCCCTCCTTTCATCTTTCACTCACATTCCCTCCTGTTTTTCTCCTTCCCTAGTCAACTGTCCCATGTCAGGTACCTCCTTCCCATGTCAGGTGTCATTCCCTCCCCCCCGTTTCCCCCGTCCCTACGTCCTCTCTCCCTCCCTCCCTCCCTCCCTCCCTCCCTCCCTCCCTCCCTCCCTCCCTCCCTCCCTCCCTCCCTCCCTCCCTCCCTCCTTCACTCCCTCCCTCCCTCCCTCCCTCCCTCCCTCCCTCCCTCCCTCCCTCCCTCCCTCCCTCATTCCCTCGCTCCCTTCCTCGCTCCCTCTCTCCCTCCCTCGCTCCCTTCCTTCCTCCGTCCCTCCCTCCCTCCCTCCCCCTCCCGCCCACTCTGCAGTGATTTGTCGGGCAACTCTCTCGAAGGCTCCATTCCAGCTTCCATGTCTAAACTCACCCGTTTGCAAAATCTGTGAGACATTTTGGGGGCCTAGCACATGCCATATCACGCCATGTCATACCATGCATGCTGTGACAAAGAATTCCATGCTACCATGCTAGCATTGTGCCATATTTCTCATCACTCTACCAGAAACTCACTCACCTTTCAACTCCGCCCTTCCCATCCCATCACAAGTTTGTGAGCTGTTGTAACCTATCCACATGAGTGCGAGCCACATTACGCGTTATTTCGAGGCAGCATGCATGGATTGCATCAACTTGTCCCATGCATGCACGGATGGATGCATGACTCGTCATGCTTCGCTTCTCTGCCCTTCATTTCTCCATCTGCACACTCTCCACGACCCCCTCACAATCACGACTGCAAATACCAGCCAGTCCTAACCAGAGTCGCATGCTGCTCCTGCCCCAACGGGACTCATGGGGTGCCACCCAAACCCAACCAGAGTGCTCGGGTCCAACCAGCTATCTGGGGATCTTCCTCCTGCTGTCATCCAGCTCATAGACCTGACGAAGCTGTGAGTGTGAGCAAGGACACACACACGTAAGCAGCATGCTGTACCTTAAATCATAGAATGCAATGTGCATCCCTTCTAGCATACCTTTGTTTCCTGATCTGTCTGACATGTCAATTATAATCTGGCCCATTCTGGCCTTCCCAGTTTCCACATATCGTGGCTTCAGCCTTCGTAGATTCTGCATATCATGCCTTAGAAAGGTATATTGTATGACTGTGAGCGAGTCGACTCAGAATTCACCCCGTCCTTCCCAGTTTCCACGTACCGTGCACCAAGTTATAAATTATTTTGGAAAGACTAGAGGAGCTCGAGGCTCTCTGAAGACAGAAAGAAAAGGTTGGAGATGACTGACTGTGAGCGAGTCAACTCAGAATACACCCTGTCCTTCCCAGTTTCCACAATACACCCTGGTCTTCCCAGTTCCCACAATACGCCCAGCCCTTCCCAGTTTCCACATACCGTGCATTGAGTTAGAAACTATTATGGAAAGATAAAAGGAGCTCAAGACTCTCTGAATACAGAAAGAATGGATTGAAGGAATCCAAAATCTGTTCCCAATGAGATTGGCTGGTAGTCAATTATTGGTGGGTGGAGATTTCATGTGACCACAGATGGATGAGGTTGGGGATGTTGTGATTAGATAAAGACCAGCATATAAAAAGTACGTACAAGTACAAATTGTAAGATTGTATCTTATTTCCAGCATATTCCTGCAATATTCCCTTGAACCAGAGGTGCACATCCGTCTCGGTTAACAAAGGATGATAATTTTTCCAACCAGTTTACCAGTGCACAGGCGTTAGCACATGAACTATTTCAATCTTGCACTGGAAGATTTGAACCTTGGTGAGTTTATGTCAATATTTGCCTAGATGAATGTGTATCATCGCGAAAATCCCCTCCCCCTTTGCACATGCAGGGACCTGAGTTCCAACCAACTATACGGGCCGCTGCCCACCATCCTTAGTCTTGCCACTTCTCTGTCTCACCTGTCAGTTTCCCTCCCACTTGTCAACCCTCCAACCCATCAATTCCCCTCCCACCCTCTAGTCTAGTATCAACGTTTTATATGAATCATCCCTAGCCTTTTCTTGAGCATCTATCTTCCCTCTTATCTTTATTTTCCCACCCCTCTCTCCTCTCTCCTCTCTATTCTTCCCCCCTGTATCCTCCTCCATCTCCCGTCTAAACTCTAAAATTATCCTTTGTATCATATCGGCCTTAGGAAAATGCAAAAAACAGAGGCGGACAGCCGCTGATAAGCTCCAGCTCTCTCCCTCCTGCTTTCCCCTCTTGCCCTCCCTTCCCTGCTCCTGTCCCTCCTTCCTTCTTCCCCATCCGCAGTGACCTCAGAAACAACACCTTCTCAGGCTCGCTGCCTTTAGGCTACAGCTGCCTCTCCCACCTCTCCACCCTGTCAGTATGCAGTAACGTGTGTGTGTCTGTGGCTATTAGGATGCTTGAGGTGCAAGCTACTGTCGTGTTCACAGGTGCCTCCCTCTCAGCAGATAGTGCTGGAGCCACATGATAGCTGAGAGGGATGATTGGAGTAGTTTGGGTGTATGGAGATGCATTGTTTTTTATCAGGTGCCTTCCCTTGCACTTGATTGAAGGTAAGAAGCTGCTTCTCCTCGTCTGTTTGCTCATGCAAGTTAGCTCTTCGTGTATTGATTCTTCAAAATCTCCTGCATTTTTGTTTGTCGTTTGCGTTAGAGATAGAGATAGACTTCTGTTCTTGTACGTTTATATCCTAGTTTAGTGCAGCTTTAGTTTTTGTGGGCTGGGTGTTACACCATTATCCCAACCCAACCTTACTCAACTGTGATCAACTGAAATCTAGTAAAGGAAGACCCTCGATATCCTACGTATCCTGTCCAACCCATTGCTGATGTGCTAAGGACTCTTGACCACCGTCATTAATCAATCTCTCCCAGCTCAAGTTCTTACGCTTTACTACCCTCTCTCCTCCCTTTATGCCATTGCGATTTCCTACTACCATGCCATGCCACACCACGCCATCACATGCCATGACGCACCATACCCCACCACAACACACTATCGCATACCATGCCATGTCTGCTGTGCCACAGGGACCTGAGTCGCAACCAGCTCTCTGGATCCGTGCCTTCATCTCTCTCCTTCCCCACCAAACTCACCAACCTGTTAGCCCACTACCTTTTCCCCTTCTTGTGACTCTTTCGTGATTAATCCTGCCCTAACAAGGCACCTCATTTGTGAGTATGTGTATCCTCTTTGTATTCTCTTTATTCCTCATGGGATGCCCTTTAGAAATCCTCTTCTAATTTTCTTCCTCTCTAATTTATCTTTGGTTTCCCTTTGTCTCCTCTTGCATCCTCTTTCAAAGAGGGTCTCTGCCTGAACTGCGTCCAATCCAAGCTAATGTCGCATTCATATACATCTCTCTTTAGATAGTGAGCAGAGCCACATGAAAGCTGAGAGGAATCACTGGAGTATGGGTGCTTGGGGGGTGCGCGGACCACTGCTGCACTCTGTGTTTGACTTGCCGCTTCCCTTCCACTTCACTTGCAGTCGTTTTGCAAGCACCTACATCTACTTTGTCTGTTTGCTCATGCTATATGTCTCTTGTACATCTCTTGTCTCTTGTACAAAATCTCCCACATTTTTGTTTGACATTTACTCTTCTTGTTACCATTAATTATGTAACTATCTGCTGCCATGCCATGTCACAATGCACACCACACCACACCACACCACATCATTCCCTGCTTTGCCACACTACATCCCTTTCACTCCTAACCAAACTCACCAAACTGTAAAACCGCTAGATTTCCCTGGTCTTGTGACATCTTCACCATTTCCTCGTGATCTATGTTCTCATGCTCTCACCTCCTCGTATGTTAATGTCCTCATGTGTTCAGTCCACTGTAAATCATCCTCCATTCATCCCCACTATCTCTGCCAGGTTTTGCAGACTCAAATATGTAAACCGAATGCCCTCTTCCTCGTCTTCTCTCCCTCTCCCTCGTTCCTCACAGGAACCTGAGCTTCAACCGTCTGTCGGGCACGTTCGTTCCATCTCTCAGCACCCTCACTTCCCTTGAAGTGATGTATGCTCTCTCCTCATGGCACTCCCAGCAGCACCATCCCTCTCACGTCGCACGCCGCGACCACGTCTCCTTTGTCGCTGGTGAATTTGACATGCGGCGACAGGTGATCAGTGTTGGCGGTGGTGCTGAGCAGGTTGTGAAGGCGGACTGCGTGGTGCATGGCGAAGGGCCAGCATTTTGCGTCAACGTCGCTCTGCCGCAGGAGGGCGCGAACCTTGGTCATGAGCATGCGGTGATTTCGCTTAGTGACGCCTTGTTGTGGGTGCGCGTAAGGAAGGGAAAGCTTGTTAACAATTCCCTTGTCCTGAAGGTATCATCGCGGAAAAGGAAAATTGCGATTTTGGGGGTCCGAAGGTTTTTCTGCGAAAAGATTGCGGTTTTCTTGCGCGAAGTGTCCAAAAAACGACGACCCCAAATCGCAACTTTCCGTACATCGTTGGCGTCCTGAACACTGGCGCCAAAAAGTCAATCGAAAGTGACTTCAACGTCGGGCATAGGGTTTCGCACGGTCGAAAGCGATAACTAGCGGTTAGGAAAAGTTACATCAATTGTCGGGTGTAACAACAAGATTCGCGAAAACCGTACAATAAGACGAAATTTAACGAGGTTGCAAACCTGGATACCAAGCTTTTGGAAACCAGATACTCAGAGCCAGAACCACCCAACCCGAAACAAACTCGCTTGCTGATTCCTTTGGAAGTGTGACGTGTCATTCTGGGAAATATTTAACAACCAATCATGGTTGTTGCTGTCATTTCTCAACCTATCCACACCGTCCATTCTGTACACGTCAGCTCATCCAATCAAACCAGAAAACGTCAACCCAATATGCACAACCCAACCCAACTTTTCCTAGATGACATATCTCCCCCAACAAACCCCACGCCTCTATCCCTCTCGTACAAATGGCAACACGCAACCACTCATTCCGCTCTCATTTTCCTTTGAATTTCCTTAGACGAGCAACTTAGATCTGTCGACGAGCAACTTTGATTCGCAGCCGACATGTTTCCAAGTGATCTCTCGTGTTGCTTTCACTTTTCCGTCCGCTTGGCGTTTTTCTAGTCTGATTTATTCCCACTATTAATCTCTTTTCCCCTCCCCATCCCTTTCCCACCCACCCCCTCTCATTCCACATTGCAGCTCATCGAGCTGTTTTCTGGCTGCGGTAGACATTCGCACAGATAGCGTCGCTTATTCTGGATTTCCCCCCTTCCTTTTAACCTACCATTCCCCTTTCCAGGTCGACGACTATAAGCGTTTTCGCGGTGGACATGCACACACGTACTGACGATTACGCGCCATTCAGCAGCTACTTTTACAATTCGTAAGGTTCTAATATCAGTGGTAACATATTTGTGTTGTTTCCTACGATTGCATCTACTTCCTTTACTCCGTTGCGGCAACTGTGCGGCATCTCAGTACTCGAGTGCGAGGCAACCGGTTTGCATTATTGTGCATCTGCTGTCAGTTTTGCAGCACGCTACTGTTAACCCCACGTCCCACACTGTGTTGTGGCAGCTTTTCTGTACTCGACGGCGCGGAACAGTGACTCCGTTTGGGTGCATATCGCGACGTGGAACCATCACCCATGTTATTACAACCACTTTTTTTCCCGTTGCTTCACTGATGTTCAAAACCTATGTCATACCTCCTTGCAGGCTTTCTCAACAGCCATCTGTTGCAACTAAGGCTGCACCAGGTTGACGGTTTTCATCAAACCAGGTTGACGGTTTTCATTTCGGCGGATGTCCACCTTCTCGCGGTAAGCATGCCCGCATTTAGCGATGGAGTATTGAGTTTCCGGCTATATTTTTTGTGTTTGCAACTCCTCGTCATGTTCATTTCCTGTTTGTAGTGTTCTCGGTAGGCTAAATATTTGTCTGTTGGTGTCTCGCACATTGTTGGTGTCTTGGTGTAAACGTTAAATTATGAAACCCAACAAAAACAGAGCTTGAATTGAATCCGTGGCTAATAATAATGATATAATCGCCAGCCAATAGGAGGTCGTTACCGCACACAAAAAATGCTCTCTGATTGGTCCATAAGACGCGCTCGTGTCCGTTGATTTTAATCTGATCCGACGGCTGTCGTTGGAGTACGATGACAGCCACGTCAGCATGTTTCAGTTTCATCTAAAGTACGTCGTATGCCACGTGGCGCTGTCGTAACACTTTCGCGTAGGTCGCTCAAGGGTGACGTTTTCCGCCCCCCTAGTTGCTTTACCGTATACCTCACACTTGCACCGAAGTGTACAGTTTGTGTTGGGAATGTGACGGGGAAGTCACTTCGCAAGTTACTGACGCTACCACTGTTTTCGAGTCAGACTTTTTTTTTGCGCGGCGAATGCAACTGCAAAGTTACGAAAGAGCCATTTTAAAGTTTTTTTTGGCACTTGCCTTTTCCGCGATGATGCCACCAGCATGTCACTCTTGAACTCGGCTGCGCAGTCGGTTTGCCAAAGCTTGAGCTTGCAGCCGGACTGAGTTTCGGCGTTGCTGTGCCACGTCATACGCCTTGCTCCTATGAGAGACATTGGCTACCCAGACAAAGCGAGAGTGAGCGTCAACGAAGGCAAGAGTATATTCTTCGCCGTTGATGCCTGTCTGGGTTAGGACAAGAAAGTCGCTGTAAACTTTCCGGAGCTTGGCGTAGCGGTTCGTGCTTGGCTCGAGGACCTTGAAGGGCCCGTGTTTCAGTGCGGCTTCAGGGCAGACTATGCAGTTGGTGCGGTGATTGGTATCAACAGTAAGGGGGGTACCATCGGGGCGGAGCAGTGTGCCAGGAATAAAAACGTTGGCGCGGATGCAGTTGTTGAGGACCTCTTACGAGGGGTGTCCGAGGCGCCTGTGCCAGAGGTTAGGGGGTGCGCGGAGTGCAGGTGAGTGGGCAAAGAAGGCGAGCAGCTCAGCTGTGTTGGTTGGTGCAGACTGCGGGAGTGGCTGTGGTGAGATGGAGAGGCTGAGGGCAAGGATGAGGTCGCGAGCAGTGAGCTGTGGGGCTGGGGCTATTGTTGTGAGAGCATCAAGCGGAGCCGTGGTATCTTCTGTGTCAGCTGTGCCTTCTGTGAGGTTGAGGCGTGGGATGAAGTGTGGTGGCAGACCTTGGATGGTGGACTCCGATGTCAAGCCGGATGGACTCCGATGTCAAGCTAAGGCCGCCATGGATTCTGACGAGCGTTTCAATGCTGGCAATGTCTAGGCTAGCTATCCCTGTTCTCAACACAGACTACACCATTAGATGCAGCTTGAGTTCCTCTATAAGCAGACATATAAACTGTACCCATCATGCGGGTATCCTTCATGCTTATCGAGTTCCAGGCTATCAGTCTGAGTCGACCCTAAGATCTGTCAGCTCACTGTTAGGTAGCTTGCCACATCTTCCAAAGGGGTTTTCTAGCAGCTATTCACTGTGTCGTAGTTCTCGCGGTTCCTGCTGTCATGTTTCCATTGGGTTCTCAACATTCCGAGTAAGCAGTCTTAGCATAACGGAATCTGCCAGCGGTGAATGTCCTAGTTACACGCAGGTGATACGATACCCTTGGAGTCTCCTAAGGCAACCGGTGCCTTGGGAGTGGAAATCGTGGAAGAAGCTGGAGGCCTATATTACGAGAGAAGAAACTAGACTTCTCACCGCCAGTCTCTGCTTTACACCAGATCAACTGATCAGAATACCTCCTAAGCCCCGGACTACGAAGATTTCGACCACTGGAGATTCAACCGCTGGAGCAGAATGGCAGCGTGGAAGCTGGAACTGCTACTCCGGCTGGAGAGGGTCAGGACGCTCCCGCTCCTTCGCCAGCTCTTGCTGAATCCGTCCCGGCACCGGTCGCGTCAGCAGCTCCCGCGCCTGCAGTGCATGTTTCTGAGGAAGGGGATGACGAAGATGAAGATGAGGATGACGGATACTTAAGTGATGATCCGGATGAAGGCATTGATGTTCAAATGAAGGGAATGCTTGCGTCCAAGACTCGCGTCACGCTGACGTTGCTGATTCCGTTTGAGCTGGCGAGCGAGATGCCTGTGGTGAAGCCGTCGGTGAAGGCGCTTCTGGTGTTTCTGCGGAAGAAGCTGTCGGACAACGCTCTGGACGGTGTGGCGTTTCAGGAGCTAATCCCGATGTACCTGTCCAAGATCCACTTCAGTCGACTTCAGGTCACGCTTCCCTCGGCCGACGACGCGGAAGTAGTCCACCAGCACCGCGTGCAGCACGTCGTTGGGACCACAAAGCACCATTTCGGCTGGCAGCACCCGGTCAACCGCTCGTTCCTGAAGGCGAAGAGCGACCTGCCGGAAGGGGAGGAAGTTCTACTCAAGGGGGTTCCTACGGAGATTACGCTTCTCATTCTTTACGAGTTGTTGGTGGTCGCGAAGTGGCAGAAGCGCGGCCAATTGGCGTTTCTGCAAGGAGCAGGTTTTCATCGCGTGGTTGATCCAGTCTCTGGCTTGGACACGGACAAGATCCGTGGTCTGGTGCTTCCACATCCCGGCAACAAATAACATTGGCGTCATCTGGTTGAGGATCCGCTCAGTTACGCGACGTTCCTGGTGCACTTTCCATCGCTATCCTGCTGCTACTGCCAGGGTCAGCATATGGATAAGTTGCATAATGAATACGTGCGTGAGCGTCGCAACAGCATCGCCAAGTGGAACTTGTCGCTAGGCAGGGTCCATAATATCAATGGTAATGGGGGGGGGATCTTACCAGGGGTTTCTTGCCGTCGATTGGTCTTATTGTTCTTGCTCGCTAACGTCGATGTGATGGGCCCATCCTGCAGCGGCCTCCCTCCAGTTGGCAGGGGTAGTGAGAAAGATTCTCCGGGAACCTGCTCTGGTCCTGCTCCTTTGGTCATGGAGCGGCACTGGGTGCGGCTGGCATTGCGACTCGTGCGAGCAAGGCGAAGCATAGTCTGCAGGCCGCGAAGAAGCTGTATGGGATTTGGGCGGAGACGGCAAAGGCGAAGTGACTCGGATGAATGGAGTTAGGTGGCATGTCTGTGTATCAGGGAGTAGCGGTATAAGCGATGGAGTTGTGTCTGTACCTGTCTGGAGTATATTCGCAGAGCATTGCACTTACAACAACACCCTCACCTCCGGCCTGTGGATGCAAAGGGGCCTATCACAAGTTCCAAATGTGTAAACACACCACACTCACCTTCAGCATCATGAACGTCAACGGTCTGGGCTGTCTGCAGAAGCAGCAAGACGTTCGGGACTGGATATCACAGGTAGCCCTCATAGCCATCCTGGCTGACACACGGATCTCGGCGGATCATAATTTTTGGAGTCAACTGAGAGCAGACACAGTGGTAGCCGCAAAACCAACGGCAAGGGCTGAATAGGAGGCAATAGTCTTACGTAACAGCGAGGTGTCCTGCTCGGACATGGTCAGCGATGCGTCCGGGCGTTTGGCACGATTAACTCTGTCGTGGCGAGGCGTGGTGATGACAGTTGTGGCGGCATATTTCCCGTCGAGCCCAACGGCAAGGGCCCCCTTTTTCCGGGGTGTGCTCTAGCCGTTCCTTGCGGCGATACATGCGGGAAATCATCTCATGCTGGCAAGGGACCTGAACGTAGTGGAGGATCCAGCGCTGGACAAAACGTCGGGAGCGGTCTCAAGGGGGGAGAATGACAGTCTGATGGCGATTTGCAGCAGCTTTGATGTTCGGGACGCCTTCAGGGCCCTTCATCCCTGCCTGCAGGAATACACATTCTACGCAGCAGCGGTACAGGAGAGCACGAGAATTGACCGGATTCTACTCTCGCAGTCGCTGCTTCACCAGGTTCATGAAGTACGGCACGCGGAGCTGGTCAAAAGGTTCACGGATCACTGGTGCACGGTTCACCTGAAACTCAGTGTGGGGGGAGACGGGGAGTCAGGCCCGGGCCTCTAGAGACTTCCTGCGTCGCAAATGCCGTGTCTTGGGGTGCGGAAGCGGGTGGACAAGATTGTGCATAAGAACACGGAAAGAGGGGGGGACTTGGAGTCCCTAACGGCGTCTTTAAGGGTGGGCCTCAAGGCCTACAATGTTGAGGAGCAGAAGCGGGTAGCAGCCACAACGGCGCATCTGGTGCGGGAAGTCGGAACCTGAGACAGAGGGTGATGAGTATGTTAAAACTTGAGCTTAGAATCCATGCACTAGTAATGAGCTCAAGGCTCTTTAAGTACATTGGATATGGGCAAGGTAAGGGTGGGGAGAGAATCAGGGGCAATCCTAGGGAATTGGGGGTAATCCCAAGGCAATCTCCAATTGGTGGGTTGGAGATTGCTTGGAGATCACATTTGGGTTTGGTTGGGATGTGGGTGTACACCCAACCAAACACAAAGTGCAAACTACACTAAACTAGGATGTAAAAAGTACAAGTGCAAATGTGAGATTGAGGGCTAACATTAACACCCCCCCATAGGCGTCAATCGAACTCAGGGCTGAGAAGGTGGAGCGCATAGCCCGATGGCGCCCAGAAGGCGATGGTGAGGAACCTTCCCAAGGGGCTTGGTGAACAAATCAGCCAAGTTGCAGTCAGAAGCCACATACTCCACATTGAGCTGCTCCCGCTGGACAAGGTCACGGATGAAGAAGTGCCGAAGTTCGATGTGCTTGGTGCGAGTGTGGTATACGGGATCCTGGGAGAGGTGGATGGTGCTCTTGTTGTCACACCAGAGGGTGGGAGCGGGCTGAGGGTAGCCAAGCTCCTTGAGTAGGAAGGTGAGCCAGCGGGCCTCTTGAGCCGCCATGGTGCCAGCATAGAGCTCTGCCTCACAGGAGGAGAGGGAGACTGCTGAAGACCGGGTGGAGCGCCAGCTGACAATTCCGCTCCCAAGGTGAAGCAATAGCCTTGGGAAGAGCGTCTGTCGGTCTGGTCATCGGCCCACGAGGAGTCTGTGTACCCTTCCAGTCAAGGAGGAGAAACCCCACCAAGGGTGAGGACATGAGACTTGGTTCCCTGCAAATAGCGCAGCACCCGCTTTGCCGCTTTCCAGTGAAGGTCAGTGAAGCGTCCAGGGGCCACATGGCGAGAGAGGACACTGACAGGTATGCCAGATCAGGCCGGGTGCACATCATGGCGTACATGAGGGACCCAACAAGCTCTGGTTATGGCTCAGTGCAGGCCTCTGGTGTAGGGACAGCTAGAGCGGTGAGGAGGTGCTGTAATGGCAGCGGGGTGGCCATGGGTGTGCAGAACTCCATCTCAAAGCGCTTGAGTACATTGTTGATGTAAAACGCTTGGGAGAGTGAGATGGTGCGAGCCTGACGATCACGAGTGATCTCCATCCCCAGGTAGTGCTTGAGGTCACCGAGGTCTTTCATCAGGAGAGCCTTGCTTGTTAGGAGGTGGAGGCGATCGTGGACTGTGGGATCTGTGAGGTGTGTGCGTGGCTGATGGATGGTGAGGGAAGCAGCAAGCTCAGCGTGGTGTCGCATGCCTGTGGGGTGGAGAGTCTGCCATTCCGCCTCCTCCACTATTTCCAGAGGTACAGGTTGTTCCTCCTCTGATTCTGCTTCCTCAGGTGCCTCTGCCACGTCTGCTTCCTTGTCTTCGCTGACTTTGGCTTTCCCCTTTTCTTTAGCTGTTGCTCAGCGTTGCTTTTCACCAGCTGACGGTCCTTCTTGATCAGCTGGCGCCTTCCCCTTGTCGTTTTTCTCCTCCGTGGTAGAGGCTGTTGGCGTGCGACAATTGTGGCAGAGGCCATCAGGCCCAGGTGCGTGTAGATTGATTTCTCTGGGGTGAGCATGATGCTTAACCCAGGGGCGACCGTCAGGGTGTGCGAGTTTGTAGGGCCAGACGATGCGCTGGGGTTGAAGATCAATGAGGTTGCCAGAGTCGGCGCGGCAGTCTGGGATGTCAAAGTCGAGGATGTAGACCCCATTTTCAGGGCATGCCTTGCCTATGTAGCGCAGCTCGCTGTCACTGGTGTTGTAGTCCTTCCAGTGCATTGGAATGCATCGGCTCTTTGGATCTATGCTCATGAAAACGCCGCTGTGAACGAGCTGCTCATAGGAGAGCAAGTTGTACTTAAGGTCCCGGACGATGAGTACGTCGTTGAGGGTGATGTGAATATCGTTGTCTTGTGCATTGAGCACAACGTTGCCGCACGTGCGCGCTTCAAGTTGCTAGCTTTTGGCCACTGTGACGACGGTGGGCTGTGAGATGGGACGTGTGCTGGAGATGAAGCACTTGGAACCAACCATGTGTTGCCCACAGCAGCTGTCAAGGTACCAAGTGTTGTATGTATCGGTGCGGTTCTTAGCCGAGAACGCGAGGTTGGGTGTGTTGCGGAAGGGGATGCGCTTGTCGCCGGCCCAGCAGTAGTTGTCACGGGACGAGTGTCGATGTAGTGGCCGTAGAAATAGCTGTCAATGGATGTTGAGTTGATGAAATCCTCGTCGTGTAGCGGTGATTCGAGCAGGGGGGTCGACAGGTCCCAGTCCTGTTCGTGCTCGTCAGAGACAAACTCCCCGTCCTGCGTGAAGGGGCTGTTGTAACTGGAGAATTCAACCTCACGACGGTGAACGTGCATCGCCATATTGCCAATGACGTGACGAACGTTGTTGGTGTATGGAATCCTGGGCGCCTCAGGCTGAGATGATTGTCGCGGGGCAAACCGATGGTCCGAAGACGGTCAGTTTGCATGGCGAGAGATATCGGGGCCGGAAAATGCGTTGTTACGCGGTGCGGAATCGTGTCGCGACCCGGATCGGCAGCGTTCCGTTGAGTGACCGAATATTTGCAATTTTTGCAGTAATATTGGCGTGGTCGTGAGTCGCGAGAGTCGCGAGGATCGCGAGGCCGTCGTTGATCGCGACCACAATAGAAGGCGATTTGCTCGCGTCGGGCCCCTTTTTCTTTGTCGAAATCCATGTCTTGTCGTTCGTGCAGGAGTGTGGCGCAGAGATGCGCTGGAGGGCAATAGTGACGAACATGTCCTCACGGTGCCTTGTTGTGGGAGTAAGTGTCAGTAGAGCTACACTGTGAGATCCCCGATCGATCCTAGGGGGGGTTACAGGCGCATTTGCCTGGGGGGTTATGGGCGCACTGACCCGCTACTGAAACAAGCCCTTTTATCCCAATGGTCTAGTGGTTGGGATTCTGACATGGTATCAGAGCGGTCTCGGGTTCGAATCCCGGTGTATGCACATGTTGGCCGTTGCCACTGTGCTCAGTCCTGGGCCTCCCAGTGTGGGGGGGTGTCAGTAGAGCTACACTGTGAGATCCCCGATCAATCCTAGGGGGGGTTACAGGCGCGTTTGCCTGGGGGGTTATGGGCGCACTGACCCGCTACTGAAACAAGCCCTTTTATCCCAATGGTCTAGTGGTTGGGATTCTGACAGTAAGGCTTTGCACGGGTTCCACTAAGGTCCTAAGCCTTGGAGGGCAATAGTGACGAACATTTCCTCAGGGATCGTGTTTCCTAACTTCTGCAGCTGATCGCGGATGTTCCAACATCGATTGATGTAGGCTTTTGCCTTTTCTCCTGGTGTCAGGTTGACTTCTAGGAGCTGTTGGAGAAGACGACTTGATGATACGGAGTCCTTCGGCTGATATGTTTTGACCAGGTAGCTCCAGGCGGTCGTGGCGAGGGCCGGATCGTTTTTGAATGGCCGTATGCCGAGTTGTTCGGCCCGCTACATGTTGCGGAGCAGGATACTGTACGCCATAAGCGATTCGTTGTAGTATTGGGCTTTTGCTTTGTTGTTGTCGCTTGTGGGGCCAGGGTAGCTTCCGTCGAAGAAACAGAAGATCTGAGCGATTTTGGAGGAGCAGTTTGAGCTCAAAACTCCACGTGTAGAAATTCCAACCGTTGAAGGCGGTGCTTGTACGAATCTTGGAGATAGCCAGAAACTTGCTATGGGCTTTAAGCATGGCTTCGTCACTTGGGCGTGAAGTGGTTGGAGCGGCAGAGTTCGACCCAAGGTCGAATGTGGTTGGAGCCGGTTCCTTGTTGGGAGCAGCAGGTTGTTCGGGTTGCTGTTAGGCTCCGGGGTTTCCGTTCTTCATTTGCTGAATTCCGGCGCATGTTTTCGTAACTGTCAAAACATGCGTTACAAAAGATGATTAAAGCAACCTGAACAGCTAAAACAACTACTTTAGGTAGGTAAAATATACCAACTAAGCACGTGTTGTAAGTTTCAGCTAACGGGTTGGATTGACAAAGCACACCTAATTGTAGTTAGCTAAGTGTTCTTGTGCGAACATTCTCTAAATGGTTCAGTGGTTGAAACTGTTACAATATGAAATGAAGTTATAGAATCGTCTCAGGTTGTTCGCGAAACTTGTAGCAGCAGAAGATTGCTTAGTGAATGTCGTGTACGGACCTTGTCAGAAGAAGGAGATTTGAATCTCGACAGAAGTAACTATAACAATGCGGTACAAGGGTTTATATAGGAATACAAGGGAATACGAAAGGTCCTAGCTAGCCATGTACTCTGAGGGGGTACATTTCCCTTAGGACTAACCTACATTGGGAATGCCAACCATGTGGTTCAGTAAGAATACGTGCCACGGTAACCGTTTGAATGCATTTCTCGCGCTTGCACTTTGAATTCATTTTGCTTTCAACCGTCTTCGATAACTGTCTGCGTTGCTTGGTCTTCGTCCTCGCTGCAGTCATGTTCGCGTTAAGGATTCATTGTTTCATGAATGTTATTCGACAACTCCATATCGTAACAAAAATAATTTCGTTTAACCCCTTGCATTTTATAATTCAATAACAGTAAATCACTTTTGTGAGCAAACTTTGGTCTTCCCAATAGTTATCAAAATTCTCTCAGCGAACTATAAGTTTGCGTGACTGCAGAGAACTTTCTGTAGAAGCTCTTGTTATAGCAGAAATCTCTGCACTTGCTGCACACACCTGTGACATGCTACACCAACACAAGACAAAATAGAAAACGCACACAAAATGCAAACGACAACGTGACACGCAACTAGCGAAAACTCACTATTTACTCGACACAGACATTCGGCATCATGAATCATCATTCACACAATTTTATACGGTAAGCGTAAATCATATATTTTCTCATGGTCTCATACCATTCCATGCAAGCATGCATACGTGTACTCGCAAGGAGAAAAAGGCAAGTGCAAACCATGAGGTTGCACCATCAACCTATAATTCAAGCTGTGTAAAGAAGCAGCTGGTCAATATTGCAAAGAGTAAGGGAGTGCTGTTTGTATTGGTGCAACTTAATGGTGTGCCCTCTGCTTTTTCTCTTTGTGTGCAGGTATAATCGAACCCCAACTTAACTAGGAGACATGAGTGCAGGTTTCCTTGGAAAGCGTTTGTGAGCACATTCTTCTTAAAGAACGCAAGAAATCCCACAAATGATTCACTTAATAAAACATCAATTTTATGTACATGGTTTCTTACTATGAGAAAAGGGGGTGTATGGAGAGAACTAAGCGGAGGGAGCATGTCCATGTCAGGGTTTGCATTTCCCGGCCTTGATCTTCACTTGGTCCGGAATGCACACTCTGGTCGACTTGACGAGCTTATCGATGCAATCGTAGCCGTTGGTCTTCCTGTAGCACCCTTTGATTCCACGGAAGTACTTGACCTGCAGGCCAGTGCAGCGGTCGCCAGTCCCAACCACGTACGCACGAGTCTTGGGGCACACTCCTTGCATGAAGCTGAACGAGCTGCCTATGCACGCCTGCACTTGCCGTGCAGTCAAATGCGAGTGTGGGGGAGGGGGGAGAGGGCGGGGACAGGGGAAAAGAGGGGGTGAGCGTGTGGAAGGCGAGAAAGGCATGGAGGTGGTAAGTATGTAGGTAGGTAGGTAAGTAACCAGCTGCAAAGAGATGCATGACGGTGAGGTGAAATCGGAAACGAGTGCTCAAGGAGGTGTTTGTGCATGCATGCTGAATGAGCGGCGGCCGACAGTGCAGCACAGATGGTTCTCAGGGTCTAGAGGTGCGGATTGGATGAGTGAAGGTGTGGAGGGGAGAGTTATGGGAGAGGGTAGTGTGGTCAAAGAGGAGGGCAGACCTCGAAGCCTGTAAGGCTGCCAACGTCAGTCTTGGGCACGAGGCGGCTGCACTTGATGCCGGGGTTGAGGCGGAAGAACTCGAGAGGGGAGAGCGGCGGGGAGGGCACGGAGCGGATCTGGTCGCACGTCTCCCCGGCCTGCACCAGATAGAACTGCGAGCACACCGGGATGAGCAGCGCCGCTGCACTCTCCGCCCGCCGCTCCACACACACCGCCTGGCTGCCCACCAGCTCCCCGCTGCCGGAGCAGTCCAGCCCGGGGTTGAGCGCCTGGAAGGCCGCTGCGCAGGGCTCGGTGGGAGTGGGGCAGCCAGCGGTGAGAGAGAAGTAGGTGGCTAGAGACTCGCATGTGTCGCCCTGGGGGTTTGGGAGCGAGGAGAGGAGAGGAGGGGGGAGAATGGGGGAGGAGAGTGAAGGATGAGAGAGAAGGATGAAAAGAGAAGAATGGAAGGAGGCGAGGGGGAGGAAAACGGGCAGAAAGGCAGTCCGGGGTTGAGAGCCTGGAAAGCTGCTGTGTGGGGCTGGGGGTCAAGGTGGGCTCGGTAGTGGGATCTTTGGTCGGGGCAGGTGGTGGAGAGAGAGGGATGTAGGCAGCCAGTGACTCGCGCGTGTACCCAGGTGGGAGAACGATAGGAGAGCAAGGAGGGTGGGAATGGTAAGAGGGAACTGGGCAAGGGGTAGAGGAGAGCACGGATGTGAGGGTTGGGAGTAGGTAAGGGGACTGGTGAATCACAAAGGGCATGGAGGAAGTGAGGAGCAGAGATTTGGGATAGAAAGGTGCTGGGAGTGAGGGGATGCAAAGAGGTGTGAAGACACAGCAGCAAGAGCGAGGTCAAAGAAGGGAGAGGGGGAGAATGGACGTAGGGAGAGTATGTTGGTAAAGCTGAGCGGCTAATGGGCTATAAGGGCTTGTTCCATAGCGTTTGATCGTAGGTCTTACAGTGCTCATAGGACCACAGTACTCTTCCAACATCTCCCCTCATTTACATAGATATTAGAATCACAGGCACCTTCCATGGTGCACACTGGAATCCGAACGCGAAACCCTTGCTCTGATACCTTGTTGGTAAAGCTCAGCTGCTAACCACTGAGCCTAAAAAGCTTGTTCCATAGAGGGTAAGCGTACCCATAACCCCCAAGGCCATCCTTGCCCGTGACCCTTTCTCAGGACCTTAGGCCGATCCCAATGCTCCTCCAACAGGGTCGGGTGGGAGTAAAGGAGGGGGGGGGGGAATGCGGGAAGGAGGGAGGAGGAAGGAGGGAGGGAGGGAGAGAGGGAGGGAGGAGGGCAGGCAAGCAGGGAGGGGGCGGACCTGGGACGTGGTGTAGTAAACGGAGCAGGGCATGAGGTCGGCTGGCTGGACCACATTCACCACCATACCGACAGCGAGAGGAGTGCTGCAGCTCAGGTCCTGGAGGGATCAGCGGGTGGACAGATGGGGTGGGTAGGAAGGGGGAGCATTGCGTGATTGGTGGGTGAGGTGGCGTGAAAATTGTGGGCAGACCCTTATGGGAGCACAAAGAGGAGGCTCAAGAAGCAGAAGGAAAGCAAGGGCCCACTAGGAGGCTCACGGGGTTCTGGGCTTGCAGCTGGGCGAGAGTGAGGCCGTAGACGGGGTGGATGTCGGCACACGTGACACCCCACGACACCACTGTGTATGTGCTGCTGGAGTCGCCTGTGCAGTGCGGTGCAGAGTGGTGCAGATGGATTTGCCATGCAGATGCAATGGTGTGGTTGTGCGGAAGGAGTGGTGCAGACGGGAATGGGTGTGGTTGGGGGCCATGAGAGGGTACGCAGGTGAATGGAGATTGATGGTAATGATGGAGGATTATAGAGCCAGCATTGCAATGTGGGTTGATGCGTTATCTACCAGTACGCTTTGTAGGAGCATTACTTGAATAAGAGTGGGAACAAGTGTAGCTCAGAACGAGAGGTATCTAGAGCGCAAGTGAGGGAGGTCACCTGGAGCACAGGAGAAGGTGCCATCAACAGTGGTGCCCTGCCTGAAGCCTGGAGGGCACACACACGAGTACGACCCCTTGCCATCATTCACACACGTGCCCACTGCACATGGATTGTGCACCGCTGCCCTGCATGCGTCCACTGGGGATCAAGGCAAGAGATGAAAGACACAGCCAAGGGAAACTCGGTCATGTTCTTCTCAGCGAGACACGACAGAATCAGACGAGGCTGGAAAGGAGAGAGCACACACTGTACGCATAAGAGGGAGTGCTCACTGTAAGCACAGGAGGGAGTGCACACGATAGCACAGGAGAGAGTGCTCACTGTAAGCACAGGTGCGCGAGTTGTCCGGTTGAAGTGCCTCAACGAATCGCGGGTCGTTGCAGTCGCAGTGGTTGCTGGCCCCATCAGGCGTGGGCGTGCACGTGAAGTTGCCACAGGGGTTGAAGAGCGGCCCAAACACCCCACTGGTGGTGCCGTTGACGTTGCAGGGGTCCTGGCAGCGCGCACCACCGGGTAGATCCCAGGCAGCGTGTTGATCCCACACACGCCGTCGCCCCCCTGGATGTCCATCCGCATGTGCCCGCCGTCGCCCCACTCCGGGCCCCATGAGTTGCGGATGATCCAGAAGGGCGGCGCCATGTGCGGGAAGGTGGGGTCTAAGCCGGTGAGGCGATAGCCCACCAGCAGCACCACGTGGTTCAGGTTGTACGTGAAGCACGACGGGTCCGCGTACTTGGATAGCTGGGGTGGGAGGGGGAAGGGGGAGTGCGGGGGAGGAGTGAGGGGTGCACGGGTATGGAATGAAATGTGGGACCACGTGGTTGATGTTGCAGCAGAGGTTCGACTCCCATTCTCCACAGTACACCTACCAGCCCTCAAAGATGTGCGATTTTGCGTGTGTGTGTGTGTGCGTGCGTGCGTGCATGCGTGCGTGCGTGCGTGAGTGCGTGTGTGTGTGTGTGTGTGTGTGTGTGTGTGTGTGTGTGTGTGTGTGTGAGTTAGAGTGGGCTCACCCCATCGTAGTTGAGGAAGGAGGGGGCGGTGGCCTGCACATGCACCACCACGGGCTGTCGCTGCACGGCCAGCAGCAGCCCAAACCAGCCGTGGAACGCCGTCCGCTCAAACCCGTTAACTCTGAACGGCCCCCCCGATGGCTTGCTCTGCCGTGGGGGCATGGGACGAGGGGTGCGGGAGGAAGGGTAGGGGAGAAGGGATAATGGAGGAGGGGTAGGAGAGGGGGATAAAGGAGGAAGGATAGGGGAGGGAAGGGGCATATGGGAGGTGGTGAAGGGGAGGTTGGGTTAAGAGAGAGGGTATGTGGGAGGTGGAATACAGGACAAGACAACATGGGAGTAGTGGTGGAGGTCAACGTGCTTGGTGAAACTGTTCCCTGAGGGTTTGTGAGGATGTGTTCCATCTTGTGCTGGCCACGCTGCACACAGCTGTGTGCACCCTAAGCTGGCCTTGACCTCGCAAAACAAAGGAAGTAGTGGTGCAAGGGCAAAAGCGCCTTAAGCGGGCCACAAAAGAAGGAAATATTGGCGAATGGATGTCAATGTGCTTGGAGCGGCTGTGGTGGATAGTATAAATTGTATGCGAGTGCAACTAATTTATGTAGAACAAGGACCATAAAATTCAAGGCAGCCTCATTCTAACAGCAACAGTCTCAGGGAGCCCCTCACAACAATGGATTGTAGTAGGCACATGACGAGATACCTGATGAGGTCAATACACCTGACAATGGGAATGGCACCTGACAATGGGAATGGCACCTGACAATGGGGATGGCACAAAAATATGTATCATGAAAAGACCGGAGTAGGCACCTGGTGCGGGATCCATGAGGCACGCAATCAGGCACCTGCCTTGACACCTGATGAAACAACTAGCAATGACTAGATGGACCCGCCACTTGATGGCGACGACACCGTTTGTACCGAGGTTTTTGTTGTTGACGTTTCTTTACAATTCCCAGCCAGCCAGGTGAATCCAATCGTATTGCATACAAATGGAAACATTGCCAGCAGAATAAAAAACCGGGAAAGAGAAGTAACTTACGGATCCTGGGGTGGGTGTGGCCTCTGCCGGAAAAAAACCCACATTAGGCCACCTAGTGCCAAACAAAGAAAAACAAGGTAAGAAAAGAAGCATACCGATCCGGGGGCCCGGCCTTTGGCGCAGGAGATCCCAAGCGCTTGCACGAGCAGAGAAAAGATGGGCATGCCACACAGCGACAGCAGCAGCCAGCAGAGGGCAGCAGTGGGGACCTGTGGTGATGTTCCAGGTGAGGATGGAGTGGAGCTGCGGGGAGTCAGAGGAGGAAGCAGTGAAGCCCATGAGGAACGACGCCTCGGCTGCACTGGGCTGCAGGAACTCGCACAGTGACACCTGCATCGCCAGCACCGCCTTGCCCGGCCGAGGGGACCCCTTGGCCGACAGAAACACTCGCAGCCACCCCGTGCCACTGCTGCAGCTGCCATAGCCAGCTCCGGCTCCAGTGGTGGAGCTACAGGAAGAAGGAGAGGGTTCAAAGACGATCCAGGCGTGCTTTGACTTGCCGTCGTTGAGAGTGAAGGGCGCTTTGGCAGTTGCGATGGAAGAGGTGTTGCCCCTCACACTCACTCCCACGTGGCTCTTGGCCGGGTCGTTGGCATCGGTGCTCCTGGCTGTGTCAAACTCCACTGCAATGCTGCGCTCATCCATGCCTGCATACCCCAAACTGCCGCCCCCACCACTGCCATTACTACTGCCGCTGCTACCGCCCGTCGCAGCGTCAGTGGCGGCAATCACAAACGCAAACCCATCGCCTGCGTCAACTGCTGCTGTGGCTGCTGTTGCTGCTGCTGCCTTGCGGGATTTGGCTGGTTTGAGAATGGAGAAGGAGAAATAGATGGTGAAGGCCAAGGGGCGACCGCAGGCACCGGCCTTGAGGGCGAAGGAGAAGAGTGGGATGGGCAGTTGGAGGAACGCTGCACCCCATGTGATGGGCTGTGAGGCAGTAAGTGTGATGCGCCCATTACTTGCCACTGCCGCCCTCCCCTTCACTGCTGTCTGTGCTGCTGTCGGCTGCACGATCACTGGGCCGCCCTCCTGACCTGTTGGTGGGGGAGGGGGTCAGGGCAGCCGGCAAGCGGGCAGAAACGCACAGACAGAGAAGGTCGTCGTTAATAAGCAGGGTTTTGAGAGGTCTGCGGCAAGAGAAGGGACGACCTTGAGGCGGCCTTAAGACTGCCTTGGATAATAAGCAGGGATACACGAGCAGGGCAATGAATAAAATATCTTCGGCACTTCCAACCCGCTTCAACAGCCGCATGCACTGTGGCGATTACCAGGGCGCCTGAAAATCAGCACTCTGGCCTAGTTTTGAGACACCTCAAATCCAGGGCGCCTAAAAATCAGCACTCTGGGCTACACAGCCACTGGGGTGCCTCTTCCGGCCTGGTGGGGGAGAACGGGAGCTCTTCTGCCTCTTCTCGGGATGGCATACAGTAGCAGGCAATTCTGGCCTGGTGGGGGAGAACGGGAGCTCTTCTGCCTCTTCTCGGGATGGCATACAGTAGCAGGCAATTCTGGCCTGGTGGGGGAGAACGGGAGCTCTTCTGCCTCTTCTCGGGATGGCATACAGTAGCAGGCAATTCTGGCCTGGTGGGGGGTGGCGGCATACGTGGATGAGCTGCCTGACTGTAAACTGTGTTTGTGTACAAGACGTGAGCAGGAAGGACCCACAAATCTTGGGGATCTCCCGCAGAAAACAGCCACAACCACACAACCCACACAACCCACACAACCCACACAACCCACACAACCCACACAACCCACACAACCCACACAACCCTCACAGCCCTCGCTCCCCTCTTCCCAGCCCTGTTCCTCTATACCCCCCTTTCACCCCCCCTCTTCCTGGAACTCACTTCCTTCGGGGACGCAGCTTCCAGGCAACTCCCCGTTGACAAACCCAGACTCGCAATCACACGTGGGCACTCTGCTGGGCCCGTCCACATAGCACGAGCCATGCCCGCCACACGGGGGATCGGCAGCACTCACGCCGCAAAACACATCGCAGAGCTCCTCCGGCCGCTGCACCGCTGCATCCGCAGCAGAGGGTGTGGCAGGCGTGAGGCAGGAATAGCTTTGGGTGGGGGTTTGGAGGCAGTTGAAGCGGAAGGAGATGGAGCCTTGGGAGCAGTTGGGCGGGGAGGAGAAGCCTGAGGAGAGGTAGTTGTTGTCGAGATCGTAGACTGTGAGGTTTGCTGGGATGGGCTGCAGTACGGGGCCTGTCAGCTGGTTGTTGCGCAGGTTGCTGGGAAGAAGTAGGGAGGGAGGGGAAGGAAGGGAGGAGGAAGTGGGGAGGAAGAGAAAAGGACGAGGGAATGCTCAAAAGGAGCCTTTGAGAAAAGGACGAGGTTAATGGTCCGTTTGGAGGAGGTTGGAGGGCTTGGGATGCAACAACCGAGAAAGGAGAAGGGGAGGTGAAGCTGGAAGGGAGGAGAGGAGAGAGGGGAGGGAGGGAGAGGGCTGGGTGCAAAAGGGGAGGAAACTACTTGGAATAAAGGGGAAAGTGGATCACTGAGCGGTTCTACTTTCTTGCAGATTATTTCCATCAAGGCACGGAATAAGTACTGTGAGGTATGCATGAGATACAACTTTGAGACGTCCAAAACATCAGCAGGGTGAAAGAGCTGGAGATTGAAACAGAACAGGGGGAAGGGAGGAATGAAATGGATTTTAAGGAACATCAAACATTGTTTCGTATCAGGATTGGAGACATTTCAATTAGATTTGCAGGCATCGGGGAGGGGGGGAGAGGGGCGGGGGGGAGGCGGGAGGGGGGAGAGGGGCGGGGGGGAGAGGGGAAGCTACGGATGGGGATGCGAGGAGGCCAGTAGGCGGACGTAGGGGTGAGCAAAATCACGAACGCCTGTTCGGTTCGCCTCGAACACGTTCGAGGCAAACCGAACAGGCTTTTTTTTTTGGCCTTAAGTGTTCAGGGCGAACATGTTCGATGTTCGCCCGAACATGTTCGTGTTCGGGGCGCTGCTGCAATTTGCCCCACGTCGAACACGAACGTGTTCGAGGTTCGCCCGAACACGCCTTCACAGGCGAACACCGAACACCCTTTTTGGCTAAAAGTGTTCGCGGAACCGAACACTGTTCGGTTCGGCGAACGGCTGTGTTCGTGCAGGGACGAACACAAACACGTTCGTGTTCGCCCCTTGCTCACCCCTAGGCGGACGCATAGGAGAGTGGATGGGATGATGCAGGGCGGACGCACAGGAGAGAGAGGCGGACAAGGCCGGTGAGCTGAGTGGGGATGGTTCCATGCAGACGATTGTTGCTCAGGTCACTGAGATGAGACAGCAAGATACAAGTAGGTGAGAGACAGAGATCTGAGAGGGGATTGGAGGGGAGGGATGGGATGGGTGGCTACGAGAGTTGAGGCGGCATTTAGACATCTCAAAACGCAATGTGGCTTGGTTATGACAGAGAGAGACACATGGGAGGGGGCTGACGGTTGGGAGGGAGACTGATGGTTGGGAGGGAGACTGACGGTTGGGAGGGAGACTGACGGTTGGGAGGGAGACTGACGGTTGGGAGGGAGACTGACGGTTGGGAGGGAGACTGATAGGTTGGAGGGGGACTGACAGGTGGGAAAGAAAAGTGGCAAGACTAAGGATGGTGGGCAGTGACCCTGATATCTGGTTGGAACTCAGATCCCTGCACGTACACAGGAGGACAAACATTCATCTTGGCTAACTGTGGCGAAAACTTGTTCTTGTTTGATGGGAAAAAAATTGCTATTGCGGATCTGATTTGATTTAGTGCGCCACCGCCGGTGCGAATTTGATTTGATTTGCGTATTTTTCCCTTTTCATCATTTCCAACCCATTATTGCTGCAGTCAGATTTTCCCGAGATCCACTGCTTAATCAAAGTATTCCAGTTCATATTATTACAGACTATATAAAGCAGAGGCTTTGTATTCTAAGGCACGATATGTGGAAACTGGGAAGGCCAGAGTGGGCCAGATTACAGAGAAAAGATGTTAGAGACAGATCAGGAAAGAAAAGGATGTTAGACGGGATGCGCATTACATTCTATGATTCAAGATGCAGCATGCTGCGTGCATTTGTGATTGATTGCTTGTTTACACGCGTGCGTGCTTGCTTGATTACGTACGTGCATGTCGTTTTCTGCTCACACTCACAGTTTTGTAAGGTCTGTGAGCTGGGTGAGGGTGGAAGGGAGATCCCCAGATAACTTGTTGGATCCGAGAACTCTGATTGGTTTTGGGGTAGCATCCCATGAGTCCCGATGGGGTTGCAGCATTCTACTCTCGCAGGTACTGACTGGTGTTAACAGTTGTGATGTTCAAGGGGGCACGGTGAGCGTGCTGATGGCAAGTGCCGAAGTGTGATGCCAAGGGATGGAAAAATGAAGCGTAAAGAATCAGGATGACTGGATGTGTATGGTGGCTGCAAGTAGGTAAAGTGCAAAGCGGATCCCACTAAAGCAAACAGTTTGTGATCGGAAGGACTTTGTCGAAAGGTGATGACAAAACAAGTTGCACGGCATGGCATGGCATGGCATGGTATGGGAATAGCATGGTATGGAAGGTATGTCATGTGTATGGATGGAACGGCATGTCTCACATATTTTGCAATCGCTTGAGTTCAAACATAGACGCCGGAATGGAATCAATGAGAGAGTTGCCCGAAAAATCACTACAGGGTGGGTGGGACCGTGGGATGGAGCGAGGGAGGGAGTGAGGGAGGGCGGGAGAGAGGGAGGGGGGGAGGGAGGGAGCGAGAGAGGGAGGTAGGGACCAGAGAAGAGTCAGCACAGGACTGTGGCAGAATGAAGAAGCCTAAACAAACAGAATCAAGGAAAAGTGAGCAAGGCTTGATGAGGGAGACGGGAATAACAGGAGGGGTGGGAAAAAGATGGAAGGAGAAGGGGACAGGAGAGGAGGAAGTAAGTTGCATCCATTTGGAGAGCTACTCTCATTGAAAAATGAACTCTTTACATTGTCAATGCACCCGCGACATTGGAAATAGTTTCAGGAATCGAACCCGTGAGAGCATTCCTTGCCAGGTTGCTGGAACGAACAGGGAAAGAGCGGGCATGGAGGGAAGGAATCGGGGAAGGAACGGGTGTGTGATAGTAGATGGATGGAGTGGAAGTGGAAGAGAGATTAAAGGAGCAAGCATATGGTGAAGGCACATTCTAGGTAGTCGAGATTGTTCAAGAAGCAATGCAGAAGAACAGTTAGACTTCAAACACTCACAGATACGTCAATGCAGTTTTCAGGTTAGTTGGAGCCGGTATAGATCCTGTAAAGCCGTTGCCTCTCAAATCCCTGTGCATGCGCATTCACATGGATGTTTACATGAACATGCAGAGTCACATGCCCACGCATACACACACACACACACACACAACCACACACACACACACACACACACACACACACACACAAACACACACACAGTCACATGCAAATGCACATGGATATTCACATGAACATGCATATACACATCCAAATACACCGTCATATGCTTATGCACACACACACAGTCACATGCGCAGCACAGTGACACGCACATGCATGCAATAAAGAATGAGTCGAGAGGAATGTGGAGACCATGGGGTGGTGAGGGGCGAGAAGGTGTGAAAGGAGGGAGAGGGAAGAGCAGAGTGCTTCAGAGGGATAATGAGTAGACCGTAGGTCCGAGAGAATTGAAAAGCATTTTCATTGGGCGCTTACATTGTAGGCGCCTGAATCAGAGGACAAAGAGGTGTAAACATAAGCCTCTAAGAAAGCGAATGGAGAACGAATCCAAAATCACGCGGATTCGTAAATTCGGAAATCTGAGGGCAATACCAGCCAACACTAATCAGTTACGACTGAGAATGTATGCACTTCTCGTAGTGTAATAACATTCAACCAAAAAAAAAAAAAAAAAAAAAAACCAGCCAACACTAATGTTGGTTGAGCGTTCATTGAGACCCTTTTTACGCGAGGACGAGCCGGGCATTGGCTCGACGAATCAACCCGGCTCGAAACTTCAAAGCTGGAATTGACGAGCCGAGCCGTTATGCGTGCATGCACGCCTAGCATACCCTGCTTGCACTCGAACTCGCCAGTAGCAGCGGCAGCAGTGCTCTCAGTGCCATTGCGAGCGCTGCTGCTGTCATTGGTGTGATTGCTGTAGATTTGAGCTGCAAGGCAGGTGTCCTCAGCTCAGCAGCATGGGTGCTGCTGATGGAGCAGCGTGCATGCGTGCACTTGCTGACGTTGAATGACTGACCTTTGAGCTCTTCAGCTCAGAAAAATGTGAGGGGAAGGGGTCGAGAAAGAACATATGATATGCATGTAAAGAGAATGGTGCCGGCAACATGTGAACTGTGTGGATAGTTGAGTTAAGACAATGAGCCACGACTGTGTAGCCGAGACTGTGTACAAAGTCAAATGCCTTAAGAGACATGAGTGGGCTGTGGAGGGATTTGAGGCAGGGTGATGGGAAGAGGAGGGAGAAGGCAGGGAGAGAGTAGGGTGAAAGGGACGAGAGAGGAGGGAGCAAGCAAGCAGCGACAGCACTAACAGGTATCGAAGGCTAGTCAAGCTCCCGAAACTTGGTAGTGGCCCTGTTATATCATTGTCGCTCAGGTCCCTGCCATGCCATGCGATGCGACACCATGCCATGCATTCAGTGTCACACAAAGTGATGCAATGTGAAGCCATGAAAACGAAGGTGGCCATATATTTGGCACTCGCACTCCACATGTTCGAAGCATGGAAAGACACCGGCTGTGGGCTGGCGAGCAGGTTCGGCAAGTTATGATTCTGTGGCAACTGAGAGGAATGTGCATCCTTACTCTAAGACTAAGGGGCAGGGATATGCCAGGAATATCCAGGTGTCCTGGTGTTACACCATCTACACCTCACCAATTATGGTCACCTGTAAGTACTTCTAAGCCCACCAAATTTGAAGTACCGCCAGTCTAATGTGGGGGCGCATCTGACTCTTTTTCCCTCCTTTCCATCCCTTTATTGCTGTACTCGAAGTTCCCCGAACTCCACTAGCTATGTCAGTTCATGTTATTACAAAATACATAGAGCACAGGCTTAGTACTTCCTAAGGTATGATATGTGGAAACTGGGAAGGCCAGAGTGGGCCAGATTACAGGGGATATGTGAGGAATATCAGAAAATAAGGGATGTTAGAGGGGATGCGCATTCCACTTGATGGTTCGAGATACAGCATGCTGCTTGCGTGTGTGATTGATTGCTTGTTTACACATGCGTGCGTGCTTGCTTGCTTACGTACGTGCATGCTGCTCACACTCACAGTTTTGTAAGGTGTGTGAGCTGGGTGAGGGTGGGAGGGAGATCGCCAGATAACTTGTTGGATCCGAGAAGTCTGGTAGGGATTGAGGCAGCACCCCATGAGTCCCGATGGGGGGGCAGCATGCAATTCTAACTAGGACTGACTGGTGCTAACAGTGGTGATGTTCCAGTGGGAACGGTGAGTATGCTGATGGAAAGTGCCGAAATTTGATGCCAGGGAATGGAAGAATGAAGGGCAAGGAAACAAGTCGAGTGGATGTGTATGGTGGTTGCAGGTAGTTAAAGTGCAAGGTGGATTTCACTCACGCAGATAGTTTAAGATAGGACGGACTGTGTCAAGAGGTGATGACAAAACATTTGGAGCTATGTGGCACGCAGTGCCATGGCATCAGTTGCACGGCATGGCATGGCATGGCATGGTATGGGAATGGCATGGTATCGAATGTGCATGGAACGGCATGTCTCACATATTTTGCAAATGCTTGAGTTCAAACATAGACGCCGGAACGGATTCAATGAGAGAGTTGCCCGAAAAATCACTGCATGGAGGAAGGGAGGGAGCGATGAAGGGAGGGAGGGGAGGAGGTGGGGAGGCAGGGAGGGAGGGAGGGAGGGAGGGAGGGAGGGAGGGAGGGAGGGAGGGAGGGAGGGAGGGAGGGAGGGTGGGTGGAAGGGAGGGAGAGAGGGAGGTAGGGACCAATGAGAGACAGCACAGGACAGTGGCATAATGAAGAAGCCTAAAGAGACAGAATCGGAAAAGTGAGCAAGGCTTGATGAGGGAGAGGGGAAGAACAGGATGGGGTGGGACGGGACAGATGGAAGGGGAGGGGGACAGGGGAGGAGGAAGTGAATTCCATCCATTGAGAGAAATACTCTTCTTGAAAATTGAACTCCTTACATGGTGACTGCACCCGCGACATTGGAAATGGCTTCAGGAATTGAACCCGTGAGAGCATTCCTTGCCAGGTTGCTGGGACGAACAGGGGAAGGAGGGGTATGGAGGGATGGATGCGTGGGTAATAATAGATGGATGGAGTGTTAGAGGAAGAAAATTAATGGAGCAATGCAGAAGAAAAATTAGAGGAAGAGAGAGAAATTGGGGAAGGAATGGGTGGGTAATGAAGCAAGCATGTGGCGAGGGCATATTCTAGACAGTCGAGATTGGTCAAGACCCAATGCAGAAGAACAGTTAGACTTCAAACACTCACAGATACGTGAATGCAGTATTCAGGCTGGCTGGAGCGGGTATAGATCCTGAAAATCCATTGTCTCTCAAACTTCTGTGCATTTGCATGCACAAGGATATTCACATAACCATGTACAGTCACATGCACACAAATACACACACACACACACACACACGCACACACACACACACACACACAGTCACATGCAAATGCACATGGATATTCACATGAACATGCATATACACATCCACATACACCCACACATGCTCATGCACACACAGAGTCACATGCGCAGTGACATGCACATGCATGCAATTAAGATTGAGTCAGGAGGAATCAGGGGGAATGTGGAGACCATAGGGTGGAGAGGGGCGAGAAGGTATGAAAGGAGGGAGAGGAGAGAGCCGAGTTCTCCAGAGATTAGATTGCAGGCGCTGGAGAAGTGAAAATCACTTAAGCCTGTAAGCCTGTAAGCAAACAAATGGAGAACGAATCTGAAATCACACGGACTGATCATCTGTATTTTGTCCTTCTAATACTCGGAAGTCTCAGAGCAATACTAGCCAGCACTAATGGCCAAATCACTTGAGCTGCAGGGCAGGTGTCCTCAGCAGCATGAGTGCTGCTGATGGAGCAGCGTGCATGCATGAACTTGCTGACAGTTGAATGGCTGACCTTTGAGCTCTTCGGCTCACAAAATTGTGAAGGGAAGGGGTCGAGGAGAAACATATACATCGAGAGAATGGTGCCGGCAACATGTGAACTGTGTGGATAGTTGAGTTAAGACAATGAGCCACGACTGTGTAGCCGAGACTGTGTACAAAGTCAAATGCCTTAAGAGACAAGAGTGGGCTGTGGAGGGATTTGAGGCAGGGTGATGGGAAGAGGAGGGAGAAGGCAGGGAGAGAGTAGGGAGAAAGGGACGAGAGAGGAGGAGAGAGGAGGGAGCAAGCAAGAAGCGGCAGCACTAACAGGGCAAGAAGGCTAGTCAAGCTCCCAAAATTTGGTAGTGGCCCTGTTATATCATTGTCGCTCAGGTCCCTGCCATGTCATGTTATGCCATGCCATGCCATGCCATGCGACACCATGCCATGCATTCAGTGCCACACAAATTGATGCAATGTGAAGCCATGAAAACGAAGGTGGCCATATATCTGGCACTCACACACCATCCCACATATTCGAAGCATGGAAAGACACAGCGGGGGTGCGATGATGCAGCATGATGGAAAGATGAGCGATGCACAGTGAGGGGGATGTATAGCGAAATCTATATTGGAGTGACTTTTGAGAACTCTCAAAAATGCACGGTGAGGGGGATGTATAGCGAAATCTATTACAGACACAGAATGCATGAGCCATTGAATGAAGACATTCAAACAACTTGAGGGTCCATGCCATGCCATGCCATGCCATGCCATTCCATGCAGAACCAGCCCTCTCTGGAGACAAAGGCAAGTGTGGGAGAGGTGAGTGATGCGCTCACAGCAAAAGGAGGTGGCCGAGATTAGTGATCTCTCCAGGAAGATCGCCTTGAATCCCACACCTAGCCGCCAGTCTGATGCAAGAGGTAAGTGAGTGGGGAGCGAGAGGGAAGTGCATGAAAGCGGATGTGAGAGGAAAATTCAAAGGGTGGAAGAGGGTGGGAGGAGAAACAAGAGAGCAAAATGTAGCGACTGATTGGGCGGATTATGAATAGAGCCGAATAAATTAGAGGACAAAGTCTGCTCATTGCTGCTGGGCATTTTAATATGAATTTGAATTGCATAATGACTACAAGAAGTGCATGGCTGTTAGGGATTCTTGAGAAGAAAACATGGCAATAGCCGCTGCATCCTTGATGGGAGAGAAAGAACATTCAAAAGCACGCTAGGTTTCTGGTGCAAGGGTGCTGGTGATGGTTGTTCTGGTGCTGGTGCTGGTGCGGGCGATGGTGCTGGCGCTGGTGCTGGTGCTGGTGCTGCTGGTGCAGGTGCTGGTGCTGGTACTGGTGCTGGTGCTGGTGATGGTGATGGTGTGCAATGCAAGCTGACTATTGATATGAGACTGAGTACTTTGGTTAACTTACAGCAATTGCAAGGATAAGAGGTCTTTTATTCCACTTGGAAGGGACCCCGAGAAAAGGTTGTCGGAAATGTCTCTGAGGGAGGTGATGGGAGAGATGAGGAAACTGATGGATGGGAGAACGATACAGGAAATTATGAGCAGTTTTGACTGAAAACATCTGAAAGGGACAGCACAGAATGGCACTGCAACACATGGGGACAGCAATGAGGGAGTGGGGCAGAGACTGATAAGCCCCACGCTCTAAATAGCTTCATAGATGCGATGAGACCACTTGAAATAGTCATACAAGTGCTGCACCCAGGTTTGGGTGCACACGTTGCTCGAAATACCCCCTCCAGTTTTGGATTGGCGCACCCCAACCCCACTCTGCAAGTGATAGGGGGCCAGCAGTTTTGGCCTTTGTCAACCAAAAATTGGCTCCCTTAATAATTCGTGGCGTACCCCAAACACTATTAGGCAGTTAAACACATTGGGTACCCCATCGCGTTGGGTGCGCCATCTCTTGGTTACCCCGACTTCTCTCACATTGTACACGCTGACTCTCTTGATAGAATTTTATAGCATTCACCTTTTCCCAACCATGAATGTTCTGCACTGTCCCGGCACACATGGATAGAGCAAGCGACTCACACTTGCACGAGGCTTGCCATTGCAGAGAGGGTACCGGGAATAGACCCAGAAAAGGAATTACTGTCAAGGTACCTGCGTTGGCGGAACACACACAAAAGTGATGGTCAGCAGAGCAGTGCATGCATGCGGGGGCTATGGAGAGAGCAGAATAGGTGGAGGCGAGTAATGGTGTGCGGTAGGGGGGTGGGAGTGCAGTTGGGGGGAGCTTACATGTTGCGCAACTTTTTTAGGTTTGAGAATCCCGAGGGAATTCTCCCTGAGAAGTTGTTGCTGGAGAGATCGCTGATGTTGACAGGGGCACGACAGGGGTTGGGGCGGGAAGAAGGACGGAGAGAGTGAGGGAGGGAGGGAGGGAGGAGGGAGGGAGGGAGGGAGGGAGGGACGGACGGACGGACGGAGGGAGGGACGGAGGGAGGGAGGGAGGGAGGGAGGGAGGGAGGGAGGGAGGGAGGGAGGGAGGGCGGGAGGGAGAGAGAGAGGGACGGATGAGGGAGGGAGGGAGGGAGTGGGGAGCCTGTCAGAGTACAAAGTTGAATTGAGGAAGATAGGGGAAATTATAGGATGGGAATTCAACCAAATCCTTTATGATAACGTTGGAATCTCAATTTGGATAAGGTTGGGATCACAAATCTACATCTAAACTGTAAATAACCTACTCGATAAATAGTAGAGTACAGAACATGTTGGAAGCCTAAGTTTAACACACTCCCCAGCCAGGCTGCAACATGCAACCATGGAGAGAGTGAAGCCTCATGGAGGTAAGCCGACGGTAATGGTCCTGCCAGCTAAGGGACTTGGTGAAGAAAACCAGTGGTCACCGAGGTTGCAGTCGGATGCAATGTGCTCAGCTTTGAATTGGCTCATGAAGAATATAGTGGCAGATCTCAATGTACTTGATGTGGCTGTGGAGGACAGAGTCCTTGATGACGTGAATAATGCTCTGGTTGTTACACCAGAGGGTAGGTGTGGACTGAGGATACACAAGTTCACCAAGTATACCCAATCAGCCAACGGGCTTTCTAAGAAGCCATGGGTCTGGCATAAAGCTCAGCAGCCTCACATTGGCCATGGGACAGCAAGTCGGAAGATTACCGAGTAGAGCGCCAACTCACAGCCCCACTGCCAAATGCAAAGCAGTACTTCTGTGAAGAAAGGTGATCAGTCTGGTCATCAGCCCACGAAGAGACACTGTAACCCTCATGGTGAACTGGGGGAGATACCATCCCCCGAGAGTGAGGATATGATGTTGAGTCGCTTTGAGATATCGACGGACCTAGGGATGAGCACAGATACGAACACCTGTTCAGTTCGCCTCGACAGGGTTTTTTTTTGCCCAAAAATGTTCACCTCGAACGTGTTCGCTGTTCGGGCAAACACGTTCGGTGTTCGCCCTCGTCAACTGGCCGAGCCGCGTCGAACACGAACGACGAACACTTCGGTGTTCGTCGACGAATTGGCCCGTGACCAATTTTTAGGTCGCGGGCCTTGATGTTTGAGCTCATTTTTTGAGCTCAAACTATCCGCGACCTAATCGCCAGCCCCTTAGCGCCCACTACCGCCCTTTCCTAGCAGTCCTAGAACCCTCACTACACTATCTTAGATTGATTTAGGTTACATTAGTGGTACCAGAATAGCGGAACCTTGAAGAACTTGCGGTTAAAGTAGGGAGTATGCGTTTAGGGGGCGTGAGATTCCCTTTTTGGCAAGTGTGACTATAGTGAAAGGTGTCCCTTGGCGAACACGAACGTGTTTGCCTCGAACATGTCCGCGTTCGCCTTTCCAAGCAAGGTGTTCGCCTTCACAGGCGAACAGCGAACACCTATTTTCGCCAAAGGTGCTCGGTTCGCCGAACGGCTGTGTTCGCGCAGGGGGGAATGCGAACACGAACGTGTTCGCCCCTTGCTCATCCCTAGACGGACCCATGTGTGAACCGTCCAATGCTGGTGAGTGAAACAATCTAGAGAAATGTCGCGCAAGAGAACAATCACCTAGTAGGTCAAATCTTTTCAAGTGCACATCATTTTAATGTTGGAGTAGGCTAGTTCTTCTCTGTATGTGATTTTAACCATTTTTTGGGGGGAGGGGGGGGGAGGGCGAGGGGGAAGAGGGGGAGCGTTTAGTTGATCTTTTTTGTTATAGCCCTGGGCCTTGTGATTGGAAAATCGTTTTAGCCCCTTTTTGCTTATGTTAACCTCGAGGCGAAAAAAAGGGGGGGACTCTAACCGGGGGGTACGGTACCCTTAGTTCAAGTTCGGCTTAGGGTCATTATGGAGTGTGTTGGAACATGGCCTGGATTCAGTTGGGGTTTCGTCCCAGCCAACACTATGACATTGTACTCATATCTACTCTATGCATCCTTTGAACCTTCTTCTTAGCCATCGCTGCTGGAATCCTCATCTTAACACCTAACTCCAACAGAGATTGCCTTTGAGTTCTTACACAGCAATGGAAACAGTGTAAGGGCTGCGCGGTGGTGTGGAATTATTTATTCGACTCAGGATTCAAGTAGTGGTTGCTAGAATAATGAAAATCACTTTTGAGAATTCTCAAAAATGAAAATCACTTTTGAGATTTCTCAAAAGTGGTTTCCACGTAGTCGACTCAGGATTCAAATACCAGTTGCTAGAGTAATGCTGACAAGGCAACAACAGGACATGAGTGTGTAAGGGGTTGGGGTACAAGGACGCAAATGGAGACAGGCAGTGCTGCAAAGTTGTAGGAGAGTTCGAGGGAGGGAGTGGCAACCACGAGAATGTGAGTAGGATGGTGTAGTAGATGTGGTATGGTACGCATGCAAGACATGGCCCGTCATCACATGGCATGGCATGGCACGGCGTGACATGGCATGTCACGACACTGCATGGCATTGCATGGCGAAGCATGGAGTGCCATGAAATGCCATGGCACGGCATCGCATGCCACGGCACAGCCTGGCGGCTGGTGTGACATAAGGGCACAGCAGGGTGCTTTCGGTGTGTGTGGAGGCGAGCTTACAGAGTGGAGAGATTGCTGAGCGTGCTCAAGACAGAGATGGTGCCTGACAGCTGGTTGTCGACCACAAGCCTGAGTCGGGCAGGGCAGGGCAGGGCAGGGCAGGGCAGGGCAGGGCAGAGCGAGGCAGGGCGGGGCAGGGCAGGCTTTTGAGACGTCTCGTAAATGGTGCCTGACAGGCGGTTGTCCGTCATGGACATGCGTCACTCATTTGATGCATGCATGCGTGCATAACAAAGGCAGGGCAGGACCGGCCATTGATGCATGCCGGCTCGTAACTCTGAATGGACGAGTTTTTTTTGCTCAACCGGAGTTGAGTTGAGAATAACTCAACTTCTGGCAATCTGCCCCCTCTTCCCCCACCCTCAAGTAGTCAGTCCTGCCACCTGCTTCATTAATGCTAGTGCCAGAACTGACAGGAAAACGCCAGATTCGCGCAGCGAGAAGTGGGGAAAAACTCTACTCGATTGGTCATTTATGCTCTCTTCTCTACCACACTGCTTTGCAATGTCATAACACAATTAGATTGAAGCGACTCACAATCCCGAAAGGCCTGTCAATGCAGACAAAGCGCTGGGAAGAGATCCAGAAAAGGAGTTCTTGTGGAGGTACCTGCATTGGCAACGCACACGGGTTAGTGAAGGAGCCAGCCTAGCAGAAAGCAGCATTGATGGAGGCAAGTGATAGTGTGCAGTGCAGTGGGGGCAATGGGAGTGCAGTTGGGGGGGCTTACATGTAGCGCAGGTTTTTCAGCTCGGAATATTGCGAAGGAATGGTCCCTGAGAACTGGTTGCCGGTAAGGGCTCTGGTGGTGTTGACTCAGGGGGTAGTGATGGAGGGAGGGAGGGACATGGGGAGGGAGGGAGAAAGTGGGGAGCCTGCCTTCGAGTCATCACACATGAATAAAGAATGTTTGGGTCTCAAAGGGGTGTGCAACAGCGAGGGCCCAATGCACAGGTTGCCACCTGGAATGGTATTTGATGCTGACAATGGGACAGCAGGGGGTGCGGTGGAGATTCGTATCAAACTGAGAATCTAAAATACTTGCTGCTAAAGTCATGTTGACAATAGGGGGCAGCAAAAAAAAGGTGAGTGGTTGAGGAGGCGGGGTGGAAGGAGGCAGATGGAGACAAGCAGTGCTGCAGAGAGGAATGGGAGGTGGAGGGAGGGAGCTTCAAGCATGAACTGGCGTGTATGATGGGCAGCAGACGTGGCATGGCATGGCATTACAAGCATGGCATCGCATGCAACGGCACGGATTGGCATGGCACGGATTGGCATGGATTGGCATCGCACAAATTGGCATGGCACGCCATGGCAACACAGCATGGCGTTGCAAAAGGGGGCACAGTAGTAGGGTGATTCAGTGTGCAGGCGAGCTCACAGAGTGTTGAGATTGGTGAGCATGCTCAATTCAGGAGCGGTGCCTGAGAGCTGGTTGTAAGCCAGGGTCCTGCAAGGCAGGGTAAGGCATGCCACCGGTGCATGAATACATAGCACAGCGCAGCAAGAGTGGCATCACTGCTTGGAGACGTCTCATATCCTGCATGTCAGGGAAGGCATGCCACCGGTGCATGAATGCGTAACACAGCAAGAGTGGCACCAATGCTTTACGCATTAAAACCAGATAGCTGATGTGAAACACTTGGGCGGCTTGATAATGGCATGGTGCAGTATTCTTAATGCTACCTATGACATAACACATAAGTGGACACCTATGGTCTGAATAGGGAGCCCCCAGTGAATATAGGCTGGCGTCCGTACGCTGGATGCTGGACGCTCAGCCAATTTTTTTTGGGCAGCCCAAAAACAAATCTCTCTCAACGAGGTCACGATTCGTGCTTTTGTTGCGAATGTAATTTCGATGGGAATCTGTAGCCTACTTTGCTAGATGGAGCGCGCCGCGCCGCTTGATTACAGGATCCATTGTTTGGGAACGGCCTTAAAGCTCTCCATCGACTGATTGCTTATCAATAATTTTCTGAATTGCAGGGTATCCCCCATCCCTTTCCCCCTTTCCCCCCTCTCCCCCCATGTCTCCCCTGCTCGGGAATGTGTTTTTCTTGCCCGACCCAAGCCTGCCTCTGAACTGGACATTTCAGCATATCTCGTATGTCTGGGCGCTAGAACATTGAACGCTGAACGCGTCCCATGTCCACTTAGCATAAACAGCACCATACATGCCAGACAAAGCCTTTTAAATTTTGTTTGTATTGGAGTCGCTTTTAAGATTTCTCATTCCCATACACGGTAAAGCCACAGCTGCTGGCTAGGGAACCAGCGATACAGCAAGGAGACGAGCTCACAGATAGGACAATCCAGTAAGCGTGCTCAAATCAGGAATGGTGCCTGAGAGGCGATTGTTGTTCAAATATCTGCGTTGCATTAGTCACAAAAGAGTTGAGAAAGGATGAGCTCAGCTGGATTTTCCTATTAAAAAGGTTGGGAATTTCGGTTTATCAAAGTAGGAAAGGTAGGCATGGGGAAGCAACTTGGAGGCAAAAAACGAAAAAAAAAAAAAAAAAAAAAAAAAAAAAAAAAAAAAGGAAACAAACAAACACTTGGACGCAGCCACTTCGTGGGGATCTGGTCTTTTGCCGCGCAGATCTGGAACTTCTAACATGGATGACACCATGTTAGAAGAGGAGAGGGGATGGAGATGAGACGAGTGTCGATTAGGGTCAAGTAAACATTACTTGCTCTGGGTAAGAAGAATTCAACCTTTCGGTTCGGCCAAATAATGGATTAGAGTCAAGTCAGACATACAAGTGATGAAGGGATGCTTTTCTCAAACTCCCCATGTTCGAGGAAACCAATCCTCCAACTCCTGACCGCAGGCGAGCATCAACCATAAACACCATGAGGCAATGGGTTTAGGGTGTGTTGCAGATGACGCAAACCTGGAGCACCGCACCGCACCGCACTGGGCTGGTTGCCCCATCAGGTTCGCCCCAGATCTAGCCAGTCGCTCAACGCACGTGACTCAGGCGATTGCAAAATTGCAGGGAAATTACCAGGTGTGTCCGGGTGGAACCTGCTGAACAATCTCATCGCACCGTTGCACGTGGTTGTATACCTGTGCAAAGGGGCGAGCCGAGTAATGCTCGACTCGTCCCTAGCCTTGCTCGGCCGAGTACGAGCCCGAGTCGAGTAATACTCGGCCGAGCATTTTTCCCCCAAACAGATACTCGGTACTAGCCTTTTTGAAGGAAACTCGGGCGAGCATTTAGAAAAGCTCGTCCGAGTACGAGTAATGCTCGGCCATGTGCCCTACTCCTGCATATAATGACTCTGTACATAACAGCTAGTGAAGGCCATTAGTACCACGGGAGTATTGGGGTTTCCAGGGCCGCCCAGGTAAACCCAAGGTGGTCCCAGGAAGCCTAGGAAAGCCCAGGAAAGCCCTGGGTTGCCCTGGGTAGCCCAGGGTAGCCTTGGGTTGCCGCGGTAAGCCCATGGAAGCCTGGATAGGCGAGTACTCGTCGAGCAAAAAAAACTCGGCGAGTAAAACTCGGATCGACTCGCCCAAGTAAAATATACAAAAACCGAAACTCGTTACTCGCACCCAAACGAGTAACTCGGGCGATACCGAGCGAGTAACTCGTCTCGTTGCACAGGTATACGTGGTTGGGCAAAGCAATGCGACTCAGATGCCCATTTCGTGAGATGGTGAGAATGTTTTTTCTTTGTGGCGGGCAGAGTGGAGAGGCGGTGAGAATAACTGGGGAGTTTCCAAGTGAATTTGGTGACCTGTGTGACTGGGCGAGGATCGCGACATTTCTGCGAGATGTCGCAAGCTCTGCCTTGCTCTCGTGCGAGCCTTGCAACGCATTGGCACCCAGGGCATGGCACTTCACCGCCGGTGCGGTGTACCGGGTTGACTCGAGTTTGTGCCTGCCCGGAAGATTTAAAACCCGGTGCACTGCACTGGGTAGGTGCACACCAACGCGAAATGCAACAGATCCTTAGGGTTGATGGCTCCCCAAGGCATCCCTTCCTAAGACATGCCTTCCTCATGGGTTTTAGATTTTTTGGCCCGTGGGCAGCTCAACTGCATGGATAAAAATAAACTCGACTCGTATAATGGTCATGTCCGGGAACACTTTGAGTTTGTGGTGTAGCACCCAGCACTAAACTAGAACAGCAGTAAACCAGGACAACACTAAGCTAGGATACAAAGGCTTCAAACATATAACAGTCTTGGAGATTAGATTGATGGTTGGGCCATGAGTTTAAAGAGTATGCATTATGCACACTATACACAGCTTCTGGCTGGTCAGGGGGCTTAGAATTGCATGGTCAATGGAGAGGAGAGGAAGGCCAGCAGCAGCCATATCGGGGACTCCAGAGGGGACTGTGGGGAAGTAAGACGCTAAGACGTTTGAGGTGCATACTTGCTGTGATATGATGTGACTCGGTCCGTACAAAGTAGTGGCAGTCAGGGAGAGTTCCTGACAACGCAACGCAAGTAGCGAACATCTCCACACGGAACACGGCTCATACCTGGAATGGGAGGCTGGTGCGCGTATGTGATTTAAGTCAAGCGTGTAGCTGCTAGCTACAGGCGCTACTCACAGGGACTGGATCGGCTTCATGCGGCTGATTTCACTGGGAATCGGTCCTGTCAGCTGGTTGTTCCGCACGTTTCTGCTCGCACAAGGGACGCAGAGAAGATGTAAGAAGGGTTGGGAGGGGACCGGACCAGAGGTGTGGGAAGGGTTGGGAAGTAGCTTGATAAAGAGAGTAATATGGAGCAGCAGTGCTGCATGTGGACGACTGTGGTCCAATCATACACTTATTCATTGAAGATGTTTTTGTCAACAGCGAACAGCGAAGGTCACCAGAGGTCAACATCGGTCCTATCCAACGGATGGACAACATGAATGCATGGTGCTTGCTGGGTGAAACAGACAACAATGAGCTGCAGCCTCCAGCCTGCAATTGCAGTGCCAGAGCCAGACGACTTCCAAAAAAAAAAAAAAAAAAAAAAAAAAAAAAGAGGTAGCGCCAGGGGCGCACATTTCTGTGAGAAGTGGCAGATCGCTGATTTGGCTGGGTATGGTGCCCGATAACTGATTGTTGTAAAGCAGACTGCGCGGGATGCGAGAAACAGGAATGAAACAAGACTGCAGGCTGATCTCATGGATGGGATCCTCGCTGGGCTACACACAACTTAGGTTGACAACCAGGGGTCAGAGCAGGCTGAAAGAGAGAGAGAGAGAGAGAGAGAGAGAGAGAGAGAGAGAGAGAGAGAGAGAGAGAGAGAGAGAGAGAGAGAGAGAGAGAGAGAGCGGGGACGGGTAGGGAGGCATACAAATGCAAACGGCAGTCTTGTGAATAGAGTGGCAGCATGCACACGAGCAGAGTGGGAGCAAGCACACGTGCACAGAATAAGACAAGCATTAGAAACTGGGCACTGGGGGTTGTGCTTACAGGTCTCTGATACTGAGAATGGCCTTCTTGACTCATATTAGAAGGACAGCAATGCATGAAGATAAAGCTTGAGCAACAGTGTGAAAAAAACATGTGAAAAAAAAAAAAAATCTCAAAAACCCCTTGTCTCCAAAAAGGCCTCCTTGCGTAAACTAGTTCCGGCGGACGGGAAAAAACCGATCACTGGAGGTTGTGCTTACAGTTGTCTGAGGTTGAGCATGGCTGATAGCACGTCTCCTGGAATGGAGCCGGTGAGTTGATTGTTATACAGCCGCCTGATGCCATGCAACACAGAGAGACGGGCAGGCCACATGCATGCAAGCGTAGGGGTGGGGCAGGCAAGGAGGGGGGTGAGGCAATGGGATGGGAAGAGTGTGTGCATGCGTGCATACCTGCGTATGTGCGCGTGCGTGTGCCCGCATACGTGCGTGCGTGCGAGCGTGCGTGCGTGCGTGCGTGCGTGCGTGAGTGCGTGCGTGCCTGCATGCTGGATGTTTGAAACAACACCACAGTCACACCCACACAGGCAGTGGGAAGTGTGTGTGGGGGGGGGGGGGGTGAGGAAGGGGGTGAAGGGGTTGGGGAGGGGCGAGGGGTTGCGTATATTTGGAACAACGACGCAGAAGGGAAGAGGATTATTCTGTAAGGAAACACTCGAAATCGCAACACTCACACTCACAACACTCACAATCATAACACTCACAATCACCAACACTCACAGTCACAACACTCACAGTCGCCACAAGCTGCTGAGTCTAGAGTAGCTTGCAGGGATTGTGCCATTGAGCTGATTGTATGAAGCATCCCTGCATCCATCACACACTCCCACCGTTCCACGGCGCCCCACCCATTGTGACAAACACACGAGATCACCATGGCGTCAGCATGTGAGACAGTATAATGGCGTGAGCATGACATCAGAAACAATAATGCCCCAATTGCACTGCTTGACGGCGTAAGGGAAGGAAGAGCATGGGAGCAGGAGAGCCATGGACCATGGACATGCCCTTTCCCATCACATAAACATGAACACAGAATGCCGTTCTTTATCGTACCCTTCAAAAGGCATGACATGCTTTGTTATTAGGCCCACCCATCCACCCATCCACCCATCCACCCACCCACCCACCCATCCACCCACCCATCCACCCACCCACCCACCCACCCACCCACCCACCCACCCACCCACCCACCCACCCACCCACCCATCCACCCACCCACCCACCCATCCACCCACCCACCCACCCACCCACCCACCCACCCACCCACCCACCCACCCATCCACCCACCCACCCACCCACCCACCCACCCACCCACCCACCCACCCACCCACCCACCCACCCACCCATCCACCCACCCACCCACCCACCCACCCACCCACCCACCCATCCACCCACCCACCCACCCACCCACCCACCCATCCATCCACCCACCCACCCACCCACCCATCCACCCACCCACCCACCCACCCACCCACCCACCCACCCACCCACCCACCCACCCACCCACCCACCCACCCACCCATCCACCCACCCACCCACCCACCCACTCACCCACCCACCCACCCACCCACCCACCCACCCACCCACTATGATCATCACAAACCTCACATCCGCAGCACCACTTTCCCTGTTTCTGCGTCTACCTGCCTTCTCCCCCTCTCCCGCTTCCCCTGAATCAACTCCTGAATCATCTTATCACGTCCACGGTACCTCGCACCGCAACACACCTTGCTCACTGCACATTGGCCCATTACACATCGTAACAAACTCCCGAAGCTTCCCCTACATCCTTCCTACACACACCCCCCTCCCCCCCCCCCCCCCCCCTCCCCCTCACTTTGCCCTCCGACCCTTCTAATCAGGTAAATTTCCTGCATCACTCTTCCACCTTCCCCCATCATAACCCCAAACCAGCCCAAAATTAGCCTTAGCCTAACAGAAACGTTCCCACAAACTAACCCAGCCTCACCCCAAGCTCACCCCATACTGACCCCAACACCTCCTCCCCCCTCCTCACATCTCAATTAGAGCAGTCAGGTTGACGAAGGATGCTGGGAGGGGTCCTTTGAGCTGATTCCACGTCAGCACCCTGTGCAGTGCAGTGGGTTTTACGGGGTTGTGGGGGGTAGGTAGTGGGGGTGGGAGCAAGGCAGGAATGGGGGCTTGGAGAAGGACAGGAGGTGGTTGGATTAGGGCGGAGGTGGTTGGATAAAGGCAGGGGTTGGGGCGGTTGGAGTCGGGCAGGGGGTGGTTGAATAAAGGCAGGGGTTGGGGCGGTTGGAGTCGGGCAGGGGGTGGTTGAATAAAGGCAGGGGTTGGGGCGGTTGGAGTCGGGCAGGGGGTGGTTGAATAAAGGCAGGGGTTGGGGCGGTTGGAGTCGGGCAGGGGGTGGTTGAATAAAGGCAGGGGTTGGGGCGGTTGGAGTGAGGCACCCAGCCATGCAGCAGCCATGCTGCCTGCCTGCCAGCCAGCCATGCACCCACCCAGCCAGACACCTACACATGCACATGTGCCTGCCGGCCGCACCAACACAGCATAAGGCCTCGCACTCACAGGAGGCTCAGCTGAGAGAGGGTGCCAATGCTGGTGGGTATGCTGCCGATGAGCCCTTTGTAACCCAGGTCCCTGCACGGGGCACAAGGAGCAGCCGAGCATGCTTTAACCTCAAGATCTAATTTCTCTGAACCGTCTGTGCTGCAGATCCCTGCACGGACTAGGGAGTGGTGATGGAAAACCGGGGCAAACCACTTAACAAAGTGCTCTATGGAAATGGCGCAGGGGGGAGACTGTAATATTGCCCTAGGCAGTGGAGGAGCCGGCACGAAAAGAATCTCATGTCACCATGGGCAATGGGCAACAGCAGGACGACTGGTCTCAGCAGTGACTACTCGGTGACTTGACTCACAATGCCGTGACATCGCCATCGGTATTGCAAGTAACGGCATTGAAGGTGCCACAGTCGTTGCCAGGTAACCACGTCGCACTGCCTGTGAACGCGCCCCACTGCTGCTTCAGCTCCTGGAGGACCGACCCTGGCGTTGAACAAGGGAGGGGAGAGCAACTTGCATGAAAGATACTCTGTCCCTCACAGAGACGCGCTTGAGATTCTGTTCCAGGCGATCAAGACATGCCCCTCTCGCGCTTGAGCTTCTGCGGGACCAACCCTGGCGTGTTGTGTTGTTGCATGTGAGGGGAGAAACTTGCATGGAAGATACTTTGTTTGAGCTTCTGCGGGACCAAGACCAACCCTGGCGTTGAACAAGGGAGGGGGGCAACTTGCACGAAAGATACTATGTCCCTCTCAGGCACACAGCGAGATGCAGCAGGGATGCAGTTACATTCAGGGGCGACAGAGGCATGCCCCTCTCGCATTCGAGCTCCTGCAGGACCGACCCTGGCGTGGAAAGAGGGAGGGTGGCACAGAAGCAATGCTCCTCGCTACTAGTAGTAGGTAGGACCGTAAGACGCAGTGCTGGAGGGCGGTGGCGACACATCTCCCACCCACTTTCTGCCTGGACCAGCTCAAGGGCAGGACTGGCATGGAAAACGTTTAAGGGGACAACGTGCATGTGAAGGATGCTGCTCATCCTAGAGAAGCAGTCACATTGTGACACTGTCACCCTGACTGGCAGTCAGGGACGCGTTTTGGCTACTCCTTGTCCACAGGAAGCCCAGCCGGGTGGATGGGAAAGGGCAGATTGCGCATGCAGGACGCACGTCATGGGGTGGTGAGTGTTACAAGCATGCAGGACGCACGTCATGGGGTGGTGAGTGTTACAAGCATGCAGGACGCACGTCATGGGGTGGTGAGTGTTACAAGCATGCAGGACGCACGTCATGGGGTGGTGAGTGTTACAAGCATGCAGGACGCACGTCATGGGGTGGTGAGTGTTACAAGCATGCAGGACGCACGTCATGGGGTGGTGAGTGTTACAAGCATGCAGGACGCACGTCATGGGGTGGTGAGTGTTACAAGCATGCAGGACGCACGTCATGGGGTGGTGAGTGTTACAAGCATGCAGGACGCACGTCATGGGGTGGTGAGTGTTACAAGCATGCAGGACGCACGTCATGGGGTGGTGAGTGTTACAAGCATGCAGGACGCACGTCATGGGGTGGTGAGTGTTACAAGCATGCAGGACGCACGTCATGGGGTGGTGAGTGTTACAAGCATGCAGGACGCACGTCATGGGGTGGTGAGTGTTACAAGCATGCAGGACGCACGTCATGGGGTGGTGAGTGTTACAAGCATGCAGGACGCACGTCATGGGGTGGTGAGTGTTACAAGCATGCAGGACGCACGTCATGGGGTGGTGAGTGTTACAAGCATGCAGTGCAGTGCGAGAAGGGTAACAGTGGCGTAGGGGGAGAGGTTTGAAGGGGGGGAGAAAGGGAGGGGAGGGGAGAGGGCAGGGGGAAGGAGACGAGAGGGGGACGGGGAGGAGGGAGTGGAGGGTGGGAGGTGGGGGTGGAGGGTGGGAGGACGGAGTGGAGGGTGGGAGGAGGGGGTGGAGGGTGGGAGGTGGTTGTGGAGGGTGGGAGGAGGGGGTGGAGGGTGGGAGGAGGGGGTGGAGGGTGGGAGGTGGTTGTGGAGGGTGGGAGGAGGGGGTGGAGGGTGGGAGGTGGGGGTGGAGGGTGGGAGGTGGTTGTGGAGGGTGGGAGGTGGGGGTGGAGGGTGGGAGGAGGGGGTTCTGTGTCGCCGAGCTTTCACAAGAGTTAAAAAGCCTACCGCTGCGCATCTGAACTACTCCCGTTTTGGCCCGATGGTCTACGACGGGGCGTTAAAAAAGGGCTGGGAGAGGGGGGGGCATGGCGTCCTTACCCCCCCTTCTATCCCTGCCTCGCTGTTGAAATCAAACCCCCTCTCCTTCCGCACGCTGACCCATGGCAGAGGGGTGACAGCAGCTGCTGTGTTGAGTGTCAGGCTGACAACGCCCTTTTCCCATCCGAGAATGGTCACAAGACGCCCACTCTCGCGAACAGGCGCATCTAGTCGTTGGAGACCTCGTTGGTCTGTTTCCATCTGGGTAGTAATACCCCACTTGGAACCTCGAGGAACTTTGTGCAAACAAGGAGGGACAAGGGAAAAGGGCCGGGGAGAATACTGGGTAACGAGTTTGGGAAGGGGAGGGCGTGACAGCCTTCCAAAACTTTGGCATTCGCTAAGCTTCTTACATTGAGCGCTTTTAACCTTGGCAGCACAGGTCCCAGGCAGCAGGGGAAGCGGTGAAACCACCGTGAGGGCGATGATTGCGACAGTGATGCCCTGGCGATAATACCCGTGGAGCGGATAGTGTCTCTGCTGCTTGTGGCGCTGCGGGAACTGCTGCCGCCTGCCGTGGGTGCTGCTGCTGGTGATGCTGGGATTGCTGTGAGAGATCGCCGTCATGCTGTGGTCGGTCTGTGTGGGTTAGTTGTAATGGTTTCTCTGTGTGCTCGGGTCCAATCACACGATGAGCCAGATGCACATTCCCAAAGCATGATGCTGCCGCTGCCGCCGCTGCCGCTGCGCGACGATGCTGACCCGTTCGAACCGAATGTGCGTGTTGACTAAGTCTAACGTCGCGAACCTTACCAGCGATGACACGAGTGGAAGTAAAGAAAACCAAGAGATTCTGTCGAAAAACAAGAATCAAGAATCCGCGCGAAACCGCGCGAATAAGGGGGATCAAAGAAGTCTCAACTGTCATGATTCCCCAATCACGAATGCAGTGCAGAGACAGCACAGCGCAGAATCTCTACAACTCATCTTGCTCAGGCACTGGGGTTATCCTTCTCATCTATCCTCTATTGCTCGTAATTCCCTTGGCTTTCTCAACGTGCAGATGCTATTTCAATTCACATCAAAACGAAGAGCCCTTACTCCAACATCTGTGGAATCTCTATGTTCTGTCACCCTGTGACAGTGTTTGTGTGCCACAGGCCAAATTCATTCCCGCCTAACCAGCGGAGTTGGAATCCTTGTTTTTTCGAACGGCGATACTTAATATTCCACAGGGAAATAAACTGTTTATCCAGGAAAAGGACTGTGTCTACATCACATGAAACCTCGTTTCGGTTTGGAAGGTTCTGGGATGCCATTCAACAACTTTTGCACGTCACAGATTTCCAACCAAAACTTTCTGACGGAAAAACGTTGTTGGCCATCTGGCAGAAACGGACAAACCAGAGGTTCGTTTTGGGTCATCCAAACTTTTTGAGTCCTCACAGCGCGTCACTCTGGCTGGAGTTCTCGGTCACCGCACCAGTGGTGCGGAGGTCGCTTTCCTACAGTAGTGCCTTCAACCAATTCTTGGCTGAGCTGGCAAAACGCGAAGGCACGCGTGGGAAAAATCTCGTTTACCAGCTCAACGGGAAAATGGTCTGGCAAAATTGAACCGAGGGTGACTCTCCCCCTCCATAAAGATGGCCGTTTTGTGGCCGTGGTGCGCCAGAACAGCGCCTCTATCACAAGTGGGTTTCATCAGCCAAAATCCATCACGAATCGTCTCGTCACCCGTTATTAGTAATATCAATCTATCACACAGTCACACATGCATGATGTAAACTATATATGATGCGGGTGTTAAACGACACCATGTGGAAATGGACCCGCAAATACAGTGTTGTATTTGTCTCTTACCGCTGTATGCGCGCGAGGATATCCTGCCTCTCCTATTCCCCTGCGACAGAATGCGAACCGAGCAATGGCCCCGGCGATGCCGACGCGTCGGCTGCCGTGGAATGCTGCGATGGCTCGACGCGGTACCCCTCGCGCTGGCTCTTTTATCTTCTCACTTCCTCGATTCAGTTCTCGCATATGCGGCAAAGCGAGGCGGCTTACCTCACCGCTTCAAGAAAGAATCCGATTTGGAATCTCCGGAAATTGCGGATATCTCGGTGATTACGGAGGTTCCAAAGATTCAGAATCCGCAACGGCTTTATTCCACATCCACCTCGTTCGAAGTGTTATCGAATCCGCTTTTAACGAGTACAAGAATACGGAGAAGAACGAGAAGAGGCATCAGCAATGGCGTCAGCAGCAGCGCAGCAGCCAATGAGCCACGCCACAGAATCAAATCGTCGCGGCAACGAGCCTCACGGCAGCGGCCAGCGGCGCACGTGACAGCCCGCGGAGAGGTTCCCCTGGGCGCAGACGCGGCGGGCGCGGGGGAAACGCGCGCGGGGAGCGGCTGGCGGGGTTCCGGTGGCAGGCGGTTGGCAGAGGCGGTGGAGACCGGGGGCGCAGTGGTGGGGCGAGTGGAGGCGCTGGAGGAGGAGCTAGCGCGGGTGAACGGAGGAGGGAGCTTGAGCGGGACACAGATGGGGGATGCAGCAGTGGGTGGAGCAGCAGCGAGTGCAGTATCGATTGCAATGGCAAGTGCAGCAGCACCGGTGTTGCCAGCAGGTCATGTGGATGTGGAAACACCGGAGGGCCGTACCTTGGCTCCTGCTGCTGCCCCTGCTGCCGTAGCAACAGCACCGACTCCAGCAGCAGCAGCGGAAGCCGAATCGCTGACCTCTAATGCGGCTGCTGGTGTAGCAGTAGATGGCAGTGCTGCTGACAGTAGTAGCAGCGGCAGCGGCAGCGGCAGCGGCAGTGGCAGCGGCAGTGGCAGTGGCAGCGGTGACGGTGGCAGCATATTGACTCCTCTGTCCACACCAGAGGCACCAGCGCCGCTACCAGCGGTATCAGTGCCTTTACCGGAAGTGAGACAAGACTGGTGCGTGAGCGATTGTGCATGTGTGTGTTTGTGTGTGTGGGAGGGAGGGGGGGACGGGTTGATGGTGATTTGAGAGCAGCCATATTGAGGAAAGAGCATAGCCTCTGCTGCTTGATCTGATGGCAGGGGTATTCTCCACTCCACAGGCCCCGTTCCCCCACTCCCTCCTCCCTCTCCAATCATCCTCTCCTTCAAATCCTCCCTCTCCCTCTGTTGTTGAGTCTTTCTCGCACCATCGGCCTTTGCCCTTGGTATTTTCCTCCTTCATTTGCAGTTCCCTGTCTTGCACCAACAGCCAGTCACCACCAACTCCCCCCACCCCGCTCCCCACCAACCACCACCATGTGCGTGCCAAACCCCATACCGCAACCATTCTCACAACCCCCCACCCCACGTCACCACCCCCCACCCCATCACCACCACACCCCACCACCACGCCACCAGGGGTCGCAACGTGACGCAGCAGCAGAAGGAGGCGGAGGAGCGCACCAAGGTGCAGAGCGGTGCGTGCAGCGAGTTCAAGCTGCTGTACCGCGGTGGGTGGCGCGAGGGGCAGCTGGCCTGGGTGCCACAGCCTGACCGCTACTTGCTCCTGGACTGCCACAAGCACCAGGTGGGACGGGGAGAGAGAAGGGGGGAAGGAGGGCGGAGTGAGGGGACGGTGGGCATGGGGAATATTGGGGCACAGAGGCAAAGGGAAGAGTGGGTGCCTCAGCCCGACCGCTACATGCTCTTGGACTGCCACAAGCACCAGGTGGGAAGCGGTTGGGGGGGGTGGGGGACTGGAGAGTGCGGAAGGCCGGCTTGGGTGCATGAGGTATAGCTCGGGTCTGGGGGCAACACGAGGGGCAGCTGGCTTGGGTGCATGAGGTATAGCTCGGGTCTGGGGGCAACACGAGGGGCAGCTGGCTTGGGTGCCACAGCCCGACCGCTACATGCTCTTGGACTGCCACAAGCTCCAGGTGGGAAGGGGTTGAAAGGGGGGAGGGGTGGAGGGGGCACGGTACTCCCGTGTGCTTGCACTGGGTGCTTTGTGCTCTCAAAATGACTTTTGAGTCGACTCAAAAGTCGTGCTCCCGTGTGCTTGCACTGGGTGCTTTGTGCTCTCAAAATGCACACTCTACGCTCCTCACCATCCTCTGTCATTCGTCTAGTGCCCCTCCCCGCCCCTAACTTTCCCCCCGGTCCCCGTCCTCTCCCGTTCCGCCTCCCCTCCTATCCCACTGCTCCTCGTCCTTCCCACCTGCCACAAACAAGCTCCTCCCTACTCCTGGATCTGATCCGTCTTCAACACTTGCCCCTCCATTGTCCCCCCTCTCCTCCTTTCCCCCCATCCCCCCCTCCTCCTCCACTCCCCCTTCCTCTGCTAGAAAGTAAGAAGTTGTATTGATTAATGAGCCAAGAGGTTCTATATTACAAGCAAGGAGCAAGAGAGGAGTGAAAAGGAAGCTAACCCTATTGGCCACTGACTTGGCCAATGAATGAGTTTGCTTGTAGCCCAAGCAACCACAATTGTGAGTTAGTGGGTTGAGATTGGTGGGGTTAAGGACCAAACGGTGGCAAGGACCAAGGACCAAGGGCCCATGAACCCCCCAATAGAACAAATGACTACACCCGATAATCTAGCCGATGGATGTTGTATAAATTATAAGATTACAACATCCTCCCCCACTCCCCCCTCCTCACTTCCTCCCCTCCTCCCGTCCTCATTTCCTCACTTCCTCCTCTCCTTCCCTCCTCTCGCCCCCCTTCCCACCCCTCCCCCCACAGCTGAGCAACAGGGTGCTGTGCATGCGGCACAGCATGATAGCAGCGGGCATGCTCAACCGCACGCTCGTCGTGCCCATGAGCACACCCCTCGTGCCAATAGCTCCCACCTTTATGCCCCATCTTCTGTCTGCTTTCCGTTTCCCTGTACCGGCCTTCATCAACAATTTCTCGCTCCATCCTCTCCTCCCTTCCTCCCTTCCTCCCTTCCTCCCTTCCTCCCTTCCTCCCTTACTCCCCATCACTCCCCGCAGCTGAGCAACAGGGTGCGGTGCATGCGGCACAGCATGATAGCAGCGGGCATGCTCAACCGCACGCTCGTCGTGCCCATGCGCACACCCCTCGTGCCGCGCCACTACGACCGCCGCGCCTTCCTGCACCTGCCCCACACGCACCGCTGCTACGGGCCCCTCTCTGTCATCTCCTGGGAAGACCTGCTGGGGAGGATGCGCGCAGGTGGAGCGGCTGGGGGAGGGGCGAGTGGAGGGGCGGGTGGAGGGGCGGGAAGGGGGCCGTCAATGGTGGTGGTGGGGGAAGGGGAGGTGGTGGGTGGAGGAGGGGACGCCAATGGTGGTGCTGGGGGGGTTGACACATCCAACAGCAGTGGGGACAGCACCGGTCGAAGCACCAACAGCAGCAGTGCCAACAGCAGTGCCACAAATGGCAGTGTAACTGCTAGCACTACCAGCAGCAGCAGCAATAGCAACAGCAGCGTGGCAGTGCTAGACCAAGTCATCTGCATTCGAGAGCAATGCTACAATCAACCCGGATGGGGCTCACCAGACCGCCTCCCGGACCTACCAGGCCTCTCCCTCTCGCCCACTCTCACCATCACCACCGCCCCCTTCCCTGCAGGACCCATAGACACGCGTGCTTTCACCAACCTCTCTGCTCTCATCCGCCCCTCCTCACGCATCATTGTGCTTGGCGACTTGGCTGCTTTCAATCTCGAGGGGCCTCGGGGAATGGATGTTCCGTTCTTTACACTCCCGGGGTGTGGGAACACTCTGGCAATACACCCTCACCCGGCGATTCTGGAAGCCGCAGATCGGTTTATCCGGGGGGTGATTCTCGGTGGAAAGAGGCGGTGGTGGGAGGATGCAGAGGAGAGAGAGGCGGCGAGCATGAATACGAGTACAGCGGCAGATGACTCTAAGGGAAAGGCTGACAGCGGCAGCAATGGCAGCAACACGAGCAATGAGAGCAACGGGAGCGGTGGGAGCAGCAGAGCGAGCAACAGGACGCTGTGGGCGGTGGGAGACAGTGCAGCGGACGAAGCAGCAGGTGTGGCGCGGTACATAGCGGTGCACTGGAGGCGCACGGACCTGGTGCAGCTGTCCAAGGACCCCTGGGTGCACCTCCCTGTGGCCCGCGTGGGGGCGTGCCTCGTGCAGCGCATGCGGCTGTCTGGGAATATCACCCGGATGTTCCTGGCTACAGACACGGATGAGGGAGAGGTGAGTGAGTGGCGGGTTAGGTGTGTGGGCTGAGTCAACTCAAAAGCACACATGCGGCTGTCTGGAAATATTACAAGGATGTTCCTGGCTACAGACACGGATGAGGGAGAGGTGAGTGAGTCATGGGATGGGTGTATGGGCTGGTTGCTTTTTGAGTCGACTCAAAAGCACATGCGTCTGTCCGGGATTAATACAATTATACAAGGACGTTCCTGGCGCTACTCAAACGGATGAGGGAGAGGTGAGTGAGGTATGGGATGGGTGCGCGGGCTGGTTGGTTTGATAAGTCGATTGAAATGTGCATGTCCCTGTCTGGGAACATTTCAAGGATGTTTCTGGCTATAGACACGGATGAGGGAGAGTGTCAGTTTTGAGGTTACCATTTGCTTTGCTTGGGTGCAAGAGCATTGGGGTTCAGTTTTGGGTTGAGCCAAAAGGAATAAAGCAGGTGTGTGGCAAGTGCGGGTGCAGGTGTGTGGCAAGTGCGGGTGCAGGTGTGTGGCAAATGCGGGTGCAGGTGTGTGGCAAATGCGGGTGCAGGTGTGTGGCAAGTGCGGGTGCAGGTGTGTGGCAAATGCGGGTGCAGGTGTGTGGCAAATGCGGGTGCAGGTGTGTGGCAAGGTTTGCTGTGAAGCAATCTCGTGGTTGTTCGGATGGGGTGCGGTCAGGTTCAGGTGCCGTGGTTTATCAGAATCTGTGCATGACAGTATTCTTGAAAGCAGGCAAGGCAGCAGAGTTAGTTGCAGGCTTGGAACAGGAGCAGACATACTGCAGCAAACGCAAACCAGCGAGCGCAGGGTACGCGGGAGAAATGAGCATCAGTTGGTGTGTGTTTGCTGTGTTTGTTGTGTTCCGCATCCCTGTTGTTGATCTCACCACCTTGTCTCTGCTTCTGTGCTGTGCCCTTCCCTTGGTGTGGGCTGTACCACTCAGGTTGAACCACTGGTGAAGTTTATCAAGGAGCGAATTCCGTCCTTTCAACTTTTCAGACTGCCCGAATCCTTAGATTCCCAACCATGGGCGGATGTGATAAAACCGTTTGAATTTGATGATGAAGTGACAGTGCGAGCTACACTAGACAAGGCGATATGTGCAATGGCGGATGTGTTTCAGGGCACGCATGCATCATCCTTTTCAAGTGATATAACGAGGATTAGAGCAGGGCTGAGACTATCGTCTTGTGAGGATTCTCTCCTGTGTGAAGATAAAATTCATGAACCATGATGTACCGGTATTTGTTATTGTAGGCACTAGGTTAATTTTTGGTGTAGCATCCCGTATCAGCTTGACAATGGGCTTAGGTGCTGTAGGAAAATGGTGCAAATAACTGTTATATTTGTACGAGTATGCTGCGGTACAAATTCCTGAAGAACCCAAGGATTAGGTGTCAGTTTCTAACTCTTGACACACATCTTGATCATCCCAAGGTTATAATCGTCAGCAATAGGATTGAAACGAGTCTCTGTCTAGCGGAGTATTGTTGGCGGAGTATTGTTGGTCTAGCGGAGTATAATTGGCTACCTTGTTGCCCATTCCTTCCCTCTTGGTCCTCCATCCCTCGCTCATTTCTCACCTCCGCATCCTCGAATTTCGCGCCATTTGATGCATTCGCAGCCGTGTCCGCTCCACACGCACTCTCAGTAGGATTTCACACGGATCGGAATCTCCCCATTTTTGGCAACAGCGCGCACGAGCCCGCTAGTCACGCGAGAATGGCGAAGCGCAAGCCGTCGCACGAACCTGGGTATCCCCATGGCGACGGAGACGGCACGTATCATGGCGAAGAGCCTTTTTCGCTCTTTCCCGATTCGACCGCTTCCGCTAACCATGCGCCCTCCTCGTCTTCCCCCTCTCAGCTTCTTCGGTGTGAGCAGCGTCGTCCCGGCCACTTAGCCTACCACCCCCTTCCTCCGCACGACGCGCTCGATTTCCTCGCGTTCCTGGATCGCACGCCGCCGTGCGACGTCGCGCGTCTCTTTCGCGAGCTCCTGCGCGACATGGCGATGCGAAACCTGCGCGACTTCCACTTGAGGATCGACGGCGAGTCGCGCGGGCGCGGTGGGGGGCGGGGAGGAGGCGGAGGAGGGCGGGGAGGAAGCGGACGGGGATGGGGGGGACGCGGAGGCGGGCGCGGACGAGACGGGGGCGGTGGGGGCTATCACTCTCATCACAGGGGCCAGGGTCCGCCGTTCAGGGGGGAATGGGCAGGCGGGGAATTTCCGCCAGGTGGCGGGGGCGGAAGGTGGGGCGCAGGCGGGGGCGGGGGCGGGGGCGGGGGCGCGCAAGAGCAGAGGGTGTTTGTGGTGGAGGTGATGTTTGGGGAGCAGCACGAGGGGCCCGTGGCCGTGGACGTGCCACAGGGCTGCATCGCATGTAACCCCCTTGCACCGCTCTTCACCACTGCCCCTGTCCCCGCTGCAGACGCTGCTGCTGGCGCTGCTGCTGGCGGTGACAAGAGCGCAGGTGCAGGTACAGGCGCTGGCGGAGAGTCAGGAAGAAGCGCGGAGAAAATCCCGCGAACGTCGGGGGAATTTGGGGATGGTGGAGATGGTTCCAAGGCGGTGAGTGACGAGCAACGGGATGGGCGAGAGGAAGGGGAGAAGGGTGACAAGGGAGACCCAGCGGCGACAGCAGCAGCAGCAACAGTAGAAGCAGGAGGAGAAGCAGCAACAGCAGGAGCATCAGAGGCGGTAGAAGCTGAAGCAGCAGCAGGAGGACAAGCAGGGGAAGGAGGAGGCAGCGACGCAGTGATGACATCAGGCGACCTGATCCTACGCGAGTACGAGGCCAACCAGCCACACGTGCGCGTGTCCCTGGACGCACAGGGCCGTGCAGGGCTCATCATAACCCCCGTACGCCACGTGGAGTCTCTATCCGAGCTCAATGACTCGGAATTATACGAATTTTTCCACACGGCGGCTGCTGCAGTGCAGAAAGAGAAGGTCGTGTTCTCACGCATGGTGGTGAACCACGGGTCGTATCGCAACCTGCCGCATCTGCACCTCAAGGTGTTTTTAGACGAGGGGTCGTTTGAGGCGGCGAAGCGAGGGTGGGAGGGGGAGCGGGTGGTGATGTGGGAGAAGCTGATGCGGCTGCGGCCGGCCAAGACTGCGTTTGTGTGTAAGGCGTTTGCGCGAGGGCGGTGCCGGTTTGGGAGCAATTGTAGGAACTTGCACAGTACAGCCGGGTCAAGTTAGTACGGTCGGTACACTTTCTCCGTCACTACCGCGAAAGCAGTTGAGGTACGGTAGGTAGCAGGCATGCACCTTGATTCCCACCCACTCACCACCCTCTTTAATCTCGGCCCTAGTGTTGCAGGTGTGTCCTGCCCAGCTGGAGAATCAACCCCCTTTCCTCGACAAGTTTTTTTGTGACGACAGTAAGGCTCAGCAGCAGCAGCACACAGCAGTGACGAACGCATTTTCCCAGATGTAGGACCTTGCAGAATTTTGATAGAAACAATGTAGGTACCGGTACTTCCATTTACAGTACAGGTTCCACAGTTCCAGAAGGTGCAAGGCAATTCTCGCTCATTTCCTCCATTGCTTTGTAACACACAATCGTTTGTGAACTACTACAGCATTGTACCTTCATCGCACTGTTAGAGCGTATTCCTACACCTCGTATCAAGCGAACCTCTTATCAGGCTCACACTGAAAATCCCCCTAAATCCACAAGAACGATTGCAGCTATACCACTAGAGTGGCCCTGGAGTCACAACTACTGCAGGGAAAGTGTCCTGAATAAACCCTTCAACATCTTCTGCTCCTACTGCAATCTTCTGCAGGTACGGAAGGCCCTTGAGCCAGCTAACACCGCGCGCAGTAATCCTAGCATCCTGCATCCCCAGCTTCACCAACAGCTTCATATTCCTGAGATACTTCATACCAGAGTCAGTCACTCCAGGAGGCAGAATGAGGTTATTCAGCGAGGTGAGGGTCGTCAGATGCACCAACCCATCCTCCCTCACTCCCCCCTTGTGCAGTGTAAGCGCTCGTAACGCTGTCAGCCTCCCCACATGCACCATACCGGCAGAGGTAACCGACGGACACCTGCCAAGGTGCAGCTCCGTGAGTGCAGGCAACCCCTCCAGCCTGGCAATACCAGCATCCGTGACTGGGCTGTTTTCAAGAACAAGCGCCTGCAGGCTCGTCACGCGGTCAATACCTTCAAGAGCAGCGTCTGTGCATGAGCCCATGAGATTTAGATACTCGAGTTCTGGCAGGGAGTAGAGCTGCCGCACCCCCGCAGCAGAGAAACCTGAGGAGTTTCTGAGGTTTATGGAGATGAGGTGGTGGAACGAGGCGAGGCGAGCGAGAGCCGCGTCTGTGAGGCAAGAGATGCGGCTGAGGTTCATTGTTGCCTGCTGCTGCGGGGATGTTCTGGCCCAGAGCGTGAGCAGCACCTGCAGGCACACAGCATGGGTGGGTGGCGGTCAGCAGGAGTGAAGAGGGATGAGAGGGGTGAGAGGGGTGAGAGGGGTGAGAGGGACAAGATTCGTGTGTACTACCTACTACCATCAACGTTTCCCATGTGCTGCTGCTGTGCATGCTCCCACGTGCCCGTATGCATGTCCTCCTCACGCATGCCACATAGCCAAATTGTCCAACCATTTGAAGAACTTGCATCATACATGCTCACTCACTCTCATACGTGTCACTTTGCCAGTGGTGGCAGCACCTGTCTCTAAGAGAGAAACAAAAAGGCATGCACTCACCTCCCATACCCTCCCTCTGTCAATACCACTCTCCTCCACATTCACCACTCTGCGCAGCAGCCCATCCATCGCCTTCTGTAGTCCCGACAGGGCTGCCTTGGTTTCTCCCTCATCGCATTCTCCATCACAGGCAACGCGATTGGCAATGAGTGCGCAACCGCCCGCAGCAGCATGTGCCATCTCCTCCGCCTTCCCCGCTTCATCCCGCTTCCGCTTCTTCCCCTCGGGCGTCCCCGCTCCCGCGACTTCTTCCGCGCGCTCCATCTCCGCGCGCGCCTTCTCCCGCGCGCTCTTCCACTCCGCCACCGCCAGCTCGACTTCGTTCATCCGCGCCTCGGTGTGCGCCGCCGTCGCGCGCACGTACGCCACTTCCGCCGCCTGCCGTTCCGCCGCAGCCCTCATCCGCGCGATCTCCGCCTTCAGCGTGCCCACCGCGTCTGCCGCCTCCCTCCGCACCGCCTCCATCTGCTCCTTCAACCCCTCCACCTCCGACTCATACTCACTCCTTACTCCAAGTAACGGCGGGACTCTTATGTTGCTCCGCTCAGAAAGCTGCGCCGGGAGGCTGTCCCCTGCTTCCCCTGCCGCCGCACTCTCCGCCCCGCCCTTGCCCTTCGCCGTCTCCCCTTGGCTGCCCGTCGCCAACGCATCTTTCGCCGCTGCGCCCTTCGCCGCGTCGGCATTCGCCATCGCGCGTTTCATTTCGTCCACCTCTCGCTTGAGAGCAGCCGTGGCCTCCTCTTGCTGCGCCAGCTTTGCCGCTAGTTGCTCTACTCGCTCCGCCATTCCTCCTTCTGCCGTCTCCCTCACCATCCCACCCACGACCTCCCCCGGTCGCACCTTCACGGGCACTCCGCTCACCATCTGCGCCATGCCTCCCGCCATCGCCATTAGCAATGATCGCGACCGTACGAATGTCGAATCAGAAACACCAAGTGTTGTCGCACAGTACGACCCGTGGGGCAAGTGTCAGGGACGTAGGCGGTTTGAAATTGGTTAGAGCTGGCTTTGCGTGGCTTCTCGGAAGCATTCCTCCAAGTAATTCGTATCGTATTATGTGGGCATGACGGTTATGACATGTCAGAGGATGCTTTGAAGCACGCTTGTTCGTGCTGAACTGATTGTTTCCGGACTGAGTTGTTGCCGTTGAGGTTCCTCCTAAAGCATGTCCAATATTGCAGCATGTGCCCAGCGAGTTTGATAAATTTATTAGGCAGGCACGCTGTGGGGCAGCGTCACGTTCTCCCGATTTAGCGATGCAGCCGCATCTTCGATTGAGCGAGATGTCTCGAATGAAAGTCGCTGCGCGCTACGCATCCCGATTTTTTCGGGTTGATGATTTATTGAGAATGTGCTGCACTAACGAGGACATAAAGGGGTAAATAAATGTGTAACTGTAAGAATCACCTACACTACAATCGCAATTTTCAACTCTAATCCCTACAAAATGCCCTTAGGGGTATGTCTGATGGAATGCGTTAAGTTCTGCTGTTGTTTCTTTACAACGACGCTCCTGTCTATCTTCCAATTAGTCATCACATTTGCCACACACCTAAATAAAAAGGCACTAGCCATACGACTAGAGTGGCCCTGGAGTTACAACTATTGCAGGGAAAGTGTCCTGAATAAACCCTTCTACATCTTCTACTTCTGTCGCAATCCTCTGCAGGCACGGAAGGCCCTTGAGCCAGCCAACGCCGCGTGCAGTGATCTTCGCATCCCACAACCCCAGCTTCTCCAGCCGCTTCATATTTCTCAGGTACTTGATGCCAGAGTCAGTCACTCCAGGAGGCAAAGTGAGGTGATTCAGTGCGGTGAGGGCAGTGAGGTTTCCCAGCCCATCCTCCCCCACCCCTCCGTCATGCAGCGCAAGCTCCTGTAAAGCCGTCAGCTTCCCCACATGGACCATACTGGCAGACGTAACAGACACACACCCACCAAGGTGCAGCTCAGTAAGAGCAGGCAGCCCTTCCAGCCTAGCAACCCCAACGTCCGTGATCTTGCTGTTGTCTAGAATCAGCGCGCGCAGGCTCGTCACGTGGTCAATACCTTCCAGAGCAGCGTCTGTGATGCACGAGCCTGAAAGGTCCAGATGCACGAGGTCTGGGAGAGAGTAGAGCGCCCGCACCCCCGCGGCAGTGAAGCCAGAGGAGTCCTCGAGAGTGACGGTTGTGAGCTGGCGGAACGTGGCGAGGCGGGTGAGAGCCGCGTCTGTGAGGCAGGAGATGCCGCTGAGGTCCATTGCGGCCTGCTGCGGCGCTGTCTTGGCCCAGAGCAGGAGCAGCACCTGCAGGCACGGCATGGGTGGGTGGTCAGGAGTGGAGAGAGATGCGAGGGATGATTGGGATGATTGGGATGATTGGGATGACTGGGATGAGGGAGATGAGGGAGTAAAGAGTGAGCTAGACTCTGGAGCTTCATGTTTACCGCCAGCCTTTGACCCTCTTTGACAGACCATGCTGCTGCGCATGCACTCCCATGTGCCACATGCCTGCCCTCACGCATGCCACATAACCATATGACCATAACCATATGTCCTTCGTCCAACCATCCGAGGAACACGCGTCGCCTCATACGAGTTGGACATGCGCGCTCTCATGCATGCCACGCCACTTGCCAATGGAGGCGAAAGTTGTTTCTAGGAGATCACAAAGCTCATGCACACTCACCTCCCATACCCTCCCTCTGTCGATACCACTCTCCTCCAGCGCAACCACTCTATTCAGCAGACAGTTCACCGACTTCTGCAGCAGGGAAGCCCCGGTTTCCCCTCCATCGGAAGCACCGCGATTGGCAATGAGTGCGCAACCTCCCGCAGCAGCATGTGCCATTCCCCGCCTCCTCCCGCTTCCGTTTCTTCCCCTCGGGCGCTTCCACTCCTGCATGCTCCCCCGCGCTTCCGCCGGGCAGGCTGTGCTCTGCGCCCTCCATCTCCGCACGCGTCTTCTCCCGCGCGCTCTTCCACTCCGCCACCGCCAGCTCCACGTCGTTCATCCGCGCCTCAGTGTGCGCCGCCGTTGTGCGGACGTACGCCACTTCCGCCGAAAGCCGCTCCGCCGCAGCCCCCATCCGCGCAATCTCCGCCTTCAGCGCGCCCACCGCGGCTGCCCTCCTCACCACCTCAACGTGCTCCTCCATCCCCTCCATCTCAGACTCAAGCTCACTCCTTACTCTATTCACGTGCTCCTTTATAAGGCTGTCCAGTAACGGGACAAGATTCGTCCGCTCGGAAGTCTGTGCGGGGAGGCTGTCCCCTGCCTTCCCCGCCGCTGCACTTTCCGCCCCACAATTGCCGTTTGCCGCTCCCTCCTGCCTCCCCGTGTCCCACGCCCCTTTCGCCGCTGCGCCCTTCGCCGCTTCGGCCTTCGCCATCGCCATCGCGCGTTTCATTTCGTCAACCTCTCTCTTGAGAGCAGCCGTGGCCGCTTCCTGCTGCGCCAGCTTCGCCGCTAAATGCGCTACTCGCGCCGCCATGATCCCTCCAGCTGCCTCCCTCCCCATCCCACCCGAGACTTCCGCCGGTAGCACCTTCACGGGCACCCCGTTCACCATCCGCACCATGCCTCCCGCCATCGCCATTCGCAATCGCGAACGTACGAAAGTCGAATCAGAAAGACGGTACGACTGGTGGGGCAAGTATCAGGGGCGTAGGCGGTTGAAATTGGTTAGAGTTGGCTTGCCTGGCTTCCCGTACGCATTCCTCCAAGTCGTTCGTGTTGTATTATTTGGGCATGACAGCTATGACATGTCAGAGGATGCTTTGAGGAATGCTTGTTCGTCTTGAACTGATTGTTTCGGGACTGTGTTGTTGCCGCCTAAAGCGTCTACCCAGCATTGTTTCGATTCAAACGCCATCACGTTCTCCCGTTTAGCGATGCAGCAGCATTTTCAAATTAGCGACGCGTCTCGAATGGAAGTCACTGCGCTACGCATCCCGTTTTTTACGGGTTGCGGATTGTTCTGGAAGGGTGCTGCACTAACGAGAAAAATAAGAGGGAAAATGTGTGAAGCTGTAAGTATTGATATTGTAAATTTGTTTTGTGTACCATTCTAAAAGAAACGTACTGTAAAAGCAAACACGTGGCCAGGAGAGGTAGCGTGGAAATAATTATCAACATTTTTTTTTCCTCTCATGCATTTACTTGTGCTGCATCGTATCTCTCTTTTTTGCCTCATTTGTGCAATCATCTTTCCCTCTTACCATTGCAATGTTAACACGTTCAATTTAAAGAAGCATCTGTAAGTCTAATGCTTTGTGGACTTTGCTAAACCGGAGATGTGACAGCCCTAGAATGTTCCTCGAGCAAGTCACATTCTTGGAATATGCGGGTCCAACGAGTTCACCTTCGTTCGTTCTGTGCGGTTACGCTTGCTGCGTCACGGTGCAAAACGGTGAGACTTGATAACCACCGTGCACCGTCTAGAATCGTTTTGCGCCATGGCGGAAAAACTGAAAACAAACGCACTGGACCCGCCCTAAACGCGCCTCTTTGAAATGGCATGCTGGTGACTAACTTTGGTGCCTACTTGCCAAGGCTAGTGGGCTCACATCTTGCCCAATTTTGTGTCACGCCTACTCCTAACGCTTCCCCTAGTAACTCGACGTTCGTACGGTCACGATTGCAACGGGCAATAACGGGAGCCATGTCACACGGAGAGACGGTCAGTGAGGCAGCAGGAGGAATGGAGACGCGAGTAGAGCAGTTAGCAACGAGGCTGATGCAGCAGGAGGAGGCCATGGCTGCTCTCAAGAGCGAGGTTGACGAACTGAAACGCGCGATGGTGAAGGTCGCAGAAGCGAACGGCGCAGAGGCAAAGGGCGCAAATGCAACGGGCGCAGAAGCAGAGGGCGCAGAGGCAGTGTGCGCAGAAGCGACGGACGCGGCGAAGGGCGCAGCGGCGAAAGGGGCGTTGGAGACGGGCAGTTAGCGACGGGCGCGGTGAGCGCGCTGAAGGCGGAGATTGCGCTGATGAAGGTTGCGGCGGAGCGCCAGGCGGCGGAGGTGGCGTACGTGCGCGCAACGGCGGCGCACGTTGAGGCGCGGATGAACGACTTGGAGCTGGCGGTGGCGGAGTGAAAGAGCGCGCGGGAGAAGGAGCGCGCGGAACGCAACCAGGCCGGGGGAAGCGCGGGGGAGCAAGCAGGAGCGGAGGGGCGCGAGGAGGATTTGGCGCCAGCTGCAGCGGGCGGTTGCGCACTTATCGCCAATCGCGGTGCTTCCGATGGAAAGCAGGCTAACATGTCGGGACTGAGAGCGGTGGTGGATGGTCTGCGGTGCAGAGTGGTGAAGCTGGAGAAGAATAGTGGCAAAGGAGGGAGGGTATGGGAGGTGAGTGCATGTGTTGTTTTGTTTTTTTCCAGGCAGCTGCTGCCACCACTTGCATGTGACATGAGAGCGTGCATGTATAGTGCGATAGATGACCCTGGTGGTTTTACGCACACGAGAAGATGCAGTATGTGGTAAGCATGAGGACATCCATGTGGCACATAGGAGCATGTGCAGTAGCATGTTGAATGGCTGATGGTACACATGACGCTCATGATTCTCATCCCTCTCCTCCTTCTCACCCCTCTCATCCCTCTCACCCCTCTCATCCCTCTCATCCCTCTCATCGCTCTCACCCCTCTCATCCCTCTCATCCCTCTCTACTCCTAACCGCCCACCCATTTCTTTGCCTGCAGCTGCTGCTCACGCTCTGGGCCAGAACAGTGCCAGAGGAGACTGAAATGGACCTCAACGGCATCTCCTGCCTCACAGATGCGGCTCTCACTCGCCTCACCACGTTCCGCACCTAACAACCGTCAGCCTTGACAACTCCTCTGGCTTCACCGCTGTGGGGGTGCGGCAGCTCTTCTCCCTGTCAGCCTTAGCGCAACTGGACGTCTCGGGCTTAGCCACAACGGATGCTAGTCTCAAAGGGATTGGCCTCGGGAAGAGCCTGCACACTCTTATTCTTGACAGCAGCACGATCACAGACGTTGGGATAGCGAGGCTGGAAGGGCTGCGTGCACTTAAGGTGCTGCACCTTGGTGGGTGTGTGCCTGTTATCTCTGCCGGTATGGTTCATGTGGGTAAGTTGACAGGTTTACATGAGCTCGTGCTGCATGTAGGGGGTGTGAGGGAGGATGGGCTGATGCATCTCACTGGCCTCACATCACTGAATTACCTCATTCTGCCTCCCGGAGTGACTGATTCTTGTTTGAAGTACCTGAGGAACATGAAACGCCTGGTGAAGCTGGGGGTGTGGGATGCTAAAATCATTGCACGCGGTGTTAGCTGGCTCAAGGGCCTTCCTTGCCTCCAGAAGCAGAAGATGTAGAAGGGTTTATTCAGGACACTTTCCCGCCAATAGTTGTGACTCCCGTGCCACTCTAGTACTCACCTCATCCTTTATTGGTCATAGGTTCCACCAATAAATCGTTTTCTTCCACTGAGACTATATTTGCGATCAAACATGAGAGTTACTGACTAAACATGTTTACAATTTGTGACATACAGTGTCCCAAGGAGGTTACACTGTATTTTTCAATACTACAGTCATATTTGAGCCGCGTAGGCCAAATCTCCAGTACATCGAGTCCTCGCCAATTTCACGCCCCGTCAGTTATTCCTTCAAGCCAGACTGACCTTTTTTGGCTATAGGTATCAGTCACCTACGAACTAGAGGCTATCCGAGGCATTGTAAGTTTCGATGTTGCCCCATCTGACGTTGAGACCGCAACGCAAAGTCTGAATCTCCCGCTGCGACCATGTATTTTTTTTTTTTTAGTTGCGAAGCAACCTATTACAATCATTATGTACATTTTTTTTTTCATCCTCTATACATAAAAAAATAAAGGATGAAAAAAATATAGTGTCGGTAACTAAGTGACTGACTGCTATGTATTTGCCACGTCAATTTACCACGCGCCGAACCACATTTCTTCTCATTTCCTAGTTTTCCAGAACCTATATTTCATGAGTTGCCAAAATGATGTACTGTGAACGCGTAAGTGTTTATTCCGTGATGCATATGCCCGATGGTGTTATGCGTAGATGAAGTAAATGCAAAATGCATAAATATAATGCATATGCTACTGTGGTAGTGAAATGAATGCATAGCATGATGGAAATGCGTAACAATTAATTGACCCAGACCCTATGCTACCGCATCCCCTGCCTAGCATGGGGGGGAGCTCAATAGCATAGTTCCTGAATCATCCAATTGTCACATGAAACAACACAATCTGTGTGATCTAAAAAAAAGGTCAATTCTATCAAATCCAGTTCGAATGGACACACTCACTGAGTGCGCAAAGAACCTTCTCGGAAATGATAGTTTGATCCCAATTTTTAAAACCCACAGACATGCGTTATTGATGCAATGGAAACATGAATGAAAGCACAAACGCACACAACACAACGCATACACATGATCATACGCATTCACACATACGCGCACGCACGAAGCCAACTGACAAAGCATATTAACCGTAGATGAAATAAAAACCTAAATCACAAAGACAACATGTATCCTATACCGTAAATCACAAGCATTATCAGTCTATTTCTCATATTGAGCTCGACCTGGAGGGTAAGACAAAGCTGGGTTGAGGAAGGGAAGGCAAATGGGAAATAACAAGGCATAATGGGAGAAAAGAGGGCACACGTGCATTATTTAATTATTGTCTTACAACTGATACAACACCAATAAAAAACAAAAATACATGACAATCTGAAAGCAAGAACTTCTGACATCATTCGAATAGAAGTGGAAACAACAGTTAAGTAGCCCCAACGAACCATCAAATACCACAACTACGAGTAGACAGATTACAACAAGAAATACCAATGTAAAACTCTCATCAAGGAGGAACAAACGAGAAGAGAGAATGAATGATATTTTAAGCAGGGAATAAAATGTTGAAGAAACTAAGACTGTGAAAGAACGAACTGAGAAAGAAATGGAAACGAAAAGTAGAGAAAGCGAAAGGAAAACTTAAAGAAGAAGCTTTCACGAGACAATGAAGCAACAACCTTTGAAAAAACGAATGAAGGAAACGCAGGTACTAAATATACGCAACTTGAAAGTCGCGTATATTTCAAATAGGAGGTAAAGACGAAGAGGAAATATAAGCAGGTACGCAGGTACTAAATGTACGCAACGCATGAAGTAAAGAGGACGCACAGATAACCAAAGGAAGAACTAAAAGTGATACTAAATCAGATAACAGAAAAAACGCCGTAGTAGAGAACAGATGACGGTAGGAAACGAATGTAGGAATCGAAAGCGGAAGCAGAAAGCGGAAGAAGAAAACGGAAGCAGCTAACCCTGCGGAGAATAGGCGATTATGGGAGAACCTAGGCGCAGAGTTGTAAAGCGGATGCTAGTAAACCGAATACTGACTTGTGGAAAACCGAATACTGAAGCCAAGGTTGGTATGCAGTAACTGAAGGAACGAAATTGATCAATTGATTATATTGATAGATTACAACAGAAACAACATGAACCTTATAGAGAAACATAGTGACGTGTGCAAGAACGTTCTACGAGAACGTTGTTCATGAAGAACGTTGTTCAAGGAGAACGTGCAAGCACCTACTCTAGAATGCGGTTCCAGGCTGGCACCGCCAGGTGAAAATACCATCAGGTGAAAATACCGTCAGGTGTATTTCTACCTGCCCAGGAGTAGTTGCGCAGGTTCTTGCAACACTGACAGTTGCACATACGCGTTTGTGCAATGTCGTCACTTCCCTGGTCCAATGTCGAAATGTGCATACCGAAGCGCACAGATTGGAGTGTACTTGGCGAATACCGCAATACTGGTAAAACCGGTATGCGGTATGCGAAGCCTCGCTACTCCGCATAGGGCTGCTACACGCGAAACCAGGCGCGTGCAGGGCTTCGCCTTAACACTCCCCTGCCCTGCTCGTGCCTGGGCAACTGAGGAGTTAGCACACCACACAAAGCGAAAGGAAATAATAGAGTACAACAGGGTGACGATCCTGATACTCGTCCGCGTGTTTTCCACACACGCATACTCACCGCACCAGCCATGTTGAAGGACATGGCACCTAATCCTGCGCGTTCTCACGCGCGTAGTCTGCAAGATTGACTTGCCCAACGGCAACAGAGCAGCGCTTGAATGCCGGGGAATGCAGCGCAATCGTGAAGTCAGGTTGCTCGCTTGTCGGGATGTACGTAAGCGCTTCCTTGACGGTCATCGTCGCGGTATCCGCATTGACGTCATCGAGAAGCGTGTTAGCGAATACCGGACACACATCGGCCCATTTCTTTGGGGGCACACCAAAGTTGGAGCGGGTAGAATGCCGTGTCGACGACTTGATTTCCACCACATCGCTCGAAGAACAGTCGCCAGACGACTCCCTTGCAGCTTCGCCGATGACCTTCACAACATCGGTCAATGAGCTGTCGCTGGTCTGCTCCCCTGTCAACTGCTCCCCTGTTAACTGCTCCCCTGTCACCTGCTCCCCTGTCACCTGCTCCCCAGTCACATGCTCCCCTGCCGGTTTCTGCTTACCAGGTGCCGGTTTCTGCATACCAGGCGCCGGTTTCTCCATACCAGACTCCTTAGAAGATGCGACAGGTCGACCGTCGACGATGCCGATGCGCGGCGCCGAAGGTAGCGCGTCAGGTCTCCCCTCATCGTCGGCGGCCGACGTGGACGGGGTGTCGGCGGTTGGACGAGAGAGGGTGCCCGCAGCCGGTAGCGGAGAGGAGATGACGGTAGGCGAGGAGGAGGTTGACGGTTTGTTGACAGACGGTGCGAGGGTAGAGTTTGGCAGTGATGAACACGGACGGAGGTCCGTGCAGAGGACGCGGCCGGTGTAGCTCGCACGACCGAGAATATATCCCTCAGCAAATACGAGAAGTGTCTCGGCACCTGTGTCCTGAAACTGCACACCACTGTCTTTTAGCTGTCCAGCTGACAGCAGATTTGCCTGTACGCCAGGCACATACAGCACATCAGGAATGAGAACCTGTGTGCCCGCCGCCCCTTGAAGAGCAATTGTGCCGCGACCTTTTACAGGCTGGACATCGCCACTGAATCCACGCACATGGTGAACGTCGCCTTCCGCATTCATCTCCACGAATGCCTCACGCGTCCCCATGAGGTGATGAGAACAGCCACTATCGAGGAGTACCACGGTCGGATTGGCTTGCACCGCTGCAGCTACCGCCTGGGAATCCTCGCCAGCGTCCGGAGCCACGGAAATGGCCGGTTTCGCCGATGCGTCCGTCACCACGACGGCCATCGAACACGACGCTTGCCCTATTTGCTCCAGATCGTCACTTGGGGCGTCCTTCACACCCTTTCCGCGGGAGGTTCCGACATCCGACGGCTGCTCGTCCTCGGAATCAGAGTGCTGGTTGTCCTCGCGGTATGCGGTTTCGCGACGAGGTTGACGGTTTTGCGATCGTCCGCGCGGAGCTTCCTGGCCATCACCATCCTCCTTGATGACGCGGTCGGGGCACTGGTTCGCGAAGTGGTCGGGATCTCCATAAACGAAACAGTATCATTGGGAGTTGCGCTTTCCGCCACCGGAACGCTCGTCGCCCTTGGTCGTCTTTGAGCGGTTGACTTGTTTATCATTGCCGCTTCCTCCACACGATTTTTCCCACTTCTGTTGCGGATGCTTCTGCTTCGATGCAACATAGTTGACTTGAGGGAGAAACTGATCCTTGCGCCGCTCAGTTTCAAGTGTGAACTCCTCTTCAATGATGTAGCTTGAAAGCGTATCCTCATCGAGCTCTTCGCGTACACCCGGGAGTTTCACCATGCGACGAAGGAGATTGTAGCTTGCAGGAAGACCTTTGATGACATGCGTAACGTACGAGGACATTGCGTAGTCGACGCCAGCCATGCGCAGATCTGCAAGTATCTGTTATGCGCGATTGCAGTATGCGGTTGCGCTTTCGTGCTCCCCCATCTCCAAATTTGTCAGCCGTTGCTCTAGCTGGCCGATGTAAAGGTCATCCGTTGCCATGTAAGTCTTCATTATAAATTGCCAAGCTTGAAAACCTGCGTCAACGCGAAGACGGCATGGCTTCAATGCAACTTGGACGACCGGCGAGCAACACCTTGAGATGACCATAAACGTCAACAGCTGTGCAGAATGGAACTGTGCGCGCCGTTCCGCATCTTCCTCAGGCGGCACCTCCACCGATCCGTCAACGAACTTCTTCAACTGTGCGATTTCCAACTGCGGCTCAATGGACTCGACCCACGTTGTCAAGTCGTGACGCCCTTCAAGTAGCTTCGGCACGACAATCTTGTCGGGTGAAAACTTGAAGTATCCGTATTCTGGAGCGATGCCACCATCGCGTACAGTAGACGCTTTTGCTGTCCACGAGGGTCCGCCACCACTCCGTCGCACAGAGTTGCGATAACCATGCGCGTCACTACGCGCACTCGCTGCAGCTGCAGACCGAAGGACTTGCGCTTGCGTTCCACCGACGCTCGCGGTGTTCACTCTGACGGCCCCACTGTCAGACTTATATGCTATAGTCTTTCTAGGCTGTAGTGGGGTAGACAGTATGGGGTACAACTTTCTAGGGTTTCATACTTGTACCCAACTTTTCCCTTAGTCATTCCATTCCTCATTTCTTCACATGGTATAGAGCAGGTTCCCTAGTGGGAACACTTCTCAGGGCCCACCACGATATTTTTTTTTCCTGCCCGGAGCGCGCTTCGCTCCTGCCCGAGTCGCGCCCCATGTGCCCTCCCTACCGTCGCGCCCTCTCACGGCCCCTCACGGCCCCTTCGCGTCGCCCTTAGCGGCCCCTCTCATGGCCCTTCGCGGCCCCTTACGGCCCCTCGCGCCGCCCTTACGGCCCCTCGTGCCGCCCTTACGGCCCCTTACGGCCTCTCGCGCCGCCCGTCGGCCCCTCGCGCCGCCCTTAGCGGCCCCTTACGGCCCCTCATGCCGCCCTTACGGCCCCTTACGGCCCCTCGCGCTGCCCGTCGGCCCCTCGCGCCTCCCTCGTTGGCCCCTTACGGCCCCTCGCGCCGCCCTCGTAGGCCCCTTACGGCCCCTCGCGCCGCCCTCGTCGGCCCCTTACGGCCCCTCGCGCCGCCCTCGTCGGCCCCTTACGGCCCCGTCGCTGCCCTCCCCGACCCCTTCACCACCGAGCTGCCAAGCCGCCCAGCAGCCGAGCCGCCGAGCCGCCCAGCAGCCGAGCCGCCGAATCGCCGAGCTGCCAAGCTGCCCAGCAGCCGAGCCGCCGAGCCGCCCAGCAGCCGAGCCGCCGAGCCGCCGAGCCGCCCAGCAGCCGAGCCGCCGAGCCGCCCAGCAGCCGAGCCGCCGAGCCGCCCAGCAGCCGAGCCGCCGAGCCGCCCAACAGCCGAGCCGCCCAACAGCCGAGCCGCCGAGGCTTCTGTCGAGCCGCTACCACCGCTGTTTCAGCCCTGTTTCTACCGGCGCGCCCCGGCCCTACCCACCCGGACTGGTGAGAGCACTCCCTGCTAGACCACTGCTGTCATGGCTACCCCCAGTGTCCTTACCTTTGATGCTGAGGGTCGTGCTGTTGACTTCGAGGTCTGGGTCGATGACCTGCAGCTTTTCATACAGTGCGATAGGGCAGACGGACTCTCCCTGTTCGATCTCACCTCTGGTGCCTCTCCTGCCCCGCCTGCTAGTGCTGACAGCACTGTTCGCTCACAGTGGGCCACACGCGATGCTGCTGCACGTCTTGCTGTGCGTCGCCACTTACCGACCGCTGAGCGTGCGCACTTTAGTCAGTACAAGAGTGCTAAGACCTTGTACGACGCTGTAGTTGCACGCTACTCTTCCCCTGCCACTGCTGCTCTTAGCCGCCTCATTCTGCCGTACCTGTTCCCTGACCTTGCTGCCTTTCGCACAGTCGCTGACCTCATTACGCACCTTCGCACTAGTGACACTCGCTACCGTGCTGCGCTTCCTGCTGAGTTCTGCGCCAAGAACCCTCCCCCCATGTACATCACCCTCTACTACATAGTCACCCGGCTCCCTGACTCCCTTCGCGTAGTCAGGGACCACTTCCTCTCAGTTTGCCCCACCACACTCACCGTTGACCTCCTCGAGGAGCGCCTCCTGGCAGCAGAGAAGAGTATAGTTGCTGTAGGAGCCTCTCGAGGTGACCCGCGTGCCCCTGTCTTTGAGGGGTGCTCCCCCTCCCCCCTTTTGCCCTCTGTTGCCTCTGCTGCTGCCGTCGACTTCGTTGGCACCGAGTCGGTCGGCGCTGCGTCTGCCCCTAGCGGGCGACGCCGCACCGGCAAGGGCAAGGGGGACAAGGGCACTGGAGGGGCTGGCGGGGGCGGTGGAGGTGGAGGTGGAGGAGGCGGAGGGAGTGGGGGTGGTGGTGGGGGTGGTGGCGGGGGTGGGGGCTTCGGTGGCGGCAGTGGCGGCGGAGGCGGCGACGGCGGTGGGAGCGGAGGAGGAGGCAGTGGCGGCGGTGGCGGAGGTGGCGGCGGAGGAGGTGGAGCTAGTCGGGGTGGCTCTGCGCAGCGGAGCGGCTCAGGTGGTGGTCAGCGCCAGCAGCAGCAGCGCACTCGTGAGACCCCGTCCCCCCAGCAGCTTCGTGAGTGGTACACTGCGCGTCAGTGAGGTGGGGGTGCTGGTCCCTGTACCTACGTCCTCCGTACCGGCGACCACGCTGGTGAGCAGTGCGGGGGCTTGCACTCCACCCAGCGCTGCTTCGGCCGCCTGACGGATGCTTGGCGTCACCAGTTCCCTGACGCCACTGAGATCCCTCGCTGGGGAGAGCTGTCTAGGGCGGGGGTTGCTATCTTTGATCTTGACTATGATGCTATTCTTGCTGCCATGTATGCTGTGTCTACTAGTGATGAGGGTGACTGTTACCTGTGTGTTCCGCCTGACCCGGGCATTGAGGCTGCTGCTCTAGGTGCTGGTGAGGCTGCTGCTCTAGGTGCTAGTACGTCTGCTGCCCCAGGTGCTGGTGAGTCTGCTCTCTCAGGTACCACGTCGGCTCAGGCCTTACACACCTTCACCCTTGACTCGGGTGCTTCCCGCTCCTTCTTTCGAGACCGCACCACGCTTACGCCGCTTAGTCGGCCAGCTGCGGTCTCCCTGGCGGACCCCTCTGGGGGTCCTATCCTTGCTCGCTTCTCCACTGTCTTACCGTGTCCGGCAGCCCCCTCTGGCACCCTGTCAGGTCTTTACCTCCCCTCGTTCTCTACAAACTTGGTGAGTGGTGCTGATCTACAGGATCGGGGGGTTGACCAGTTCACTCCTGCGAGTCAGCGGGTGACCCACTGCACGTGTGCTCGGACAGGCCGACACTTGGCCACGTTTACCCGTCGAGCGGGGTCGAGCCTGTACACACTGACCACTGAGTCTCCTCCGGTTGCTGAGTCTCGTCAGGTAGCTGCGTCGAGTCAGGTGTTTGCTGCAGCGTCCAGGTCTGGTCCTGAGTCTGCTCCCTGCTCGTGTCGTCTCCTGTCCCACCAGACTCTCCTTTGGCACCACCGCCTTGGTCACCCCTCCCTGCCTCGTCTCCGAGGCATGGCCTCCCGTGTCCTTGTCTCTGGTCTCCCCCGGTCCCTCCCTCCCCTCCCTCCGGGGCCTGCCCCTACCTGCGGTCCCTGCGTCGAGGGACGGCAGCGCGCCACCCCTCACTCCTCCGAGTTTCCTCCGACAGAGGCTCCCCTGCAGACTCTTCACATGGACGTGTGGGGCCCCGCCCGCGTCCGTGGCCAGGGTCACGAGCGTTACTTCCTGTTGGTGGTTGACGACTACTCGCGTTACACCACGGTTTTCCCCTTGCGCAGCAAGGGTGACGTCACTGAGGTGTTGATCGACTGGATCCGCGCAGCTCGTCTTCAGCTCAAAGAGAGTTTCGGCTCGGACTTTCCTGTTCTGCGTCTGCACTCTGACAGAGGCGGGGAGTTTTCCTCTGCCCGTCTGGGAGCCTTCTGTCGTACACAGGGCATCCGCCAGACCTTCACGCTTCCGGCCTCTCCACAGCAAAATGGGATTGCTGAGCGCCGCATTGGCATGGTCATGGACGTCGCTCGTACGTCCATGATCCATGCGGCTGCTCCCCATTTTCTGTGGCCGTTTGCGGTTCAGTACGCAGCGCATCAGCTCAACCTTCAGCCCCGGGACTCCTTGCCAGAGACCTCCCCCACCTTGCGGTGGACGGGGAAGGTTGGCGATGCGTCTGCGTTTCGGGTCTGGGGATCTCGGGCGTTTGTCCGCGACTTGTCTGCGGACAAGCTGTCCCCCCGTGCTGTTCCCTACGTCTTCCTTGGCTTCCCCCCTGACGCGCCTGGTAGGCAGTTTTACCACCCCATCTCGCGCCGTGTTCTGTCCTCTCAGGACGTCACCTTTGACGAGTCGGTGCCTTACTAACGTCTCTTCCCCTACCGCACTGCGCCCCTCCCCCCCCCGCCGCTCTTCCTTGCGCCAGGTCCTCCCCCGGTAGACCCTCTCCCCCCTTAGGGTCCTGCCCCGTCAAGTGTGTCCCAGGTAGACGCAGTCGAGCCTGTCGAGGTAGCTGTTGACTCTAGTGCTGCTAGGGGTGCTGAGCCTGGGGGTGCTGAGTCTGGGGGTGCTGAGTCTGGGGGTACGGAGCCTGGGGGTGCTGAGCCTGGGGGTGCTGAGTCTGGGGGTGCTAAGCCTGGGGGTGCGGAGCCTGGGGGTGCTGCGCCTGGGGGTGCTGAGCCTGGGAGTGCAGAGTCTGGGGGTGCGGAACGTGGGGGTGCTGGGGCTGCTGGAGTTAGTCCTGCTAGAGGTACTGCTGGAGCTGCTGGCGGTACTGGAGCTGACGGTCCTGCTGGAGTTGGTGCTGCTGGAGCTGGAGCTGCTGGGGGTGTTGGCGCTGGTGGTGCTGCTGGCGCTGGTGATTCTGGGGGTGCTGGAGTTGGCGCTGTTGGAGCTGGAGGTGCTGTTGGCGCTGGTGCTGCCGCTGGGGGTACTGGTGCTGTCCCTGCTAGTTCTGGAGGCGCTGCGCGGCCGAGGTCGTACTTCGTTCCGCTCCTTGAGCAGGTTCTTGGTCTCCCGCCCTCTACTGGTCCTGCTCCTCCCTTAGAGGGTCCACAGCTTGTCCAGTCGCGGTCACAGTTACAGCCCGCCTCCCCCCTACCTGCTCCTTCTCCCTACACTGGTCCTACTGGAGGTCTTACTGAGCGTCGTGAGCCTGCGTCTCGTCCTGCGTCGCCTGTTCGAGCTGCTCGCACTAGTGGTCGTGCTCCGCGTCCGCGTCCTCCTGCGGTCCCAGGCACACACCAGATGGCACTGCGTCCGTCCACTGCTCCTCTGCGTGTCCCGTTGCCGTCTCCTCCAGAGTCCTCTCTTCCTGTCCTTGCTGACCCGGAGTCCGACTCTCTTCGTGTTGCCAGTCCTACAGTCACGCGTCTTCTGGCTACTGTTGTCACTGACCCTTCCTTTGAGTCCACTGCTGCGTCTGCCTTAGTTGCTGAGCTTGTCGAATTTGCTGCTCGCTGTCGTCTAGACTACGCCGCTAGTCTTGTTGCTGAGTCTGAGTCTGTCTGTCCTCCGTCCGTCGGGGGTGAGTGTGCTCTTAGCACGGACGTCCTTGAGGACAGGCAGGAGGAGTTCCAGTGTTTTGCTGCTGCTTTGCCTCATCTCGTGTCCACGCTGATTGCCCCTGAGGGAGACCCGGATGCACCAGACATCCCGACTCCTCGATCGTACGCTGAGGCGATCGAGGGTCCCTACTCCTCTCAGTGGCAGTCAGCCATGGACGAAGAGATGGCTTCCTCTAAGTCCATAGGCACCTACGTTGACGAGGTTCCCCCACCTGGGGCGAACATCGTCAGTGGCATGTGGATTTTCAGGGTGAAGCGGCCGCCGGGTTCTCCGCCTGTCTTCAAGGCGCGTTACGTGGCTCGAGGCTTCAGTCAGCGACAGAGAGTTGACTACTTTCAGACCTTCTCTCCCACCCCGAAGATGACCACTCTTCGGGTGCTGCTGCACATAGCCGCTCAGCGCGACTACGAGCTTCACTCTCTTGACTTCAGCACAGCTTTCCTGCAGGGCAGTCTGCACGAGGAGATCTGGCTGCGCCGCCCACCTGGCTTCACTGGGTCGTTTCCTCCTGGTACCCAGTGGAGCCTCCGGCGGGCAGTCTACGGTCTCCGCCAGGCGCCCCGTGAGTGGCACGACACACTGAGGACTACACTTGCGGCTCTTGGGTTTGCTCCTTCTACTGCCGACCCGTCGCTGTTTCTGCGCACCGACACCTCTTTGCCGCCGTTCTACATCCTCGTGTACGTCGACGACTTGGTCTTTGCCACTGCTGACACTGCTGGACTCGCCCACGTGAAGTCCGAGCTGCAGAAGAGACACACGTGCACAGACCTGGGTGAACTGCGCAGCTACCTTGGCTTGCAGATCACCCGGGACAGAGCACAGCGCACCATTACCCTGACTCAGTCACACATGGTGCAGCAGGTCCTTCAGCGCTTCGACTTCACGTACTCCTCGCCTCAGGCCACTCCTCTGTCTACTCGCCACTCGCTCTCAGCTCTGCCTTCGGATGAGTCCGTAGCGCCGAGTGGCCCGTACCCAGAGCTTGTTGGCTGCCTCATGTACCTGATGACCCGCACACGACCTGACCTCGCATACCCTCTTAGCATCTTGGCACGCTATGTTGCTCCTAGGAGACACCGACCAGAGCACATGGCTGCAGCGAAGAGGGTGTTGCGCTACTTGTGCAGTACGTCGGGCATGGGGCTAGTGCTTGGAGGGCGACGTCGAGTGGTCCTCACAGGTCACGCAGACGCTTCTTGGGCTGACGACCAGGCTACGCAGCGGTCGTCACAGGGTTACACCTTCAGCCTTGGCTCCGGCACTGTTTCGTGGCGGTCTACCCGCTCGTCTTCTGTTCTCGGCTCCAGCTGTGAGGCTGAGATCTACGCGGGGGCCATGGCTGTACAGGAGCTACGCTGGCTCACCTACCTGCTGACTGACCTAGGAGAGCCGCCTCGTTCTCCTCCAGTTCTGTACGTAGACAACAAGGCCATGCTGGCCTTGTGTCGAGAGCACAGACTGGAGCACAGAACGAAGCACATTGCTCTTCGCTACTTCCTTGCTCGTGAGCTGCAGCAGCGTGGTCAGCTGCGCCTTGCTGACGTGGCCTCTGAGGCCAACACTGCTGATATCTTTACCAAGGCACTTCCGCCTTGTGATCATCAGCGCTTCTGTACGTTGCTAGGTCTTGTGCCTACTTGGCCTCACTTGCTCACTTCTTGACCTTGCTTGTACTGTGATCTTTCTATACCTGCACTTGCTTGTTTACCTTTATATATGATCTTGCATGTGAACTGGCCTTGTGGCCTTGCTCTTATGCTCGGACTGTGTGGTGACGTTGTGATCCACCCTTAGCTTGCTTTGCTTTGCTTGACTGGGCTTGTGACCCCTTGTTCTCCCCCACTTCGCCGCCCCTAGCGGCCCCGTCGCCGCCCCTAGCGGCCCCGTCGCCGCCTCTCCACCTACGCGGCCCCGTCGCCGCCCCTAAGCGGCCCCATCGCCGCCCCTACGCGGCCTCGTCGCCGCCTCTCCACCTACGCGGCCCCGTCGCCGCCCCTAAGCGGCCCCATCGCCGCCCCTACGCGGCCCCGTCGCCGCCCCTAAGCGGCCCCGTCGCCGCCCCTAGCGGCCCCGTCGCCGCCCCTAAGCGGCCCCGTCGCCGCCCCTAAGCGGCCCCGTCGCCGCCCCTAGCGGCCCCGTCGCCGCCTCCCTACCTACGCGGCCCTGTCGCCGCCTCTACGCGGCCCTGTCGCCGCCCCTACGCGGCCCCGTCGCCGCCCCTAGCGGCCCCATCGCCGCCCTCAGCGGCCTCGTCGCCGCCTCCCTACCTACGCGGCCCCCTCGCCGCCCCTAGCGGCCCCGTCGCCGCTCCCCTCCCTACGCGGCCTCGTCGCCGCCCCTAGCGGCCCCTTCAGCCGCCGAGCCGCCCAGCAGCCGAGCCGCCATGCCACCAAGCCGCCCAACAGCCGAGCCGCCCAGCAGCCGAGCCGCCGAGCAGCCGAGCCGCCCAGCAACCGACCCGCCGAGCCGCCCAGCAGCCGAGCCGCCGAGCCGCCCAGCAGCCGAGCCGCCAAGCCGCCCAGCAGCCGAGCCGCCGAGCCACCCAGCAGCCGAGCCGCCGAGCCGCCCGACAGCCGAGCCGCCCGACAGCCGAGCCGCCCGACAGCCGAGCCGCCCAGCAGCCGAGCCGCCGAGCCGCTTAGCCGCCCAGCAGCCGAGCCGCCGAGCCGCCCTGCCGTCGAGCCACTACTGTTCCTACCAGCGCGCCCCGGCCCTACTTACTCGGACTGGTGAGATCACTCCCTGTTAGGCCACTGCAGTCATGGCTACCCCCAGTGTTCTTACCTTTGATACTGAGGGTCGTGCTGTTGACTTTGAGGTCTGGGTCGATGACCTCCAGCTGTTCCTCCAGTGCGATAGGGCAGACGGACTCTCCCTGTTCGATCTCACCTCTGGTGCCTCCCCTGCCCCGCCTGCTACTGCTGACAGCACTGTTCGCTCACAGTGGGCCACACGCGATGCTGCTGCCCGTCTTGCTGTGCGTCGCCACTTACCGACCACTGAGCGTGCGCACTTTAGCCAGTACAAGAGTGCTCAGACCTTGTACGATGCTGTAGTTGCATGCTACTCCTCCCCTGCCACTGCTGCGCTTAGCCGCCTCATGCTGCCGTACCTGTTCCCTGACCTTGCTGCCTTTCCCACAGTCGCTGACCTCATTACGCACCTTCGCACTAGTGACACTCGCTACCGCGCTGCGCTTCCTGCTGACTTCTGCGCCAAGAACCCCCCCCCCCATGTACATCACCCTCTACTACATAGTCACCCGGCTCCCTGACTCCCTTCGCCTAGTCAGGGACCACTTCCTCTCAGTTTGCCCCACCACACTCACCGTTGACCTCCTCGAGGAGCGCCTCCTAGCAGCAGAGAAGAGCTTATTCGCTGTAGGAGCCTCTCGTGGTGACCCTCGCACCCCAGTCTTTGAGGGGTGTTCCCCCTCCCCCCTCATGCCCTCTGTTGCTTCTGCTGCTGCTGCCGACCTCGTTGGTTTCTACGGGGTCGGCGCTGCGTCTGCCCCTAGCGGGAGACGCCGCACCGGCAAGGGCAAGGGGGGCAAGGGCGCAGGAGGGGCTGGTGGGGGCGGTGGAGGTGGTGGTGGAGGCAGTGGAGGGGGTGGGGGTGGTGGTGGGAGTGGTGGCGGGGGTGGAGGCGGCGGTGGCAGCAGTGGAGGCGGAGGAGGCGGCGGTGGTGGCGGAGGGAGCGGAGGCGGCGGAGGTGGCGGAGGCGGCGGAGGTGGCGGAGGCGGCGGAGGTGGCGGCGGCGGCGGAGCTGGTCGAGGCTCTGCGCAGAGGAGTGCGTCCGGTGGTGGTCCGCGCCAGCAGCAGCAGCGCAGTCGTGAGACCCTGTCCCCTCAGCAGCTTCGTGAGTGGTACGCTGCGCGTCAGCGCGGTGGGGGTACCGGTCCCTGCACTTACGTCCTCCGTACCGGCGACCGCGCTGGTGAGCAGTGCGGGGGCCCGCACTCCACCCAGCGCTGCTTCGGCCGCCTGACGGACGCGTGGCGTCACCAGTTCCCTGAGGCCTCGGAGATCCCTCGCTGGGGAGATCTGTCTAGGGCGGGGGTTGCCATCTTTGATCTTGACTATGATGCTATTCTTGCTGCCATGTATGCTGTGTCTACTAGTGAGGAGGGTGACTGTTACCTGTGTGTTCCGCCTGACCCGGGCATTGAGGCTGCTGCTCTAGGTGCTGGTGAGGCTGCTGCTCTAGGTACTAGTGCGTCTGCTGCCCCAGGTGCTGGTGAGTCTGCTCTCTCAGGTACTACGTCGGCTCAGGCCTTACACACCTTCACCCTTGACTCGGGTGCTTCCCGCTCCTTCTTTCGAGGCCGCACCTCGCTTACGCCGCTTAGTCGGCCGGTTGCAATCTCCCTTGCGGACCCCTCTGGGGGTCCTGTCCTTGCTAGCTTCTCCACTGTCTTACCGTGCCCGGCAGCCCCCTCTGGCACCCTGTCAGGTCTCTACCTCCCCTCGTTCTCTACGAACTTGGTGAGTGGTGCTGATCTACAGGATAGGGGGGTTGACCAGTTCACTCCTGCGAGTCAGCGGGTGACCCACTGCACGTGTGCTCGGACAGGCCGACACTTGGCCACGTTTACCCGTCGGCCGAGGTCGAGCCTGTACACACTCACTAGAGTCTCCTTCGGTTACTGAGTCTGGTCTGGTAGCTGCGTCGAGTCAGGTGTTTGCTGCAGCGTCCAGGTCTAGTCCTGAGTCTGCTCCTTGCTCGTGTCGTCTCCTGTCCCACCAGACTCTCCTCTGGCACCACCGCCTTGGTCACCCCTCCCTGCCTCGTCTCCGAGGCATGGCCTCCCGTGTCCTTGTCTCTGGTCTCCCCTGGTCTCTCCCTCCCCTACCTCCGGGGCCTGCCCCTACCTGCGTCCCCTGCGTCGAAGGGCGACAGCGCGCCGCCCCTCACTCCTCCGAGTTTCCTCCGACAGAGGCTCCCCTGCAGACTCTTCACATGGACGTGTGGGGCCCCGCCCGCGTCCGTGGCCAGGGGCACGAGCGTTACTTCCTGTTGGTGGTTGACGACTACTCGCGTTACACCACAGTGTTCCCCTTGCGCAGCAAGGGTGACGTCACTGAGGTGTTGATCGACTGGATCCGCGCAGCTCGTCTCCAGCTCAGAGAGAGTTTCGGCTCGGACTTTCCTGTTCTGCGTCTGCACTCTGACAGAGGCGGGGAGTTTTCCTCTGCCCGTCTGGGAGCCTTCTGTCGAGCACAGGGCATCCGCCAGACCTTCACGCTTCCGGCCTCTCCACAGCAAAATGGGATTGCTGAGCGCCGCATTGGCATGGTCATGGACGTCGCTCGTACGTCCATGATCCATGCCGCTGCCCCCCATTTTCTGTGGCCGTTTGCAGTTCAGTACGCAGCGCATCAGCTCAACCTCCAGCCCCGGGTCTCCTTGCCAGAGACCTCCCCCACCCTGCGGTGGACGGGGAAGGTTGGCGATGCGTCTGCGTTTCGGGTCTGGGGATCTCGAGCGTTTGTTCGCGACTTGTCTGCGGACAAGCTGTCCCCCCGTGCTGTTCCCTGCGTCTTCCTTGGCTTCCCCCCTGACGCGCCTGGGTGGCAGTTTTACCACCCCACCTCGCGCCGTGTTCTGTCCTCCCAGGACGTCACCTTTGACGAGTCGGTGCCCTACTACCGTCTCTTCCCCTACCGCACTGCGCCCCTCCCCCCGCCGCCGCTCTTCCTTGCGCCAGGTCCTCCCCCGGTAGACCCCCTCCCCCCTCAGGGTCCTGCCCCGTCAGGTGTGTCCCAGGTAGACGTAGTCGAGCCTGTCGAGGTAGCTGTTGACTCTGGTGCTGCAAGAGGTGCTGAGCCTGCGGGTGCCGGGTCTGGGGGTGCTGAGCCTGAGGGTGCGGAGCCTGGGGGTGCTGAGGCCAGGGGTGCGGAGCCTGGGGGTGCTGAGCCTGGGGGTGCGGAGCCTGGGGGTGCTGAGCCTGGGGGTGCTGAGTCTGGGGGTGCTGAGCCTGGGGGTGCTGAGTCTGGGGGTGCTGAGCCTGGAGGTGCTGGGTCTGCTCGTGTGGCCTCGCGAGGTACTTCTTCGAGGCGGGAGCCACTCTCTCCGCACGAGTGGTTTGCCCGGCGCTGGAGCCGTGCTGCTGGAGCTGCAGGTACTACTAATGCTGCTGGTCCCGGTGTCAAAGTTATATTTAAGATATATCCTGCTTGCTGTAGTTACTGTAGTTATAGTTCTTTGCTGTTGGTGGTGCACCTCTTGTTTGTGTTTCTCGACTATATCTTGTATGCTTTGCTTTAGTGAAGCTAACTTGTTTGGTCAATTTCTCTCGACACTCCCTTGGCCTTGACCTCGACAATAGCTTGGCCTAGGCTACTAAGCCTAGGCCCTCCTTAAACCCGGTTACCCGCTTCGATAGTGTTTTGACATGGTATAGAGCGATTAAAATCCTGACCTAAGTTAATGGGCCCACCCATTCGCGGCACGGCGCTCGCTGCGACGGGCGCGGCGGCGAGCTGGCCGCGTTTCCCTCGTTGCCAGCCCGTCGTTTTTTCCCTCGTCGCCTGCCCGTCGCCAGCCTGTCGCGTTTTCCCCCGTCGCCAGCCAGTCGCGTCCCCCCCGTCGCCAGCCCGTCGCGTTTCCCTCGTCGTCAGCCCGTCGCTTTTCCCCCCCGTCACCACCTCTGCCCGCGCCTACGCCTGCAGCCGAGTTTGCGCTAGAGTGGGGAAAAGGGGGGGGGGCGGCATCGGGAATGAAGGGGACGGCGTCCGTGGCGGACGTCGCGGCCCTTCCTCCCCCCGTCCATTTTTCTTCCCTCCCGTCGCCTCGCTCCGCCCGTCGCACTCCCCCGGCCCCCTGCTTGTCACCCACCCCGACGCGACTGTTCGCGTGTGCAGCGGCGGTCGCTGTGGGTGGGAGAGGGAGGAGGGGAAGGGATTGGTGGCGGAACTCTGTGGGGGGGAGTGGGAAAGGGGGAAGGGAGTGGCGGCGGAATGCTGTGGGGGAGAGAGAGGAAAAGGGGGAAGGGAGTGGCGGCGGAACACCAGCGATCACAGCCAGCACCAGCACCAGCTCCAGGGCCAGCCGCCAGCACCAGCACTAGCACCAGGGCCAGCCGCCAGCACCAGCACCAGCTCCAGGGCCAGCCGCCAGCACCAGCACCAGCTCCAGGGCCAGCCGCCAGCACCAGCACCAGCTCCAGGGCCAGCCGCCAGCACCAGCACCAGCTCCAGGGCCAGCCGCCAGCACCAGCACCAGCACCAGGGCCAGCCGCCAGCACCAGCACCAGCTCCAGGGCCAGCCGCCAGCACCAGCACCAGCACCAGGGCCAGCCGCCAGCACCAGCACCAGCTCCAGGGCCAGCCGCCAGCACCAGCACCAGCTCCAGGGCCAGCCGCCAGCACCAGCACCAGCTCCAGGGCCAGCCGCCAGCAGAGAACCCCACCAGCAGAGAACCCCACCAGCAGAGAACCCCGCCAGCAGAGAACCCCGCCAGCAGAGAACCCCGCCAGCAGAGAACCCCGCCAGCAGAGAACCCCGCCAGCAGAGAACCCCGCCAGCAGAGAACCCCGCCAGCAGAGAACCCCGCCAGCAGAGAACCCCGCCAGCAGAGAACCCCGCCAGCAGAGCACCACCCTCTGCCCTGCCTCTCCCCTCCCGCGGCTGCTACTGTGGGGGGTAGGTGGCGGGAGCGGGGGGGTGGGAGGGCTGGCTGCAGTGTGAAGGACAGGGCAGAGACAACTGTGGGTTGGGCAGGGGTGTGGAGGAAGGAAGGGAGGGAGGGGGTGCGGTTCCAGGGGGTGGCTGAAATGCGGGGTGAGGTTGAAGGACGGTGGTTGATTGGGGGTGCGGATGTGGGGGTTAGTAAGAGGGGACGCTGCGGCCACCCCCCCACCTCCTCTCCTCATCCCCCACTCAACCCCCCTTTCGTAAAAGGGGGTTAGTAAGAGGGGACGCCGCGGCCACCCCCCCACCTCCTCTCCTCATCACTCACTCACCTCCTCCTGTGTCCTCATCTCCTCTCCTCTCCTCTCTCCCTCTCGCCGCCTCCCCTCACGTACCCCTCTGCCGTCTCCCACTGCGCCAGCTATACCCCTTCAGGGGGTGTTGACTACTCTAGTTCCTACTACAAGCAGGCTAAGGGGGTGTGTCAAAGTTATATTTAAGATATATCCTGCTTGCTGTAGTTACTGTAGTTATAGTTCTTTGCTGTTGGTGGTGCACCTCTTGTTTGTGTTTCTCGACTATATCTTGTATGCTTTGCTTTAGTGAAGCTAACTTGTTTGGTCAATTTCTCTCGACACTCCCTTGGCCTTGACCTCGACAATAGCTTGGCCTAGGCTACTAAGCCTAGGCCCTCCTTAAACCCGGTTACCCGCTTCGATAGTGTTTTGACAGACGGGGCCGCGTAGGGGGCGGCGACGGGGCCGCTAGGGGCGGCTACGGGGCCGCGTAGGGGCGGCGACGGGGCCGCTAGGGGCCGCGAGGGGCGGCACGGGGGGCCGTGGGAGGGGCCTCTAAGGGACCTCGACGGAAGGGCGGCCCACAGGGCGCGCCTCGGGCAGCAGCGAATGGCGCTCCGGTCAGAAAAAAAAAGAATTCAGTGGTGGGCCCATGGAAGCGTTCCCACTAGGGAACCTGCTCTATACCATGTGAAAGAATGAGGAATGAATGAACTAGCAAGCAGGTGGGTACAAGTAGGAAAACCTAGAAATGTTGTACCCCATATAGTCTACCCCACTACAGCCTACACAGACTATAGCATATAAGTTTGACACGAAGCGCACAGATTGGAGTGTACTTGGCGAATACCGCAATACTGGTAAAACCGGTATGCGGTATGCGAAGCCTCGCTACTCCGTATAGGGCTGCTACACGCGAAACCAGGCGCGTGCAGGGCTTCGCCTTAACAAACCCAAGGAGTAAGCTCTCATACTCTGTCACTCTCCCGCATTCTTTATCCCGTAGTATTTTCGCTTACGAACTATTAACTACTCTCTCACTCTCTTTCACAATCTGAACTCACCAAGTTCTGACGACATGCTCGTGCCCTTCGTTGCTGCTGCCTCCGCGTATAAAGCGCATGACGCTGAGGGTGGCGCGACTTGCACCAGCAGAACGACGTTAGGAAGAAGATAAAGAAGGAAGAATGAAGGAGAGAGACGGACGCCGGACTGAGCGAGAGATAGAAGCAAAGGAAACTAGAATAAGCAACAAAATCAAGGTAGACAAAACGTGAACAGAGAGGATGATAATAGAAGAAGGTCGTTACACCTAAATCTGGTAAAAAAAGGCGTCTGAATCTATACAAATATATTCTACAATGTCTAGTGAGCTTAAGAATAAGAGGTAGCAAAGCTTACCTCTAGATCTAGAGTGGCGTGAGTGGCGTGAGGACCTGTAGGTGGCGTGACTGGCCTGACTGGCGTGAGCAGCGGGACTAGATCTAGAACCATAACTTGGAAGAGCCAGGGAAAAGAAGTTTCTCGAAACCCTAGGCAGGGAGTTGTTTTTTAAACAAAACACCATCAGGGATTACACGATACCATTCGTTAACAGATGATTTGGTGTAGTGGTTTCGATCTTCCGAAGTAAGTCAAAGGTTGCCGGTTCGTACTCGCCATGGCTAATGTTTGAGCCGCGAGATCCGCTTTTGCAGTTTCTTTTAGATCTGTAACACCAAATTCTTCTTGTAAGACTATCAACATTTAGTTTGATTTCCTCTTTTACCACAACACAAAGCATATAAGTATCTAGTATGAAATTGATTGAATGTGGAGAATTCAACTAAAAAGGCTTCAGTAATACTCATCAATATTGCTGCCTCGTGCATTTCATACAATTTGAAAATGTACATTGATGAATGTAATTTTGGAAAACGCAAAGCGCTTCGCAACCCTAAGACGATTTCGTCGCCTCTTGTTTTTTTTCCGCCGACCCATGTGCGCAGTCCCAGTCATTGCTTTCCTTAAAACCAAATTATTCGAAACAAGCCTCAAATTTGGGGAAATTAAAAATGAGTACACAGGGGGGTGAAATTGGCCCTAGTGAAATTAGCGAGGACTGTGTGTATTAGGGTACACTGATTGGAATATGTGAACACAACCCCAAAACAAGCATGATCCATAGCAGTGCGGCTTTCATGTTTGTTCGAGACGCATCGCACATTTGAAAATGCCGCTGCATTTTGCGTTCGCATCGCAACGCAACGGCCTCCGTCCGTGATTGTGCTTCACGACAAATTGAGATCGTGACGGAGATGGGATCATGGGAATAAAACTTGCGGGGCTGCAATGCAAGCAGAGCTTGTTGTGACACGACGGTGCAACATGCCGCCTCCCAGTTTTTTTCGACCTCAACGAAACAATCCAACGTCAAAGAAGTTCAGCACGAACTTGAACGATCGCATCATCCAGAGAGCAGCATTTGACATGTAAAACGCTCATGCCTGAACTAACATCGTTCAACACTAGCTTGGGAGAAGGCACACAAGCCAACCCCAACATCCCATCTTCCCAATTTCAAAGAGCCGACGCCCCTGGTACTTGCCCCACCAGTAGTACCACGTGACAGTACTTGGTCTTTCTAGCCCCACATTCGTCCGGGCACGATTGCTAATGGCGATGGCGGGAGGCATGGTGCGGATGGTGAACGGTGTGCCTGTGAGGCTGCGACCGGGGGAGGTCGCGGGTGGGATGCTGACGGAGACGGGAGGAGGGATGGTGGCGCGAATAGAGCAGTTAGCGGCGAAGCTGGCGCAGAAGGAGGCGGCCATGGCTGCTCTCAAGAAGGAAGTTGACGAAATGAAACGCACGATGGCGAAGGTCGAAGCGGCGAAGGGCGCAGCGGCGAAAGAGGCGTTGGCGACGGAAAGGCAGGGGGAGACGGTGAAGGGAAAGGACGGGGCGGAGAGTGCAGCGGCAGGGAATGCGGGGAAGGCAGGGAAAGCAGGGGACACCCTCCCCGCGGCGCATCCTTCCGAGCCGACCAATCGTATCCCGTTTCTGGACAGGTACATAGAGGAGCACGTGGATAGAGTAAGGAGTGAGTATGATTCGGAGTTCGAGGGGATGAAGGAGCAGGTGGAGGCGGTGCGGAGGGAGGCGGCAGACGCGGTGGGTGCGCTGAAGGCGGAGATTGCGCGGATGAGGGCTGCGGCGGAGCGGCAGGCGGCGGAAGTGGCGTACGTGCGCGCGACGGCGGCGCACACGGAGGCGCGGATGAACGACGTGGAACTGGCGGTGGCGGAGGGGAAGAGCGCGCGGGAGAAGGAGCGCGCGGAGCGCAACCAGGCTGGGGGAGCGGAGGTGCCCGAGGGGAAGAAGCGAAAGCGGGATGAGGCAGTGAAGGCGGAGGGTTTGGCGCTTGCTGCTGCGGGTGGTTGCGCACTTATCGCCGATCGCGACGGTTCCGATGGAAAACAGGATGGCGGAGGAATGAAGTCTGCCCTGTCGGGACTGAGAGCGGTGGTGGATGGCCTAAGGTGCAGAGTGGTGAAGCAGGAGAAGAGTAATGGCAAAGGAGGGCGGGTGTGGGAGGTGAGTGCATGACTTTCGCATTTATTTTGTTGTTTGGTTTTCCAGGAACAGGTGCTCCCATCGCATGCATGAGAGAGTGCATGTATGTCGCATGTATTTCAGGAACAAAACTGTTCCTGAGATGGTTGGTCAATGGGACTGGTTATTGGTCACGCACGAGAAGATGCATGTGCACGGGTGGGGACATGGCACGTGGGAGCATGCGTAGCAGCATGTTGAATGCCTGGTGGTACACACATAGCTCCGGAGCTTGTCCATCTCGTCCCTCTCGTCCCTCTCGACCCTCTCATTCCCTCTCATTCCCTCTCGTCCCTCTCGTACCCATCCTTCCGCTGCAGTTACTCCTCACGCTCTGGGCCAGAACAGCACCGCAGCAGGATGAAATGGACCTCGCGGCATCTCCTGCCTCACAGACGCAGCTCTCACTCTCCTCGCCTCGTTCCGCCAGCTCTTAATCGTCAACCTCGAAAACTCCTCCGGCTTCACCGCCGTGGGGGTGCGGCAGCTCTACTCCCTGCCAGCGCTCGTGCATCTGGATCTCTCGGGCCCATGCACAACGGATGCTGCCCTTGAGGGTATTGACCGCGTGACGAGCCTACGCGTGCTTTCTCTTGAAAACAGCAAGGTCACAGATGCTGGAATAGCTAGGCTCGAAGGGCTGACTGCACTCAACGCGCTTCGCCTTGGTGGGTGTGTGTCGGTTACATCCGCCAGTATGGTGCATGTGTGCAAGCTGACAGCGTTACAGGATCTTACACTGCATGACGGCGGAGTGAGGGAGGATGGGCTGCTGCATCTCAAGGGCCTCACCTCACTGACTTACCTCATTTTGCCTCCCGGAGTGACTGACTCTGGCATGAAGTACCTGAGGAACTTGAAACGCTTGGAGAAGCTGGGAATGTGGGATGCTAAGATAACTGCAAGTGGGGTTAACTGGCTCAAGGGCCTTCCGTGCCTCCAGGAGATTGCAGTAGAAGCAGAAGATGTAGAAGGGTTTATTCGGGACACTTTCCCAGGAATGGTTGTGACCCCAGGGCCACTCTAGTAGTCATATGGTTGACGCCTCATTTTTTGTGTGACAAACGGGAGGGTAGGCTAGACATGATAATAACAGGTTAAATTGTAGGCTGTTAGACTACATTATATTATTTACACAAAGAAAATGTGTTTACATGCAGTACATTACTACTGCTGATATACATTCCCAAGCCTCCATGCATTGCATTTCCCTTGTATTACCGTTGGCATTTGTTTTCGATTTCCTCCAATCTTATGTTGTTGCTCACTTGGTATCTCCAATTTTCCCTCATACCCTTCTTACATTGCACTGTTCTCTTTCAAAACGCATATTTTTAGCGGACCCTCTGCCAAAACGGAGACGCGATCCCTAGAAGGTTCCTCCACCGAGTCAGCTTTCTTGGAGGGTCACGAGAGTTAGCTTCCTCTACGGTAAAAGCAGTTGAAGACGATGTAGTGCAATGTAGAGCGGTTTTTACCTTCGCCGTTCCCCTACCCGCACCCGTGCAAATCAGGACGGTGGTGGTGGTCCGACAAAGAAAAGCAGCCAAAGCCAAGAGGGAGAAAAATGGGCCTCACCCATCGTCCCATCTTCCCACTCTTGATTTGAACCACTCCGACACCTAGCGCTTCCCTTAGTGATTCGACGTTCGTACGGTCGCAATTGCAACGGGCAATAACGGGAGCCATGTCAGACGGAGAGACGGTGAGTGAGGCAGCAGGAGGAATGGAGGCGCGAGTAGAGCAGTTAGCGGCGAAGCTGGCGCAGCAGGAGGAGGCCATGGCTGCTCTCAAGAGCAAAGTTGACGAACTGCGACGCGCGGTGGCGCAGGTCGCAGACGCGAAGGGCGCTGAAGCGAATGTTCTAGAGGCGAAGGGCGCAAACGCAATGGGCGCAGAAGCAGAGGGCGCAGAGGCAATGCGCACAGAAGCGACGGGCGCAGCGAAGGGCGCAGCGGCGAAAGGGGCGTTGGAGACGGGCAGCCACGGGGAGACGGCAAAAGGCAAGCAGATAGGAGATGAGCTCCCGGCGGAGCCCTGCTATCAGAAAGATTTTACTCCCGTGCTTGAGAACCTTATGACGGGAGACTTCATAAAGATATTAAGAAGCGAGCTTGCGTCTACGGCGGAGGGTTTGAAGCTGCAGGCGGAGACAGTGCGGAGCGAGGCGGCCGGCGCGGCGAGCGCGCTGAAGGCGGAGATTGCGCTGATGAAGGCTGCGGCGGAGCGCCAGGCGGCGGAGGTGGCGTACGTGCGCACGACGGCCGCGCACGCTGAGGCGCGGATGAACGACGTGGAGCTGGCGGTGGCGGAGGGGAAGGGCGCACGGGAGAAGGTACGCGCGGAGCGCAGCCAAGCCGGGGGAAGCGCGGGGGGACACGGAGGAGCGGAGACGCCCGAGGGGAAGAGGCGGAAGCTGGAGGAGACGGGGAAGGCGGAGGAGATGGAGCATGCTGCTGCGGGCGGTGGCGCACTCATTGCCAATCGCGGTGCTTCCGATGGGAAGCAGGCTGAGGCGGAATGGAAGGCGGGCTTGTTGGGACTGAGGACTCGGGTGGAGGGTCTGCAGGACAGATTGGGTACGGTGGAGAGCAGGAGTGCCGACCGAGGGATTCTATGGGAGGTGAGTGGATGCGCTTTCTGTTCGCTTGTATGCGATTTCATTATTTATTGTCATTATTGATTTCAAAAGCAACGGTTGCCGGCACTGGCAAGTGAAACGCGTGAGAGTATGCATGGACCACACATGCGAATCTGAGATGGCCGGACACATGATCCTGGTCATTTTTTAGTCGACTCAAAAATCAACTCGCTACAATGTCACACGGTGTGTTTTCTACACAGAGAGCTATCGTCGCTTGAAAGTTGCCTAAAAGAGTTGGAAATTATCTAGTTTTTTGCTCATAAGAGTTAGTGTAGTGTAGTGTTTGTTACAACCCTACAATACAGCTTCTCCCTGGCCCAGCGAAGGAATGCCTCGCGTGGAGCTCTTGGGAGTAGTATATTAGCTCTAGTTTGCTTCATTTTCATTTTGTGGTCTGAGGAAGGCTATAAGCCGAAACCGGTTACCGCCGAAATTTTCTCCACAAGAGAAAAGAAGCAAACTTTTTACTAACAACAATTGTTTACAAGGATTGAACCTAGTTGCTGCCACGTAAAGACTATGGCTCCCGTCTGGGGTTCCATCGGACTTATCAAAGATTCTTCTACGATGGCCGACTACAAGTTCAATGCAACAAAAACATCCAATACCAATGTTGACCGCGCCTCTGAAACTCCAAGGACTCAGGGAACTTCGCGTAAACCAGCGAACTCCACCAATAAGAGTTCTCACAAGGATAAAGAGCCGGTCGCATCGAAGGACTTCACATTCGAAGTTCCTTCAGCACCCAGACCCAGCAAGAGGAGAGCTCTCGCTACCTCAGAAGCTACTCCAGCTGGAACTACTACTGCTCCAGGCATTATACCTGCTACCATGGCTGCTCCTGCTACCACGGCTAAGGTTCCTGGACAAGAAGCGGTGCACACCTGTTTGATCATCGACGACGTCAATGACACTATCATGTCTGATGCTCTTGATTTTTTCGGAGAACTTGACAAATCCTTTTTGGAAAAGCAGGCTACTCCGACGTATCTGAACACGCAGAAGAAGCAAGCCGTCAGTGATTTCAAAAAGCACTTTGGCAAATATCGGACGCTGCTTCAGCAACTTCCTTTTTTGGAAGAGCAGAAGAAAAACGGGATAATCCCGCACTCCATCTGGACCAAGCCTTTTAACTTCGTCTGCAATGTCGAAGATCTTCGTCAGGAAGCTGATAAGAACCTGGAAGCGGCTCGGATGGCTTACTGCCAGAATGCTCAGGATATTATGATCTCCATGAAGAAGAAAGCTGTTAATAAAGCTTTGAGCGACGCCTGCTCCCTCCACCTGTCCCTACGACACCACATCGACAACTTCATCGACCTTAATAAGAAGTCTGATCTCGGCTTGAGGAATTCTAAGCTCATCGACGGTCTTGATTTCTTTAAAAACAGGGTCTTGCTGGAGTTTAAGCATGAGGTTTCTGTTATCTACATGGAGACTAACATGGCTGAAATTCTCCTGAAGCAGAAAAAGGACGAGATCACTGTTAAGAAAGCAGCTGCGGTTGCTGAAGCAGAAAGCTTACCTGTTGACCCTACCGTTCGGGAGATTGCTCGCCAAGAAGCGGAAAAAATCCTGAAGCAGTCCTCCTCCTCTAAGTCTCCTGCCAAGAGGAAGAACAGCAACGGCGCAAAGGGCAACGGCTTTAATGCTAAGGTTTCTGCTCATTCCAAATCCAAGACTAACAAATCCGGTGTTATTATCAGGAAGACAGGGGCTAAGGGGAAGAAAACTTCCACTCCGAAAAACGGAAACGGTTCCCGCAACTCTAATGACGCCAAGAAGCCGAAGCAGGATGATGCTGGAAAGGGTTATACCCACCTCAAGAAGCACACTGATGATGCTGAACAGGCTGCTGTTAAGACCGTCGGCCGTTCTTACGCTAAGACCGCTGGTCGCAACGCCGCTGGTCCTCCTGCGAAGAGATCTGCTTCAAAAAACGGGGGAGGTGGAGGCCGCGGAAGAACACAGACGTGTTAGTCGGTGATGTTCATGCATATGCACTGATCCTCTTCGGCAGACAGACCGAGTATCAGCTGCAATGTCGTGTTACCAACCGCGGTCTTCACAACTACAGCAACCATTCGTTTTCACCGAAAGAACTGAATTTACTGAGTCTTGGTCTTAAGTACATACCTGTCCCTGTGATTCGTAGTGTCGCTAGCTTCGAAGCGGAATTGTCATCCTTTTTCAGGAGTGTTCGTACCATGTTTCTTTTTAATGGAGCTGATTCTCTTGGTTACTCAGGGTACAAACTACCTAAACGAGTCGATTGGTCTCCTCCGCTGGCCTCTCCCGAAATTGAGACGGCTCTGGAGGTTTTCAAAGAAGCAGCCATTAAAGAAATCTCTGGTCAATCTTTCTCTACACTCACCCGCAAGTCGAATAATATCATTCCGACACTCCGACGCCTTGCAAGGGATCTGAATCTCATTTTTAAACCAGCTGATAAGAACCTTGGACTAACGGTGATGAGCAGGGATTTTTATCAAGACAAATGCTTGAAACACCTGCTTGATCCTAAAGTCTACAAGGAGTATTCAGAGGTTCCTATCTCGGAAATCCTTGGCGAGCTTCATTCTATTCGAGCTGAGTGGAATCCCCTTATTAAAGCTCGGATTTGGGACTCCTTTTTCCATAAACCAAAATCCGGCTGGAAGGTCCCTGCGTTCTACGTTCTTCTTAAAATACACAAGAAGATTCCTGCCGGTCGGCCTATTGCGGCCTGTCATTCATGGATTACCACTAATGCCTCTAAATGGCTTGACTCCGTCCTCCGGCCTCTGGTGCTAAAGCAGTCTACTTACTTCAAGGACTCTAAAAGCCTTATTCTGGAGCTGGAAAAATGGAGCTTTTCTTCTAATATACTGCTCGCGTCATATGACGTTGAATCTCTCTATCCGTCAATTCCTCTTTGGGACGGTATTGACGCCGTCGATTATTTTCTTCGGAAAGAACGTCATCCGCTTGCACCTGTTATCATCCGCCTTTTGAGATGGGTGATGTTCAACAGCTTTGTGTCTTTCAACGGCCGTTTCTTTCGTCAAGTTCAGGGCACAGCCATGGGTACCTCTGTAGCTGTTTGCTTCGCGGTCCTTTTTCTAAGCTACCTGGACATTCAACTGCACTCCTCACTGCACGTTTTTCCCGCCTTACACCGTCGCTTCATTGATGACGGTTTGGTCATGTGGGAAGGGACGCGGGAGGAGTTTGACATTTTTCAGAAGTGGTTCGACACCTTACGTCCTTCCATTCGTCTTACCTGGGTCATTTCAGAACAGACTATGGACTTTCTCGACTTAACGGTTTTTAAGGGGGAGAGGTTCTCATCTTCTGGCACACTGGATCTGAAGCTGTTTCAGAAGCCGATGAACCGCTACTTATACCTTCCGTTTAAGTCTTATTACACCCGAGCTACTAAGCTTGGTTTCATCCGCAACGAGCTACAACGCTTTTTACTGCGATCATCCTCACGCTCTGACTTCCTCCACTCTCGCGCTCTTTTCTTTACCCGTTTACGGGCTCGCGGTTACCCGGAGAAATTCCTTCTTCCGATTTTTAAGTCAGTCTCTTTTTCTGATCGTGGGGAACTACTCCAACGCGCATCTGCTTTACAAAACTCTCCAACCCGTGGCCCCCTTGTCCTGAAACTGCTGCTCAACCCGCTGGTTGACCGTTCTCGCTTGGGGGGGCATTTTGAGTCGACTCAAAAATCAACTCGCTACAATGTCACACGGTGTGTTTTCTACACGGAGAGCTATCGTTGCTTGGAAATTGCCTAAAAGAGTTGGAAATTATTTAGTTTCTGCTCATAAGAGTTAGTGTAGTGTAGTGTTTGTTACAGCCCTACAGTACAGCTTCTCCCTGGCCCAGCGAAGGAATGCCTCGCGTGGAGCCCTTGGGAGTAGTATATTAGCTCTAGTTTGCTTCATTTTCATTTTGTGGTCTGAGGAAGGCTATAAGCCGAAACCGGTTTTCTCAAATTCTCAAAAAACATATGACCATAAAAAACAGTGCACACCGAGGCTTGAATACCACATCGGTCTGATACCATGTTGAAAGCACCACACTCATACTTCCCAGGACGGAACCTATAGCCCTTTCAGTATGTCTGAGTCATCCCAGCAACTGCACGAGCAACAGCTCGAATAGAGCAAATGCATCACAATCATTTTGATGTGATGCGAGGATAGAGGACTGTTTGTAACGAACTTTCGGATTGACCATTATTTTAGCTCTCGACAATCTTCTCTCTCCCTGCAGTGACCTGAGCAACAACCGTCTGCATGGAACCATCCCCACTCTTCTCACAGGCCTTGTCCGTCTCACCCTCCTGTATGTCCTCACTCTCCTCACCATCTCCCACTGGCCTCCTTGCATCCCCATCCATTAGCCAAGCCCTCAGTGCAGGCATCGCATCATCAGATGTCCCTTTTGCTCAACCTCCCCTTCTCTTTTCTCCGTATTCCCGTCCCTCTCCCATAATCATCTCTTGCCCCCCCCCCCCCCCCCCCCCCTCATACGTTTTCCTCCCCCTTTTTTCCCATCCTCCCACCCCGGTCGCAGCAACCTGCGCAACAACCAGCTGACGGGCCCTGTACTGCAGCCCATCCCACCAACAATCACCTCCTACAATCTCGATCTCAACTATTTCTCCTCAGGCTTCTCCTCCCCACCTGACTGCTCCCAAGGCTCCATCTCCTTTCGCTTCAACTGCCTCCAAACCCCTACCCAAGGCTTCTCCTGCCCTACCCCAGCCACGCCCTCTGCTGCGGATGCAGCGGTGCAGCGGCCGGAGGAGCTCTGTGCTGCCTTCTGCGGCGTGAGTGCTGCCGATCCCCCGTGCGACGGCCATGGCGTGTGCTACCTGGAGGGCCCCAGCAGAGTGCCCACGTGTGACTGCGAGTCTGGGTTTGTCAATGGGGAGTTTCCTGGAAGCTGCATCGCTGAAGGCAGTGAGTGGGGTTGGGGGGAGGTGGGGGATATGGATAGTGGATGAGGGGAATGAGGATGGTGTGGTCTGTTAGGGCTGTGTGGATGGATGGTGTGCGTGTGTGAAAAGGAGAAAGAAATGCGATTGGATAATATAAAGCTCTCAAGGTAACGAGGAGATGGTTGGGTTCTTGACTTATTGGGTTGGAGAACCCTAAACCCTAATAAAGGATACATGCAGGATACAAGAGGAAGAGGGATAGTACTCTGACCTGACAATGCGTGCTGTGCTGTGGGGAGGCCACGACTACGGTTCTAGAGTCTTCCTGCTCAGGTTTGAACCCACAAGGCTGGCTTGTGGGTGTGCCTCAGAGATCCCAAGGCCCTACGTTTGAGGTGCGTCAAAAGCCATCTCTTATCATGCTCTCCTGTTGCGACGCCTCCTCATGGAATTCTCTCCCCATCAGAGCATTTCCCTCTCCCCTGTTGCCTAACCGCGCCCCGTCCCTCATCTGCAGGCGAAGACCCATTAAGTGTGCGGCCGACAGCAGCACAGACAGCAGTGAAAGGGGGGGCTTCAGTGGCAAACGACGGGCGCATCACACTCACAGCCTCTCATCTGAACAAGTGGGGTGCAGCCTTCCTCCAACTGCCCATCCCACTCTTCTCCTTCGCACTCAAGGCCGGTGCCTGCGGCCGCCCCTTGGCCTTCACCGTCTATTTCTCCTTCTCCATTCTCAAACCAGCCACCGCCAGCAGGGCAGCAGCCACAGCGGCAGGTGACGCGGGGGATGGTTTTGCGTTTGTGATTGCAGCCAGCGACGCTGCTACGGGCGGTAGCAGTGGCAACAGTGACGGCAGTGGTGGGGGCGGCAGCTTGGGGTATTCTGGCATGGATGAGCGCAGCATAGCCGTGGAGTTTGACACTTCTAAGAGCACTGATGCCAACGACCCAGACAACAACCACGTGGGAGTGAGTGTGAGGGGCAACACCTCTTCCATCGCAACTGCCAAAGCGCCCTTCACTCTCAACGACGGAAAGCCAAAGCAAGCCTGGGTCGTCTTCGAACCCTCTCCTTCCTCCTCTGGCGGTGCTGCTAGTGGCAGCGCTACCTATGGCAGCAGCAACAGCAGCGGCGGCGGCACGGGGTGGCTGCGGGTGTTTCTGTCGGCCAGGGGGTCCCCTCGACCGAGCAAGGCAGTGCTGGCGATGCAGGTGTCGCTGTGCGAGTTCCTGCAGCCCAGTGCAGCCGAGGCATCGTTCCTCATGGGCTTCACTGCTTCCTCCTCTGACTCCCCTCAGCAGCACTCCATCCTTGAGTGGAACATCACCACAGGTCCTTACCGCTGCTCAATGCTGCTCCCTGCTGCCACCCCCTCCGTTCTCCTCTACTCCCGCGTGCTTATCGCTTCGGACTGTTCTTCTTCCCGTACTGTTGTCTATTGTCGTGCGATTCGGACTTGTTGTCGGTGAGTTATATTGCCTCTTTGGTGTTGGTTCATTCCTCCATCCTTGGTGGTGAGGTTGACTGACTGACAGTTCAACACAAACGCCTGTAGCTGCTGCCATCCCCTCCCTCCATTTGTATCGTCCCACTCAAACTCGCCCCTAAACCACACCCTACCGTTGTTCACATTTATATGTTACGTTTGCTTTGCTTGTTACATCTTCTTATAAATCTTGCTGTCTGTTTCTATCTCCCGTTGTCTGCTCAGGCCTTCCCGAATCAGCCACTCTTACAGGTATGATTGACTTGGCCTGAATTCGCACCTTTTTCTGTTTCTGCTTTTGTTGCTTGGGTCTCTTCTTGCCACCCTTCGTTCTTTTGTCCCCAATTCTCCACCGTCCCCTCAATCCTCCCACAAGGCCGCCCACAATCTTGCACCCCCACCAGCCCTTCCCTGCCCCTCCCCCCCAAACGTCCCTCAAGTCCTCCCCTCAATATTCCCTCTAGGCCTCGCCCTGTTCCCTCCCAAGGTCCGCCTCCCAATCTTCATTCAACACATCCTCCCATCTGCCTCCTTATCCTCCCCATCGCACTCATTGCCACTTGACCCATTAACTTCCTTCCCACTCCCCATGCGTCTTCCACTCCCAATACCTAAACCCCAGCCTAACCTACCCTGCCCTACCCTACCCCAACCAACCGTGCCCTCCCTTGTCGACTCCCCCTCTCAGGCCAGCAGTTTGGGTTCCAGTTCAGCGAGGCATCGCTGGCACCAGTGGGGGCGAACCTGTTTTTCCGCTACGCCAGTGCGGGCGTGCAAGCAGTGCTGCCAGCAGGTACAGCAGGAGCGGAAGGGGGAAGCGGCAAGGAGGAGGAGGTGTGGGTTGTGAGCCAGGCGTTCTCCTGGACCGACCAGGGGCTTTCTTGGCCTGTCCAGAACCAAGGCGCCTGCGGTGAGGGCATGCGGGTGGCGGGGGAAGGGAAGTGGAAGGGATGGGATGGGAGGGGAGGGGAGGGGATGAGAAGGGAGGGGATGGGCTGGGCTGGGCTGGAATGGGTTGGGATGGGATGAAATTTGATGGGATGGAATAGCATGAGTTACTTTCTTACTTGGTTGAAAGGGGGCGCAAAGGAATGAGAGGGCACGCACTGTTAAAATGCTTTCTGGTGACAAGAGGGTTGTGTGGCATTTGTGGCTTGCGTGGCCTCTCCCTTCCTGCCATGCCCATTATCCCTTCCTGCTTTCCCCTCTCCCCTCCCACTTCCCTCTTGCTGCATCCTCCCGATTTCCCATGCCAGCTAGCTGCGGGGCATACACAGTCGTGGGCAGCATAAATATCCACTTTAGCTTCATATTTCATCATCCTCTCCCATCCTACCTCTTCCCCCCTTCCTCTCTTTCAGGTGACTGCTGGGCGTACGCGGTGGTGGGCAGCATAGAAATGGCATATGGCATTCTCTCCAACCTCACTGTTGTGCCACACCTCTCCGTCACCCAGCTGCGCAGCGCCCTCGGCGCCTCATGCTCGCAGGGCAACTCGCCCTCCCAGGCCTTCCAGTACCTCGTCACTCTCAACGCCAAGAGCAAAGTGGGACTCACGGAGGACGGCGGGACCGGGGTGGTGGTGAGCGGGGGCGGGGCCACGAAGAGCAGCAGCCAGAGCCCGCTCTGTAGCATGCCCATCTTTTCTCTGCTCGCACAAGCGCTTGGGATCTCCTGCGGCAAAGGCCACACCCCTGGAACAGTGGGCAACTCTTGTTACATTTTTTTTTTTTTTTTTTTTTAAGCAGCCTAATGTGGCGACGCTTTCTTGGCCCCTTTCTGCTTACTTCTACATCATTTTTTTCCATTTGAAGGCATCAACATGCGCTTGGGTTCACGTGGTTGATTTTCCAGCTGAACCTTTTCGCCCACATTAGGTGGTTGTTCCACTGTCCGGTACTTCAAACTCATCGAGTACTTTTCCTTGATATGCGTTCTGACATGGTCTATGCGTGGCTTTTGTTGCATCGCACAACCCCCGTTTCATGTTGTCATGTCCTCTTTGTCACTAGACTTGCACTGGGGATGCCCGATTGATCATATGGAAAGGTTACAGGCTCGCTAGCCTGGCCTGGGGGGTTATGGGCGCACTGACCCGCTATTTAACGAGCCATTTTTTTCCAGTGGTCCAGTGACTGAGATTCTCACATGGTATCAGAGCAAATGTTTCGGGTTCGAGTCCCCATGTGCGCACATGTTGGCGCTTCTATTGTGCCGTGTCCTATGGCATTCTTGTGAGATGGGGGTGTCATAAGATCTGTACTGGAGATGCCCGATTGATCATAAAGAAAGGTTACAGGCTTGCTAACTTGGGGGGTTATAAACGCACTGACCCCCTAGTTAACAAGCCCTTTTATCCCCGTGGTGTAATGGCTAGGATTCTGACAACCTTCCTACTCCACCTCCCACATGTCCCCTCTCATACCCTTGCTCCCCTATCCCTCCTCCCCTTCCCCTCCCACCTTTCCCTCCTTCATTACTTCTCCTCCCCTACCCTTCCTCCCCTACTTCTCTTCCCCTGCCCCCATGGTAGAGCAAGCCATCAAGGGGGGCGTTTAGAGTGAACGGGTTTGAGCGCACGTCATTCCACGGCTGGTTTGGGCTGCTGCTGGCCGTGCAGCGACAGCCCGTGGTGGTGCATGTGCAGGCCACCGTCCCCTCTTTCCTCGACTATGATGGGGTGAGTTCACCCACCCACCCCCACACACACACACGCACATACACGCACGTGCACGCACACGCACGCGCACGCGAACGCGCACGCGAACGCGAACGCGCATGCGCACTCACTCACTCACTCACTCACGTACACACCCACACCAATCGTGCTTCTCCCACAACCTTAACCACGTCGTGCTACTTATGAAATGTTTCTAACAACTCATTCCATTACCATGCGCGCCCAAATCCCTTCCACCCGTCTCTCCCCCAGCTATCCAAGTACGCGGACCCCTCGTGCTTCACGTACAACTTGAACCACGTGGTGCTGCTGGTGGGCTATCGCCTCACCGGCTCAGACCCCACCTTCCCGCACATGGCGCCGCCCTTCTGGATCATCCGCAACTCATGGGGCCCGGAGTGGGGCGACGGCGGGCACATGCGGATGGACATCCAGGGGGGCGACGGCGTGTGTGGGATCAACATGCTGCCTGGGATCTACCCGGTGGTGCGCGCTGCCAAGGACCCCTGCAACGTCAACGGCACCACCAGTGGGGTGTTTGGGCCGCTCTTCAACCCCTGTGGCAACTTCACGTGCACGCCCACGCCTGATGGGGCCAGCAACCACTGCGACTGCAACGACCCGCGATTCGTCGAGGCGCTTCAACCGGACAACTCGCGCACCTGTGCTTACAGTGAGCGCTCTCCCCTGTGCTTACAGTGAGCGCCCTCTCCTGTGCTATCGTGTGCACTCCCTCCTGTGCTTACAGTGAGCACTTTCCCCTGTGCTTACAGTGAGTGCCCTCCCCTGTGCTTACAGTGAGTGCCCTCCCCTGTGCTTACAGTGAGTGCCCTCCCCTGTGCTTACAGTGAGTGCCCTCCCCTGTGCTTACAGTGAGCGCTCTTGCCTGTCCCAATGCAGTCACAACCGTGCTCACAACATTTCCATCCCGTCAATTGCTTTGCTGTAATGGTGCTCTCGGCACCACAACACAAACCTTCAATTGTTCAGCCTCCTTCTTTCAGTCACCTCATAGCATGCTCGTCTTGCCTGTGTCTTTCATCCTTTGTCGTGTTCCCCAGAGGACGCGTGCAGGGCAGCGGTGCACAATCCATGTGCAGTGGGCACGTGTGTGAATGATGGCAAGGGGTCGTACTCGTGTGTGTGCCCTCCTGGCTTCAGGCAGGGCACCACTGTTGATGGCACCTTCTCCTGCGGTCCAGGTAACCTTCTCGTGAGATGCATATAGCTTTCCTTTCTTACGCTCCAGATGCTTCTCTTCACGACATCCACCTTATCCCACCCTTTCTTGTGCGACGCTACCATCAAGCATACTCGAAAGACGGCCTTCTCGTCTTTACAGCGTCTCCAAACTCAGGCCATGCCACACATGACACTCATTTTGCCATGCTCGCCTTACAGCTCGCCATCATTACGATCACTCCCCAATCACCTGCGCACCCGCATGCCCATTCCCACCCACCTGCTCCATTCTGCGTGCACCCACCTCTCCCATTTGCACCGTATATCCATCCATCTGCACCACTCTGCACCGCACTGCACAGGCGACTCCAGCAGCACATACAAGGTGGTGTCGTTGGGTGTCACGTGTGCCGACATCCACCCCGTCTACGGCCTCACTCTCGCCCACCTGCAACAACAAAATCCCGTGAGCATCGTGGTGGGCCCATGCCTTCCTGCTGCTTGCTGACCCTGCTCTTCTGATCCGTGCATTCCTGTGAGGCTCCGCCCACATTCTGCAAGTCTGATCCCCACCCAACAACCACATCTTGCCTCTGTCCTCCCCTTTCCCATCGTCTCTGCCCTCCCTTCCCCACTCCCCTCCCTTTTTCCTCACCAGGGTCTGAGCTGCAGCGCTCCTCTCGCTGTCGGCACGGTGGTGAACGTGGTCCAGCCAGCCGACCTCACGCCCTGCTCCGTCTACTACACCACGTCAGAGGTCGGCCCCCTCTCTTCCCCCTCTCCCTCCTCTCCCTTCTACCCCTCCTCGCTCTCCTCTCCCTCCTCTCCCTACTCTCACTCCTCTCCCTACTCTCCCTCCTCTCCCTTCTCTCCCCTCTCTCCCTCCTCTCTCTCCTCTCGCTTCTCTCCCTCCTCTCCCACCTCTCCCTCTTCTCCCTCCCTCCCACTCTCCCTCCTTCCCTCCCACCTCTCCCTCTTCTCCCTCCCTCCCACCCACCCTCCCTCCCTCCCTCCCTCCCTCCCTCCCTCCCTTCCTCCCTCCCTCCCTCCCTCCCTCCCTCCCTCCCTCCCTCCCTCCCTCCCTCCCTCCCTCCCTCCCTCCCTCCCTCTCTCCCTCCCTCTCTCCTTCCCCCCCACCGTCCTCTCTACTGCTGCTGCTGCCCGCAGCTTGCAGCCGTCTGTGTCCTAACCTCTTCCAAGCAGCCCTGCTGTCCTCACAGCATTCTATCTCAAACCTCTCCTCCTCCATGCCCCTCTTTATTCTTCTGGACCGTCTTCTATCAGTCTCTCAGCCCATACCAACCCTCATACTAATGCTCTCCCCTTCCTTTTCCTGTTTCCTTTCCACCCTCCTTGCTCTCTTCTCGTCCTCTGCTCTCGCCGTTCTCATACCAGTCACTGGCAGCCCATATCTCTCTCCACCGGCTGTCCTGCCCATGATCCCAGAGCCCAACCCGCCCCCCAGCGCTGCCCAGCAGCCCTTTTCCCAGGACTGCAATTCCACGTCTCCTTTCATCCTCCTCTCCCATCATCCACTCTCCTCCCCCATTTCCCCCCGCCTCTCTCCCACCCCTCCTCGCTCCCATCCCCCCAGGGCGACACATGCGAGTCGCTAGCGAAATACTTCTCCCTCATCGGCAACTGCTATGAGCCCTGCGCAGCGGCCTTCCAGGCGCTCAACCGCGGGCTGGACTGCTCCGGCAGCGGGGAGCTGGTGGGCAGCCAGGCGGTGTGTGTGGAGCGGCGGGCGGAGAGTGCAACGGCGCTGCTCATCCCGGTGTGCTCGCAGTTCTATCTGGTGCAGGCCGGGGAGACGTGCGACCAGATCCGCTCCGTGCCCTCCCCGCCGCTCTCCCCTCTCGAGTTCTTCCGCCTCAACCCCGGCATCAAGTGCAGCCGCCTCGTGCCCAAGACTGACGTCGGCAGCCTCACAGGCTTCGAGGTCTCCCTCTGCTCTCCCACTGCTCTCCCTCTGCTCTCCCACTGCTCTCCCTCTGCTCTCTTCTTTGTCCACATTACCCTCTCCCCTGCTTCATTCTATCCTCCGCTGCATTCTCTCCTCCCTTTCTTCACCCTCTCCCCAGTCGTCCGTGCCCTCTCCTTTTGCCACTTGCTTTCATGAATCCTGTTGATTGTTCCTATGGTTGCCACCTGAAGCATGCCGGTTCCATGCATTTTCATGGCAATCATTGGTTGCCTCCAATTCACACCTGCAGATCACACTGCAAACACACCTGCAGTCCGCACCTGCAGTTCACACCTGACTCGCATCCTTCTTCCCTCTTCCCTCCACCCTCTTCCCCCCTCCCTCCACCCTCTGTCCCTCCTCCCCACGCACACTCAACTGCACGGCAAGTGCAGGCGTGCATAGGGAGCTCGTTCAGCTTCATGCAAGGAGTGTGCCCCAAGACTCGCTCGTACGTGGTTGGGACTGGCGACCGCTGCACTGGCCTGCAGGTCAAGTACTTCCGTGGAATCAAAGGGTGCTACAGGAAGACCAACGGCTACGATTGCATCGATAAGCTCGTCAAATCCACCAGAGTGTGCATTCCGGACCAAGTCAAGATCAAGGCCGGGAAATGCGAACCCTGACATGGACATACTTCCCTTCATTTATTTACTTCTCTCCATACGAGAGATCTAGAGTTGTATACCTTGTATATAAAAACGATACCTTTTATATGGATCATTTTTGGGAATTCTCGTGTTTTTTTTTTTTTTTTTTTTATGTGCTCACTAACGTTTTCCAAGAGTGTCTACCCTCATACCATATATCCAACTTTAGCCGGGCTTCAATTAGTCCTACACTCAATGACAGAACAAACAGCGCCCTCCTCGTGTTTGTGATACCTACTAGCTGCTTATGCAGTGCACCCAACTTGAATGCATGGGCGGCACGCCTACTCCTGCCGGCTTTATCAGCCTAATCTGAGTCAATCTACACAACACGCTGCTCAGCTCACCACCTTGGTGCTCCTACCTGATCAGATGATCAACCGTGTTGAGTGCTCTCAATGCAGTGCGTATGGGAATGTGTGCCTCGGTGGTAACGATGACAATGAGAATGACAATGAGAATGACAATGAGAATGACAATGAGAATGACAATGAGAATGACAATGAGAATGACAATGAGAATGACAATGAGAATGACAATGAGAATGGCAATGAGAATGAGAATGAGAATGAGAATGAGAATGAGAATGCGAATGCGAATAAGAATGAGAATAGCAATGAGTGGCAATGAGAATGACAATGAGAATGGCAGTGAGAATGACAATGAGAATGGCATGAGAATGGCAATGAGAATGAGAATGAGAATGAGAATGCGAATGCGAATAAGAATGAGAAAGGCAATGAGTGGCAATGAGAGTGGCAATGAGAATGGCAATGAGAATGACAATGAGAATGGCAGTGAGAATGACAATGAGAATGACAATGAGAATGACAATGAGAATGACAATGAGAATGACAATGAGAATGACAATGAGAATGACAATGAGAATGACAATGAGAATGACAATGAGAATGGCAATGAGAATGAGAATGAGAATGAGAATGAGAATGCGAATGCGAATAAGAATGAGAATGGCAATGAGTGGCAATGAGAATGACAATGAGAATGGCAGTGAGAATGACAATGAGAATGGCAATGAGAATGAGAATGAGAATGAGAATGACAATGAGAATGGCAATGAGAATGAGAATGACAATGAGAATGACAATGAGAATGGCAATGAGAATGAGAATGAGAATGAGAATGCGAATGCGAATAAGAATGAGAATGGCAATGAGTGGCAATGAGAATGACAATGAGAATGGCAGTGAGAATGAGAATGAGAATGGCATGAGAATGGCAATGAGAATGAGAATGAGAATGAGAATGCGAATGCGAATAAGAATGAGAAAGGCAATGAGTGGCAATGAGAGTGGCAATGAGAATGGCAATGAGAATGACAATGAGAATGGCAGTGAGAATGACAATGAGAATGACAATGAGAATGACAATGAGAATGGCAATGAGAACGAGAATGAGAATGAGAATGAGAATGCGAATGCGAATAAGAATGAGAATGGCAATGAGTGGCAATGAGAATGACAATGAGAATGGCAGTGAGAATGACAATGAGAATGGCAATGAGAATGAGAATGAGAATGAGAATGAGAATGACAATGAGAATGACAATGAGAATGGCAATGAGAATGAGAATGACAATGAGAATGGCAATGAGAATGAGAATGAGAATGCGAATGCGAATAAGAATGAGAATGGCAATGAGTGGCAATGAGAATGACAATGAGAATGGCAGTGAGAATGAGAATGAGAATGGCATGAGAATGGCAATGAGAATGAGAATGAGAATGAGAATGAGAATGAGAATGCGAATGCGAATAAGAATGCGAAAGGCAATGAGTGGCAATGAGAGTGGCAATGAGAATGGCAATGAGAATGACAATGAGAATGGCAATGAGAATGGCAATGAGAATGGCAATGAGAATGGCAATGAGAATGACAATGAGAATGGCAATGAGAATGGCAATGAGAATGGCAATGAGAATGGCAATGAGTGGCAATGAGAATGACAATGAACTCAGCCTCCTTCCCCAATTTCCCCCCTTTCCTCCTCCCTCCCCCACTTTCTCTCCCAGGTACCACCTGTCGCCGCTGTCAAGAGGATCAGCCAAGGTGGGGTGGGTGTCGGTGCTGGGGCTGTCCATGGCTGCTGGCTTGCACACCACTGCGCTTGTTTCCGAGGGCATGCAGGTGAGACGATGTGTGAGGTGAGGTGAGAAGTGCAGGTGAGATGAGGCATGCAGGTGAGATGAAGCGTGCAGGTGAGATAAGAGGGGCTCAAGTGTGAGTGAACATGCCTGTTACTCCTGAGGAAGTAACATGCTAGAGTTTGCATGCATGTTTGTGTGCACGACGGTCTGTTGCCTTGGTAAACTCACTGGCTCATGTATGTATGCACTCACACGCTTGCATGCTCTCACGGACATGCACATGCACATGCACTGCACACACACACATTCACACACACATGTGCAAACACATGCACACGCACACACACATATTCACTCACTCACACACGCACACGCACATTCATGAACACACATGCACACACACACACACACACACTCACACATGCACACACATTCACACGCACGCGCACGAACCCACACGCACACACCCTCACAGAAAGAAGGACGTTCTCAGCGCTGCAATTGCTGAGTGAGCGTCCCGCCATGCCACCAACTCAAAGCACGCATTCTCTCTTTCCCCCTTCCCTCCTCCCCCATCCCTCCCTCCCTTCTATCCTGACCATTTTTCTCCTCAGGTGGACTGGGAGGTCATGCTAGTGCCTGCCTCAGCTGCATTCAACGCCACCAATGCTCCCTGACTCTTCTCCGTGCAACAGCCTCCCTGGGACCTCCCCAATGTGCACCATGCCCTTCCCACCACTCATCATGTGCTTGCTGTTCTCAACCTTTGAGACGTCTCAAAAGCAGTAGCATTCAACGCCACCATTGCCCCCTTGCTCTTCTCCTCCCTGCAACAGCCACCCTGGGACCTTCCCTCCCCACCGTGCACCATGAGCTTCCCACCCACCACTCACCACGGTCATGCTGCCCCCTGTTGGGCTGAGAAAATCCCTTAGGATCTTTGCAGGACTAAACTCTGAGTAGGAACAATGTAATAGCGGAAGCGTTTCATTATGAGTCTGTGAACCACCTTGCGCTGGTATGTGAGGGCAAAGTAGATTCATTAAAACAAGAAGATACAAGGTTTTATAAGAGTACAAGGAATATGAAGAGACACAGTTAATAACTGTTTTACTGTTGCGGTTGTGGTTCGATACAGTGACGACTCGGGCAACTGCTCAATAATGAGTCAGCTGTTTGTCCTTGCTGTTGCGCTGTACTTGTCAGGTCAAAGGTCGCTGACCTTTGACTTTCGCGTAACCTCCAGCGGTTTCTTCATCTCTCAACCTCCAAGTGTTGACTCGCCGATGCTTCACTGTATTTCGCTTCGTTTACGACTTAGTGCTTCGACACGACAGAGGCGCTTAAATTACTTGTTTCCAACACTCCCCTTCGCTTCTGGAGTGTCGTTGTTGGTGACGTGGCCTTGTCCAGTCAGCAGCATGCAGTACTCGAACTTCTGCTTTCCGAGTTTCTTGGTCAAGTAATCAGCTGCCATCTCAGACGTGGGGCAGTAAGACAGCTCGAGTCTGCCCTTCTCGATCTCGTCTTTGACGAAGAAATATCGCAGGGCGATATGCTTCGTCCTGTTCGCGAATCCATTTTTGTTGGCTATGCGAATTGCTGACAGGATGTCGCAGAACAAGGAGAAGCTGGGTAACTGAGCCAATTTCGCCTCTTCCAGCAGTTCACGAAGGTAAAGTCCTTCCTTGGTGGCTGAGCAGAGTGCAATATATTCTGCTTCAGCTGAGGAGAGAGCAATTAGTTCCTGCTTGCTCGACTGCCATGAGATCGGCCCGATAGGCTCGAGTCGGTAGATATAGCCGGTGCGCGAGCGCCTGTTGTCTGAGTCGCCGGCGTGATCTGCGTCGACGTAGCCGATTAGCTTAGGCGCCGTGGTTCCGGTCTTTTAGTAAGTTGGTCCGATTGTCGGGGTGCTGACGAGGTAGTGTAGTGCGCGGTCGAGCTCCGCCATGTGCTCTGCTTCAGGTTTTTTGAGGTAGGTAGCGAGTTGGCTTGCGGAGTAAGAGAGGTCCGGTCGGCAAGTGACGGCTGCGAAGAGCAGACATCCTAGTTTTCGTTGGTAGTCGCGTATGCCAGCGGTTTTGAGTAGAGCGGAGCCTTCCTTGTGATTTCTGGTGGTGCAGCGGTATGGCGTGGAGATGGAGGTCGTGGAGAGTCCGAAGCGTTTGGCGATGGTGTCGGCGTATTTCGCGGCGTTGAGATAGATCGCGTCTTCTTCTTCTTGAATATTGAGGCCGAGATACTGCGTGACGGTGGACGAGGCCGTGAGCGTGAGATCTTGTTGCAGCTCCCCTTCGAACCAGGTAGTGACGCCGTCAGTCGAGCCGATGTAAAGCAGGTCGTCCAGGTAGACAAACAGTAAGATATAGTCGTCGCCTTTCGTGAGCCGATACATGCCCTGGTCGTGCGGTAGTTGGCGGAAACCGATGCGGATGAGTCTAGCGTGTAGGTACTGTTGCCATAGTCTCGGAGCCTGTTTGATGCCGTACAGGGACTTCAGCAGCTGACAGACTTGGTTGGGCTCTCCGTTGGAGCCGTGTGGAAGTTCGACGAAGATTTCGGCGTCAACAGGTGCGTAGAGGAATGCATTAGCGTCATCGATTTGCTGCAGGTTTTTCTTCTTCATGGCGGCGATTGCGAGGAGAATTCGAAGGGAAATGTGTCGGCTGACCGGGGCGAACGTCTCGGTGAAATCGCGTCCGTGCTCTTGGTCGAAACCGCGCACGACCCAGCGTGCTTTAAACTTGTCGATGGTGCCGTCTGCCTTTGTCTTCACACGGAAAACCCATTTTCCGGTGAGTACCGTTTTGTTGCGTGCCACGCCGATGGGAACGACTTTCCAGGTGTTCTGTTCTTCCAGCGCTTTCAGCTCCTTGTCCATGGCTTCGCGCCATTTTTCCCTATGCTCCCCCCCCAGAGCCTGCTGAACTATGGCAGGCTCCTTAGGAATCTCCGTGCCGTGGACCGCGGTGAAGAGGCCGAGTATCCGGAGTCCGCTCTATGTGTAGCGGGGGAGTGTTGTGTCCTCGGGATAAGCTGCTTCGTCACCTGCTTCTGGATCAGGTAAGAAGTTGGGTCCTATGCGTTCGGCTTCATTGGTGTTGACTCGGGCGGGTGTAACGTAACCAGTGTCGGCGAAGTCGTAGAAGACTTCGGCGTTGACGCTCTCGTGAGGGTTGTCGTCATCCATTGGGATATCCACGGAGCAGTAGGGGAGAGGTCCGGCTTCTTTCGAAGCTCCGTCCATGGTCTGCTCGTCCAAGTCAGCTTCATCTGCTGCCGAAGCGAAGGCTCGGTCCCCACGAAATCCGCCTGTCACATCTCTTGAAGTTTCCAAGTTGTACAGGTACGTTGGAAGGGTGAGGCGTTCGTAGAAGATAACATCACGTGCTGCCACTGTTTCCTTTGTGTTGATGTCAAAAATGTTCCATGCGTTGTAATGTTTTTCGATGCCCAGGTGTAGTCCCCACTGTGCGCGTTGGGAAAATCGGCCGGCGCGTGCAGCTGGGGGCCGGTACTGTACCATGCAGCCGAAAACTCGCAACATTTTTGTGCTGCCCAATTTCCCTGTCCACAGCAGATGCGGTGATGCGTTGTTCGGGAGCGATGATGACGAAAGCAAGTTGTGCAGCATCACGGCGTGGTCCATTGCTTCGGGCCACTGGTGGTTGGATAGCCGCATGCCACGTAGGAGCTTGCGCATGGTGTTCTAAAGGGTCCTGTTCATTCTTTCTGCTACGCCCTGCTGTTGATGGGCTTAGGGAAGGGAGATGAGCCGCTTGATTCCCCTCTCTGCCAGGTACTGCTAGAATCTTTGTGAGGCATATTCTCCTCCTCCGTCTGACTGGAAGCTCTTTAGCTTCACGCCTGATTCTCGCTCTGCTAGTGGAAGCCATGCAACGAAGGCTTCGAAAGCCATGTCGCGACTCGGAAGGTTGAGATGCCACACGTATCGCGTGGCGGCGTCGATGAAGGTGATAACGTAGTTGTACGCTCCTTGACCGGCTTTGCGATTGTACAGGATATCGCTGTAGACCTTCTCCAAAGGTGCGTACGCCGGTGCATTTGGGTTGTGGTGAGAGACGAAGGGCTGATGCGGTAAGTCTGCTTCTGGGCAGGTGAAGCAATTTCCTCGCATTCGTCGAAGTTCTCTGCCGTCGGGTAATAGTAGTGAGTCTTTACCAAGAACGCCTGCTCGTATCGTGTTGTTTAATGTCGTGTTGCTTAGATGTCCCATTCGTTTATGCCAGAGATCTTCGTCGGCGCAATGTCCGGGTGAGCGTCTGTACAGGTCGGAGTTGGAGTAAAAACCGGTGGCGAGATTTGCGCTTCGATGAATTTCTCGTGGTGTTGGATTCAGCTGCTCCGCATGAGTCGGTGGTGTGTTGTCGATGAAGATTGATGCTGTTGAAGGACCCGCGATTGGTGCCGATGTTGTCTCTGCTGCTGCCGATGTTGTCTCTGCTGCTGCCGATTGAATTGTTGCTAATGCTCTTGTTCGTTCTGCCTCAGGAATAGTGTGCGAATACCAGAATCCTTCGGGGCTGAAGTCAGGATCAAGATCCGGTGGGTGCGTCCAGGAGGTGAAGGTGACGATTCCGTCGCTGTCGGCGGTGCCTAAATCTGGAACGAAGTCGAGGACGAACACGTTGTTCTTCAGCACGGCCTTGCCGATGTAGAGGCCTCCTCTCCCGTGGTACAACTTGAACTTCTGTGTTGTGCTGTCTGCTTCGAGGTGGATACCTTTCGCCATCAGTTGACTGACACTTAGTAAGTTGTAGCCGAGTCCCTCCGCAATTAAAACCTTTGACATTTGCAGTATGACCTTTGTCTCTCGTGACTGAAGTTGCACTACGCCCTGTCGTCGTGTGCGCAGGTTCTGATTGTTGGCGACGGTGATGACGACTTTGCGCTGAAGTTGGTGTTCGCGTTGAACGAAACGACCCGAGGAACACATATGCTGCCCGCAGCAACTGTCCAAGAACCTAGTGTGTTTCCCGGACGGTTCACTTTGAGCGATGGCTGCATACGTCGGGTTCGGTTGAAGTGACTCGCAACGAGGTGTGCTGTTGTCGAGTTGCTCTTCCGGTGAGTAATGTGGTGGAGATTCGGTGATGCAGGAGTCAGTCAATCTTGCCATACAGCTGACGATGTTTCTTGCTCCTTGTGCATATTGTGTTGACGACGATGTCGTTGAGGGCTGCAGTTGACTTGTGGGGTGCGCTTGTGTGGACGCCACTTGACTGCTTGAGGGACGAAGTTAGCGTTGCGGTGGCGTTGACTGCTGTCGATTCGGGCAGTGTGTGCGAGGGTGCCCTGAAGTCTTGCAGAGGTGACAGAACGGAGGTACGGGTTCTGGTTGATGCCGGTTGTTGTTGTTGTAGCGCCGTTGAGTGTGGAACGCAAATTCGGGTACTGACGTTTTCTTTTTGTGCCGCTCCTCTTGCAGGTCCATGTCTTGCTGCTCGGCGTGAATTTCGGCGCAGAGTGCTGCTTCGGAGATCTTCCCATGAGCTCGGAGTATGGCGCGAGTGGAGCGCCAATGAGGACCAAGACCGCCAATGACGACTGTGACGAAGGCGTCTTCCGATATCGACCCTCCGCATCGAAGAAGTTTGTCGCGCAATTCGCGACAGCGACTGATATACGCCATTCCCTTTTCGCCCGGTTCCATTTCCACTGTTGTCAATTGTGCCATTAATCGACTCTGATTGACGCTGTCTGTTGCTTGATACAGATTCTTCAAGTGGTTGTACGCGAGCTCGGCGGAGTTGCCGTATCCCTGATAAGACCGGATGTTCTGCTGTTGGTTCGGTGTGACGTTGCGCAGTAGAATTGTGTACGCCATCATGGACTCATACGTGTACTGTTGCTTGTCATATTGCGTCCCGTGTGTTGGGTATGGCAGGGACCCGTCGAAGAAGCCAAGAATCTGCACGCCTTCCATCATTAGCTCAAATTCGAATGACCAGGTAAAGAAGTCTTTGCCGTCAAATGGCCTTGATGTTTGCAGTTTTAGGACGTGTGCAAACTGCGACTGAACTTGAAGTGCATCCAATGTCTTCTCTTGCTCAGGTGAAGGCTGCTGGCGCGGCATGAAGCTGACGGAACCACGCTGGGGTTCATACGGGGCGAAGGTAGGTTGCTGTTGCTGATTTCCTCGTGCATAGGATGAACCATCGAGGCTCATCGCTGTCACATCGTTGTTGTTGTTGCTGTTGTTTGACTACGCAGGTGCCCCTTGCTGGTGTTGTTCGTAGAAGGACATGAAGGAGAAGAACTTCTCCATCATGCTTGGGTCGAAGCCCGCAACTTGATTTGCGGGAGTTTCGGTGGACCCAGCTGCTGGTCTTATTGCTGTGCCCTCCTCTGTCTGTAGGCCAGAGGCAGGAGGTGGAGTAGGAGTAGTACCGGGAGAGCCGTTAGAGGAGCTTCTCTCCTTCTGTGTTGTCATGCCTTCTGATGTTGTAGGTGTCTTTGATAGTGGTTGAGTTTGCCCTGATAGCTCTCATACCATGTTGGGCTGAGAAAAGCCCTTAGGATCTTTGCAGGACTAAACTCTGAGTAGGAACAATGTAATAGCGGAAGCGTTTAATGATGAGTCTGTGAACCACCTTGCGCTGGTATGTGAGGGCAAAGTAGATTGATTAAAACAAGAAGATACAAGGTTTTATAAGAGTACAAGGAATATGAAGAGACACAGTTAATAACTGTTTTACTGTTGCGGTTGCGGTTCGATACAGTGACGACTCGGACAACTGCTCAATAACGAGTCAGCTATTTGTCCTTGCTGTCGCGCTGTACTTGTCAGGTCAAAGGTCGCTGACCTTTGACTTTCGCATAACCTCCAGCGGTTTCTTCATCTCTCAACCTCCAAGTGTTGACTCGCCGATGCTTCACTGTATTTCGCTTCGTTTACGACTTAGTGCTTCGACACGATAGAGGCGCTTAAATTACTTGTTTCCAACGCCCCCAACCTGTAGCAACATGAGGGTTACTTCAATCCAGGTTACACGTATAACATGCTGGTATTGGAACGAATCTTGGTTGGGGTTTGGTGAGATGAAGTTGCTCAGAAAAGAAGAAATGTAAGCAAACACAACCATAAGAAAAAGCACTTGGCGAACTACATAGAGGCAAGTGGTGGTAACCCTTTGCCCCAGCTCACTCACTCTTGGAGTGCAGAGGTGACTGTTTATCATCGAAAAAAAAGGTCAGCCTACGCTATGTCCATCCATCCCTTTGCGTTTATCTTTAAGGTCGCACCAATGTATGGTAATGTTGGATCAGGCAGGCAGGCAGGAGCCGTCCCCCGCGCTCCTACCCCTTGCCACCCGCTTTAGGGTTTGGGGGTGGGGAGTGTGGGGGGGACGGTTGTGGGGGTGCCGGTTGTGTGCGCCGTCCCCTGCTCCTCCTCCTCTTCCGTCTCCCGCTGCTGCAGCTGCCGCTCAGGGGGGTGGGTGTGTGGGAGCCGAAGGAGTGGTGCTAGGGGGGTGACGTTGGAGTGGAGTTAGGGGTTCAGCAGGGGGTGTGTGTCAAGGGTGTGGGTCAGTTGGAGGAGGTTGTGTGGAGGTAGCTGTCGTGTCGCCTGCAGCGCCTGTAGTCCGTCGCCCTTGCTTCGATAGCCAGTGAGCCTGTTGCACCCGTCGCCAGTGGGTCCGTTGCTCCTGCCGCTCGTCTTAGCCGCGGAGCCAGTCAATCCAGTAGTCCGTCGCCCTTGCTTCGGTAGCCACTGAGTCAGCCGCTCCTGTGCCCATGCCTCTGCAGCTTCAGTCGTTGCCTCCCATCTTCTCTCCGTCCACAGTACTCTCCTCCTCCTCACTTGCCCTCTGTGATAGCCTCTAGCTTTGCTTGTTATTGTGAACCTGCTCTATGACTGTGTGCTCTGCTGATTACACCCCACTTTGGCTATGGGGGTGTGTCAGAATGTTATTATCTAGCCTGTAGTGGGGTGCTCTATAGCGAGTACAACCCTGGTAGGGTTTGCTATATGTATCCCAACAGCTGCTAGTGAAACCCCTCCTTTCTTCATTTCTCTCCTGCCTAGCTAGCTAACCCTAGCTATGGCTCCTCACTATGCTTATTATCTTAACAATATGTTGTAAATACATTGCCATATACCGTAAATCCCTGGTAGAACTCCAAGCAGTTTGAGCTGACCACAATTCACGGCAGTGCACCTAAATCCACTTCCGGTATCCCCCTTTCTTTCAGAAACCTTGCTTTGTTATGATAAGTCTTTTCAAAACCACCTCCCCAATTCCCACCCACTTCCTTACTCAGCCCTTCAACCGCATCCAACCTATACAGCACACGCTCACTCGCATCCCACCCCTCAGATCGCCGCAGGCTGTTGCATCCAGGGAGTAGTTTATCCAATAACTTCCGCCCATTCATTTGGTCTTCTTCACCCCCAGTTGCAGCCTCCACGAGCGTGCGTTCCTCCCCCAGCGTCACACAACCTCCGGTTCCGAAGCCTTCTCCCCCATCGCCCCCTCTCAACCCACCATCAAGCAAATCAGCAACGTCGCTTGCAATGCTATCGACAAACAGCCCCTCCAACCCACACGGCCACACCACACCCGAGCGAAGCACAGACAGCGACACAGCACCCCAGCCTACAGCATGGAAGCAACGCAAACTCTGCCAAGCACTTAAATCTAGCGATCGCCCAACCGGAACATCCCTCCACTCAAGGGCCTTGACAGTCTCCACCACGCCCCGCGACAAACGTGCAGCTTTCTCGGGGTGCATGTTAGTGCAGAGCGAGACGAGTGAGGTGACGTGAGGCGCGGCGATCGCCCACGGGCAGGACCAATCGGTGCGCAGGAAGATCGACGTCAGGTGCGCGGGGCAGGTCGGGAGCAGGAGCAGGCGGGAGCGGCGGGAATGCCAATGGAAGTTTAGCGCGGAGAGGCGAGGCGCGCGTCTCAAAAATTGCGAGGGGCCCAACTCACCCCCAACGCAGGTTACCTAGGAATTACCTACGCCAACTTCATGCAAACTCATCTGAAAGAAGACCCGAAGTCGCAACCAGGTAGCGAAGTTCACCACAGACTAGGCGCAGGGCCCAAATGATCCAACCGAATTCTGGCGAAAACATTTCGCATTTGGCGAAAATTAGCTAACAGTAACTGGCATTGGAGACATGTTACGATTTCTGAAGTCAAACAACACCACCAATGCAACTTGTCCAGCACAGCACGGTCGTGACTGATATTTTCTTGCATCTCGCTGTTGTGAAAATTTGAACAAGAATGAATGAACTATGAATGAAGTGAGTACATATAGGAAACCCTAATTGGGTTGTACCCCCTATGGGATACCCCACTATAGCCTACACAACAGCATAAGCTATATATATGTTCTGACACACCCCCATAGGCAAAGTGGGGGAGAACAAGGGGTCACAAGACCAGTCACGCAAAGCACAGCAAGCTCAGGGTGGATCACAAAGTCACCACACAGTCCGAGCACAACGACAAGGCCACAAGGCCAGTTCACATGCAGGAGTGCACATATATATATAGAGCTAGACAAGCAAGAGCAGGTATATATATGTGACAGTACAAGCAAGGTCAAGAGGAGAGCAAGTGAGGCAAGACAGGTACAAGACCCAGCTGAGTGCAGAAGCGCTGATGGTCACAAGGCGCAAGTGCCTTGGTGAACACATCAGCAGTGTTGGCCTCAGAGGCCACGTAAGCAAGTCGCAACTGACCACGCTGCTGCAGCTCACGAGCAAGAAAGTAACGGAGAGCAATGTGCTTCGTTCTGTGCTCCAAGCGCTGCTCTCGACACAAGGCCAGCATGGCCTTGTTATCTACGTACAGCACTGGAGGAGAACGAGGCGGCTCTCCAAGGTCAGTCAGCAGGTAGGTGAGCCAGCGAAGCTCCTGTGCAGCCATGGCCCCGGCGTAGATCTCAGCCTCACAACTGGAGCCGAGAACAGAGGACGAGCGAGTAGCCCGCCACGAGACAGAGCCGGAACCAAGACTGAAGGTGTAACCCTGCGACGACCGCTGCGTAGCCTGGTCGTCAGCCCAAGAAGCGTCCGCGTGCCCAGTGAGGACCACTGGACTCCGCCCTCCAAGCACTAGCCCCATGCCCGACGTACTGCACAAGTAGCGCAACACCCTCTTCGCTGCAGCCATGTGCTCTGGTCGGTGTCTCCCAGGAGCAACATAGCGTGCAAGAATGCTAAGAGGGTATGCAAGGTCAGGTCGTGTGCAGGTCATCAGGTACATGAGGCAGCCAACAAGCTCTGGGTACGGGCCACTCGACTCTACGGACTCATCCGAAGACAGAGCTGAGAGCGAGTGGCGAGTAGACAGAGGAGTGGCCTGAGGCGAGGAGTACGTGAAGCCGAAGCGCTGAAGGACCTGCTGCACCATGTGTGACTGAGTCAAGGTAATGGTGCGGCGTGCTCTGTCCCGAGTGATCTGCAAGCCAAGGTAGCTGCGCAGTTCACCCAGGTCTGTGCACGTGTGTCTCTTCTGCAGCTCGGACTTCACGTGGGCGAGTCCAGCAGTGTCAGCTGTGGCAAAGACCAAGTCGTCGACGTACACGAGGATGTAGAACGGCGGCAAAGAAGTGTCGGTGCGCAGAAACAACGACGGGTCAGCCGTAGAGGGAGCAAACCCAAGAGCCGCAAGCGTAGTCCTCAGTGTGTCGTGCCACTCACGCGGTGCCTGGCGGAGACCGTAGACTGGCCGTCGGAGGCTCCACTGGGTGCCAGTAGGGAAAGTCCCAGTGAAGCCAGGTGGACGGCGCAGCCAGATCTCCTCGTGCAGGCTACCCTGCAAGAAAGCAGTGCTGAAGTCAAGAGAGTGGAGCTCGTAGTCGCGCTGAGCGGCTATGTGCAGCAGCACCCGAAGAGTGGTCATCTTCGGGGTGGGAGAGAAGGTCTGAAAGTAGTCAACTCCCTGCCGCTGACTGAAGCCACGAGCGACGTACCGCGCCTTGAAGACAGGTGGAGAGCCCGGCGGCCGCTTCACCCTGAAGATCCACATGCCACTGACGATGTTCGCCCCAGGAGGGGGAACCGCGTCAACGTAGGTGCCTGTGGACTTCCAGGACGCCATCTCTGCATCCATAGCTGCCTGCCACTGAGAGGAGTAGGGACCCTCTACGGCCTCCGCGTAAGAGCGCGGAGTCGGGATGTCTAGTGCATCCGGGTCTCCCTCAGGGGCAAGTAGTACGGACGCGAGATGAGGTGAAGCAGCAGCCAGACACTGGAACTCCTCCTGCCTGTCCTCAAGGACGTCCGTGCCAAGAGCACACTCACCCCCGACGGACGGAGGACAGACAGACGCAGACTCAGCAACAAGACCGGCAGCGTAGTCTAGACGACAGCTAGCAGCAAAGTCGACGAGCTCAGCAACAAGAGCAGACGCAGCAGTGGACTCAAAAGAGGGGTCACTGACGACAGTAGCAAGGAGACGTGTGACAGTAGGACTAGCAGCACGAAGAGAGTCGGACTCTGGGTCGGTAAGTGCAGGAAGGGAGGACTCAGGAGGAGATGGCAAAGGGGCACGCAGAGGAGCAGTGGACGGACGCAAAGACATCCGGTGCGTGCCAGGGACAGGAGGAGGACGCTGACGCGAACCGCGACCACTAGCGCGAGCAGCACGAACAGGCGACGCAGGACGAGACGCAGGCTCACGACGCTCAGCAAGACCTCCAGTGGGACCAGTGTAAGGAGAGGGAGCAGGAAGTGGGGAGGCGGGCTCTAACTGGGACTGTGACTGAACAGGCTGTGGACACGCTGCAGGAGGAGAAAGACCAAGAACCTGCTGTAGGAGTGGAACGAAGTACGGCCGAGGCCGCGCGGCGACTCCAGACACAGCAGGGACAGCACCCTCAGCAGCAGCACCAGCGCCAACAGCACCTCCAGCTCCAGTACCTCCAGCAGCACCAGCAGTACCCGCAGCAGGACCACCGCCAGGAAGGACAGCAGCAGTCTCAGCACCAACACCCGCGGCAGCTCCAGCTCCAGGCGGACCCGTGGGCCCAGCAGCTCCGGGACCAGCGGCACAAGTACCCTCAGCAGCCGAAGGAGCTCCAGCTCCAGCAGTACGTCTCCAGCGGCGAGCAAACCACTCGCGCAGCTCCTGTGGAGAGAGGGGCTCCCGCCGAGGCGAAGCACCCGGAGAACCGCCAGGTCCCGCACCGCCAGACGCCACAAGGGGAGGTCCAGTGGCCGCAGGCTCCGCAGCTCCAGGCTCAGTAGCTCCAGACGCAGCACCCCCTGGCTCAGCACCCCCAGTCACAGCACCCCCAGGCTCAGCACCCCCAGACTCTGCACCCCCAGGCTCAGCACCCCCAGTCGCAGTACCCCCAGGCTCAGCACCCCCAGACTCAGCACCCCCAGGCTCAGCACCCCCAGGCTCAGCACCCACGCGCGTAGCACCCCCAGAGTCAGCACCCCCAGGCTCAGCACCCGCAGCAGGACCAGAGTCACCAGCAACCTCGACCGGCTCGACTGCGTCTACCTGGGACACACCTGAAGGGGCAGGACCCTGAGGGGGAAGGGGGTCTACCGGGGGGGGGCCTGGCACAAGGAAGTGCGGTGGCGGGGGGAGGGAAGGAGTGCGGTAGGGGAAGAGGCGGTAGAAGGGGACTGACTCGTCGAACGTGACGTCCTGGGAGGACAGAACACGACGAGAGGAGGGGTGGTAGAACTGCCACCCTGGGGCATCAGGGGGGAAGCCGAGGAAGACACAGGGAGCAGCACGAGGGGACAGCTTGTCCGCAGACAAGTCGCGGACAAACGCCCGAGATCCCCAGACACGGAACGCAGACGCATCGCCGACCTTCCCCGTCCACAGCAGAGGTGGGGAGGTCTCCGGCCGGGAGACCCTGGGGTGAAGGTTGATCTGATGCGCCGCGTACCGAACCGCAAACGGCCACAGAAAATGGGGGGCAGCCGCATGCATCATGGACGTACGAGCGACGTCCATGACCATGCCAATGCGGCGCTCAGCAATCCCATTTTTCTGTGGAGAGTCCGGAAGCGTAAAGGTCTGGCGGATGCCTCGTGCACGACAGTAGGCTCGCAGAAGGCCAGAGGAGAACTCTCCACCTCGGTCAGAGTGCAGACGCAGAACAGGAAAGTCCGAGCCGAAGCTCCTCCTGAGCTGGAGACGAGCTGCGCGGATCCAGTCGATCAACACCTCAGTGACATCACCCTTGCTGCGCAAGGGGAAGACTGTGGTGTAACGCGAGTAGTCGTCAACCACCAGCAGGAAGTAGCGCTCGTGACCCTGCCCACGGACGCGGGCCGGGCCCCACACGTCCATGTGAAGCGTCTGCAGAGGAGCCTCTGTCGGGGGAAACTGGGAGGAGTGAGGGGCAGCCCGGAGCCGCCCCTCGACACAGGGGACACAGGAAGGTCCGGGTCCCGAAGGAAGGGGAGGGAGAGACCGGGGGAGACCAGAGACAAGGACACGGGAAGCCATGCCCCGAAGACGAGGCAAGGAGGGGTGGCCAAGACGGTGGTGCCACAGGAGAGTCTCCTGAGACAGGCGGCGACACGAGCAGGGGGCAGACTCAGGACCAGACCTGGACGCAGCAGCAAACACCTGACCCGACGCAGCTACCTGGCCAGACGCAGGGACAGGAGGAGACTCAGTGGTCAGGGTGTAGAGACTCGACCCCGGCCGACGCGAAAACGTGGCCAGGGGTCGGCCTGTGCGGGCGTCCGAGCAGTGGGTCACCCGCTGACTCGCAGGAGTAAACTGGTGAACCCCCGCATCCTGCAGGTCAGCACCACTCACCAAGTTCGTCGAGAACGAGGGGAGGTACAGACCAGACAAGGTGCCCGAGGGGGCAGCCGGACACGGGAGGACAGTGGAGAAGTGAGAGAGGACAGGACCCCCAGAGGGGTCAGCCAGGGAGACTGCAACCGGCCGGCCAAGCGGCGTGAGTGTGGTGCGGTCTCGAAAGAAGGAGCGAGAAGCCCCTGAGTCAAGCGTGAAGGTGAGGGAGGCCGAAGCCGACGCAGTACCTGAGAGCGCAGCCTCACCAGTACCTGAGAGTGCAGACGCACTGGCACCTAGAGCAGCAGCCGCAGAAGTACCTGGCGCAGCAGTACCAATGCCCGGGTCGGGCGGGAAACACCGGTAACAGTCACCCTCCTCACTAATAGTCACAGCATACATGGCAGCAAGGATAGCATCAAAGTCAAGATCAAAGATAGCTACGCCAGCCCTAGACAGCTCTCCCCAACGGGGAATCTCACTGGCCTCGGGGAACTGCTGACGCCAAGCGTCCGTCAGGCGGCCAAAGCAGCGCTGGGTGGGGTGGGCACCCCCACACTGCTCACCCGCGCGGTCGCCGGAACGAAGGACGTAGGTGCACGGACCAAAACCCCCACCCCGCTGACGCTGCGTGTACCACTCACGGAGCTGCTGGGGCGGGGGGATGTCCCGCGAACGCTGCTGCTGCTGCTGCTGCTGCTGCTGACGCTGGCCACCACCAGAGCCGCTACGCTGCGGGGCACCACCCCGGCCAGCTCCACCCCCTCCGCCACCGCCGCCTCCACCTCCACCACCACCGCTGCCTCCGCTCCCACCGCTGCCGCCACCACCGCCTCCTCCTCCGCTGCTGCCACCGCCACCACCGCCCCCGCCACCACTCCCACCGCCACCCCCACTCCCTCCGCCGCCTCCACCGCCACCTCCACCGCCCCCGCCAGTTCCACCCGCGCCCTTGCCCCCCTTGCCCCTGCCAGGGCGGCGTCTCCCGCTAGGGGCAGACGCCGCGTAGACCGACTCAAGACCAAGCAGGTCGGCAGCAGCAACAGAGGCAACAGAGGGCAGCAGGGGGGAAGGAGAACACCCCTCAAAGATGGGGGTGCGAGGGTCACCACGAGAGGCTCCTACAGCGACGATGCTCTTCTCCGCCGCAAGGAGGGACTTCTCGAGGAGGTCGACAGTGAGAGTGGTGGGACAGACTGAGAGGAAGTGGTCCCTGACTACGCGAAGGGAGTCAGGGAGGCGTGTGACTATGTAATAGAGAGTGATGTACATGGGGGGGGGGTTCTTGGCGCAGAACTCAGCAGGAAGGGCGGCGCGGTAGCGAGTGTCACTAGTGCGGAGGTGCGTAATGAGGTCAGCGACAGTGGGAAAGGCAGCAAGGTCAGGAAAGAGGTACGGTAGCATGAGGCGGCTCAGGGCAGCAGTGGCAGGGGAAGAGTAGCGCGCAACTACAGCGTCGTACAAGGTCTGAGCACTCTTGTACTGACTAAAGTGCGCGCGCTCAGTGGTAGGCAGGTGGCGACGCACAGCAAGACGTGCAGCAGCATCGCGGGTGGCCCACTGAGAGCGAACAGTGGGGTCAGCATCAGCAGCAGGGGCAGGAGAGGCGCCAGAGGTGAGGTCAAAGAGGGAAAGACCGTCCGCCCTATCGCACTGTAAGAACAGCTGCAGGTCGTCGACCCAGACCTCAAAGTCAATGGCTCGACCCTCAGCGTCAAAAGCGAGGACACTAGGGGTAGCCATGACGACGACAGTGTAGTAGTGCAAGCAGTAGGGGAAGGGCACGCAGTAACAGTGGTGCTGTGCTCACCAGGCAGGGCAGGTCGGGCGGCTCGGCAGTAGGGCGGCCCGGCAGCTGGGCGGCTCGGCGGCTCGGCTGCTGGGCGGCTCGGCTCCCGGGCGGCTCGGCGGCAAGGCGGCTCGGCGGCAGGGCGGCTCGGCGGCTCGGCTCCCGGGCGGCTCGGCGGCAGGGCGGCTCGGCGGCAGGGCGGCTCGGCTCCCGGGCGGCTCGGCTGCAGGGCGGCTCGACGGCTGGGCGGCTCGGCTGCTCTGCTGCTGGGCGGCTCGGCTGCGCTGCTGCTGGGCGGCTCGGCCGCTGTAGAGGAGTGGCGGGGCCGCTGCAGAGAAGGGCGGCGGGGCCGCTTGATAGGGCGGCGGGGCCGCTGATGGGGCGGCGGGGCCGCGAGGAAGGGCGGCGGGGCCGCGCGATGGGGCGGCGGGGCCGCGAGGAAGGGCGGCGGGGCCGCTAGATAGGGCGGCGGGGCCGCGCGATGGGGCGGCGGGGCCGCGAGGAAGGGCGGCGGGGCCGCTAGGTAGGGCGGCGGGGCCTCGCGATGGGGCGGCGAGGCCGCGAGGTAGGGCGGCGGGGCCGCGCAATGGGGCGGCGAGGCCGCGAGTAAGGGCGGCGGGGCCGCTAGGTAGGGCGGCGGGGCCGCGCAATAGGGCGGCGGGGCCGCGCAATAGGGCGGCGAGGCCGCGAGGTAGGGCGGCGGGGCCGCTAGGTAGGGCGGCGGGGCCGCTAGGAGAGAGGCGGCGGGGCCGCGAAGACGGGCGGCGGGGCCGCTGAGACGAGTGGCGGGGCCGCAGTGAAGGGCCGCTAGGGCGGCTCGACGAAGTGAGGGCCCGGAGCGCGACTCGGGCTGAGCGCGCTTCGGGCAGGAAAAAAAAATCGATGTGGTGGGCCCTAAGCACAGTTCCCAAGGGGGAACCTGCTCGATACCATGTGAAAATTTGAACAAGAATGAATGAACTATGAATGAAGTGAGTACACATAGGAAACCCTAATTGGGTTGTACCCCCTATGGGATACCCCACTATAGCCTACACAACAGCATAAGCTATATATATGTTCTGACAGCTGTCTTCAAAATAAAACCAACGTCACTTCCCGTCCATATACTGTACCCACACAGGCAGGTTCGGGTAGATTACATGCGTGGTTCGGCTGCCAGCTGACACAGGGTAGCGAATGAAATTGTGAGTGTGCAATTTCTTGACGCCACGTCGCTGACCATAACCTGTGGTCGAATCTGTTCAAGACACGTCGCATCCCTTGACCTGTACTGCCCCTCGCTACCCCACCCCATCCTTCATGCCTGCTCCAACCATGCGTTTGTCCCCAGCTGCACCTTCAAGAGTCTCGCTGTTCATTTCTTGATTCATTCGTAATCCTGTCATACGTTTCTCCTCACTCTCTTAGCTCGAATGCCCGCGTCGCGCGACTGTCTCTTCCTGTTTTATTTTCCCCTGCTGCTTCTATGGTTGCAGTCTTATCATATATCCCGTCGTCAGCTTCTCACAATAAGAATTTCCGTGGCTTTTTGCGTGTTTCTCCTTGTGTCTTTCAGTAAATATGTTGACAACTCGAACATGGCGCGTCAGGCAGCACTTCGACCCGTAGGCGCTGCCGTGAAAGAGTATGTCGGTTATACCTATCGTCATGCTGTCGTACACTTTCTCTTGGGTTTCTTGTTTTGTGCGTGTTCCCCCTGTGTACGTTTTCATGAGTCTCTTCAACCCTCAAAAAGGCGCGTGAGGAAGCTCTTCAACGCATGATTTCCGACATTGTGAACCAGTAAGTTGGTTTAGATATCGCCTTTCCGTCAGTTTCATTTGTTTGTGCCAGCAGTGTTCGTGTTATCATGTTAGCAAGTCTGTCAGTGATCCCATAAAAGCCATGGCTGGTTCAGGGATGTTGTTGAATTTGTTTGCAGATAGGTACCTTATTAAGAGACACTCTTCATCTTCACGCAGCAGCAGGTGGGATATTTAGTCCCTTTGACTCATGCTGCCGTCATAACTAACAGTTGCGCTTTTTGCAGATTTGCAGCTTGTAACAAGTTTTTTTTCTTACTATGAAGAACGTTTCCACCAATAAGGATGACTTGTTTGCTTGCGTAGAGATGAGTGCATGTCTCTTATACTGGATTAAATTTAGCTGTGAGAATGCAGGAATGTGCAGATGTCAAAATATTTCTGATTTGTAAAAACATTTCAGTCATTACAACAAAATTATGATATTTTTTGGGCATTATTGTAGAAGCTTCTAGCTAATACGAAACAAATGTTATTAAACAATATTTGATATTATGAATACTTCGTATTTGTGATTATAAACGACTGGATCTTTATATTGGTTTAACAATTGAAGTGTTCTTTGGTTACCGTCTTGGTTACATTCATTTTCTGGACCAATCAAAACGACCCTCGCCAGTCGGGTGTGCGCGAACTGTGTTCAGTTCGTGCTCACCTCTGGCCCCGATCTGTAGGTGACCTCGTAGGTCACATCGTGGGCATGAGTTTACGTTGAACCATAGCCCGAGTAGCACCTCGGGGTAACCTACTAGGAGGTTACCTCGCGGTAAGTTTAGGGTTAGCTCAAGCTAACATTTCGGGCCCACAAATTTTGAGACGCGGACAGTGATATGGAGCAGTCGATTCTGACGAGTGCCACACCGGTAGCTTCCGGGAGGTGAAGAGAGAAGGAGTTTCGTCCTTCATTGCTTCCCTCACGCTCTCCCTCGCGCTCGCTCCTCCACCTGTCCGCGTTTGCCGCACCAGCTTCAGCTCCCTCGTTGCCCTCCCGAGCAATAAACTGATTTGCAACGGCGGAGATGTAGAGATCGTGAAGCTGGGGGGCGAGGCAGGAGACGAAGCGGAGGACGAGGGGCGAGCAGGCGGAGAGGGAGAGGTGGAGGCGACGCAGCGCGGGGAACAGCCGGTCCTTTTGTGACGACAACAACCTCTTGTCATTCTCCGAATGGTCGTCGGAATTCAACTCTTCCATGATTGATATTAGCTCCCACATCTCGCCCACCATTATCGCATCGTTGCAGCGGTGCCGTGCCAACTCGTTCTCATCGTCCGATGCAACGCCGTGCTCCAGAAGCAGCGACTCGAGGCGTGGCGCTTGCGAGAGGGAGTAGAGCAAGCGCGGAGGGGAGGGCTGGCTTCGAGAGAAGTAGAAATCGATGGAGGTGAGTGAAGAGAGGGACGGAAACAGGGAGGATCGCATAAGGGAGCTAAAGAGGCGCGGAGGTGCACGAGAGAGTGAGAAAATGAACTGGGAAGGGCTTGCGTGCTGCTTGGTCAGCCATGCGAAGCTGCGGATTCGTTGCGCGACGGAGACGGAGGAGGGCGGGCACTGGCATTGTTCGTCGAACACGAGCGGTGCGTCTGAGTCGCCCGCCGAGGATGAGAGCGCGAGCGCGCGTCGAATGCACGGCATGGCGATGGCGCAAGCCACGAGCGGCCATGAGCACGTGCACTCTTCTCTGAAAGCTACCGCGTTGGCGATGCGCAGCCACACGTCCGCGGGTAGGGCGCTCACGTCCCCGTAACGAGTCTCCGCCACGCCCCGTGGCTGTACCATGTCGAGGGCTCCCCGCATGTGTACCGCCGTGTGTGCTTCGCATTTCGATCGCTTTGCGCGAGGTGGGGTCAGATCGGACGGCTCATTCTCTACTCGCTCCTCCTGCTGCTCAACCTCCACCCCCTCTTCCTCTTCTACTTCCTCCTCCAACTGCTCACATGCACTAGTGCTCCCCGTCACCTTCATCCCATCTGTGTTTTTCTCCCGCTAGCCGTATCCCTGTCTTGTCAACAACCGTCGTCACACCATCGATGTGTTTCGCTTGCGCTAACAGTTAGTACCGTGCAAGAGATGTCGACTATTCCCAATATCATCCGCCTGTGCTAAAAAGAACACCTTGTTTTTACACACATTGGCATGGCCAACTTGACAGCCCAACCCAGCTGATATTTTCGCGCAATGGCGATGAAAGGGGATGCCCTGCCCTGCCCACTGACTGAGGATTCTTGTGCGACGCGGTCAGGGAAGTGATGTTGTCAGTGCGATCAGGCAGGGAACATTTGCGTGGGAAACATTGCACTGGAAGTGTAAATTTCGTATGAGGGGTAGAATATGTTCGACTGAAAAGATGAGAGCAAATGGTGGTGTACTACATCAGAACAAGCAAGACTCGACAGAACTTAGAACCAACACAGAAATTGTAAACTAAGAATGGACTAAAGACTCACCACCGACCATCATCAGAACAGGCAAGACTCGACATAGCAAACAATCTACAAGCAACCAACCATCTTGCAATGAAGCACACAACACACATGTTACGGTATTGACAACACACAAGAACCTGATTGGCTAGCACTCTCCGCATGTTTCAGCGCCGCTTCAAAATCCCCAGTCACCACTTCCAATTCCACATCCTCATCGATCCGCACAGCCATCCGGTTGGGAGCGGTAACCAGGTAACGGTCCTTGAGAGCCTGCAACTCCGCAAGCACCTGCTGCATGGAGGGGCGCGCAGTGGTGCGCATGTTGGTGCAGGCGAGGGCGAGGTGGGCCAGGGCGACGAGCAGGGCAGGCGGGGCGTCCAAGCTGGGATCGGCGAATCTTGTTGCCACTTGGTTGTCATTGCCTCCCTGCTCCACCCGTGCTGCCACCCACTGCTTTAAGTTGAACGGAGCCTCCTCCTTTCCTTCCTCCTTTTCCTCCTCGCCACCCGTTGCTTTCCTCCCCGTGACCAGCGCCAGCACCACCACCCCGAAACTGAGCATAGGAGGGACCAAGGCATTAGGAGACACAATGAAGGCAGGTTCACATTATTGAGACCACCGTACTGATCCTGGTAAGTTCCGATAGTTGACATCTGACAAGGGAGATGGGAAGGGGGTAATGGAAGAAGCTACAGCGCCCGCAGCTGAATGAGAACACTCAGGGCTTATTCCCACTCCGTATAGTTCACATCGCTGAAGGTTTAGTAACTGAAGCATCTAACCCGTCTAGAACAAGTACAGACGTCCTAACACGTTGGCGACACAAAGGGCTGACATGACAGCGCATTAAGATTCACCCACCATGAATGAGACGGCCGCGCCAAACGCAAGGGCCCACCGCTTCAGCACCGTTTCTAGATGCACATTGCAGGATCGATATGCAAGGCTTACCTGTACACATCGACAGCCGGAGTGGCCTTCTGCGACCTCACATAAGCCGGGTCCATGTATCCCGGTGACCCCATCACCCGCGTTGCCATCACCATGGTGCCCTCGCCGCACCGCACAAGGCCGAAATCAGCGACCTTGGCTTGCATGTTGGCGTCTAGAAGAATGTTGGCGGGCTTGATGTCCCGATGTACCATGTTGAATGAGTGTAGGTATTGGAGACCTCCGCACACTCCTAGTAGGATGTTCATGCGCTCGCGCATGCTCAGTGGCCGCGGCGCGGCTGGAGGGAGGAACAAGCACAGAAGTGAAAAGAGATTGGGGAATGGAGAAGAGAGCGAGTGTGCGAAGGAAAGAAAAAGAGTTGTAGTAAAACACGTGGGGAGGAATCTCAAGGGGTGAAAATTAAGATGATTATTTGTCAATTGGCTCATGCCGCATGCTTGACTGCCAACTCCACCACCGCATGCCCCCATGCCCCATGCCCCATGCCAGCCGCACCTTTGCCGATCCAGTGGTCGAGATCCTTGCCAGCCATGAACTCATACACCAGGATCTGCTCCATGCGCCGCCTGGACGAGCCATAGCACACGCCGTACCCCAGCAGCCGCACCAGGTGCGCGTGGTGCTTCGATCCCATCGCCTCCACCTCCGTCTGAAAGTCATTCGACAGAAACTTGGCGCGCTTCACCGCCCACACCTCCCCGGTTTGAGGATCCACTCCCCTGTACACGTCTCCAAACGCCCCGCTGCCCACCAGGTTTTGCTCTGCCCAGCCGGCTGTTGCTCGCTCCAGCTGCTTCAGAGAGAATTCCTAACACACCCCGGTCACCTTGCTTCCCTTGCTCGTTCGTAGACTCAGCAGCGCTCCACCGGACTTCAGCCCGCCGCCCATCGCGCCTGCAGCAGTGCTGGTGGGATCGGTCAGCACGACCTGCTCTTTCTGGTTCTGGCGGTGGCGCCAGCAGAAGCAGAAGAGGAGCAGAGCCAGCAGCAGCAGAGATGCGATGGTTCCGACTGTGGCCCCTGCGATTACTGCTGGCGGCACAGGCGCTGGTGGTGGTGCTGGTGCTGGTGCTGGTGCTGGTGCTGGTGCTGGTGCTGGTGGTGACGACGCAATACCTGGTGTTGCAAGGCAGAGGGGACGGGTTGTGTTGTGAGACACCAAGGGAGGAGGGAGAGAGAGGGTGGGGTGAGACATGGAATGGGCAGAGAAGCAGGGGAGTGAGATGAGGCAGAACACGGAGGCAAGGGATAGGAGGGAGGGATGTGCCATGTGCAATGAGACGTGCGTGCAGTAAGGTAACGAGAAACTATAAACGACGCTCCATTGCACCCTCCTGCCTCGCCTCGCGATTGCACCCCTCTGCCTCGCGATTGCACCCCTCTGCCTCGCGATTGCACCCCTGCCTTACCAGTGCATGGCCCCGAGTAGCAGGAACCACCGCAATACGCATCTGTGCTGCCACACTCCCAACAGTAGCCACTGGAACGGGGAGAGCAGGAGAAAACAAGAAAAAATAGAAGACAGGAGAAGGGCCTGGTGCGCTGATGAAGGTGGGGGTGCAAGGGAAGGGAAGGACATTGTTCGGCATGTGACATGACGCGCACCAGCAATATGCTTGGTAAGGGAAGGAGGAGGTAAGAAAGAGCTTTAGCACCATCACCATCACCATCACCATCACCACCATCACCGTCACGATCAGCGCACGCACCTGCAGCAGAGGTTGTCCGGGCACAGCTGGTCCAGTGAACATGTGATATTCTGCGCGCGGCAGTGCAGCGGCAGGCGCGCAGCGAGCAGCAGGAGGAGGAGGAGAACGAAGGGGGCGGGGAGGCGCGCGAGGGCGAGAGGAGGCAGAGTGCGGTGCATGATGCGATGAAAGGCCGTTGCAACCATCTTCCCCGCCCGTTCTCAGCGCGCTCCTCAACGCCAAGAGACGACGTGAGACGACGTGAGACGCCGAGAGACGTCGATCTTGCCTTCGCCTGTGCGCTGCGAATGCCTTCGCGTGCCGCGCGGCCGTGGTCTTGGTTCTGCTGTGCGCCGCTGCTGCAAGACGCGGCGCGTGTGTGAACCACCCCCGAGCTGCCGCTGCCTGTCTCAAAGATCAGAACGGTGCCGACACTCGAATCCGACCTTTGAGACGCCTCAAAAGACGCGACGCGCGTGTGGGAACCACTCCCGCGCTGCTAGACCCTGTCTCAAACAACCGAACGGTGCCGACTCTCGATTCCGCACCTGCCGCCTTTCCGCCTGTCGCGCTTGTCTCGGGAACGGGACGCTGAAATTTCTAGGGATCTGGAAACGAGCGAGCTGCTATATTTTCTAGGAAGCTGGGAACGCGTGTGAAATCGGGGGTTGCGTGCGGGCCTTGATGTTTCAGGAGACGCGCGTGGGTTTGCGGGTTGATTTCGAAAAGGAGTGCGGTGCAATGTGGTGCGTTGCAGTTACGGAGCGGCACAGCACGTCGCGGCGGCGTGCGTGGTAGTAGTAGTGTGCGCGCTCCGATGGCCGAGGCGTTTGCAACTACTTGCCCTTGTATCAGTTATTGTAATTTTCTTGAATTTCTCGAACCACCCCGAAGACTCGAAGTGATGTAAGCAGCACTCGAGACTCGAAGTAGGAGAGACAGTGGCACCGACGCAATGCACGCCGCGCACCGACGACTGATGGCTGATGCTTGTGGGAGACAGTTGGACCAAAGAAGAACGTATCGGACAAGGAGTCGGCGGAGCAGGAGGGTACCAATAATGGTGGCGGGTGAAAAAAAGAATGAGCGGATTGCTTGCTGGGCTGGAATTCACAGGAAAAGGAGGCTGGCCGGCCTTTGCTGCGACATAAGTTACACCCCGCGCCGCTGTTGCGATGCGACACCATGACGGACGGACAGCCTGCGACGGCTCTCGATGTCTTGCGACGACTGATGAATACAGTGTGCTGCACGGAATCGAGACGGCGCGCCTCGCGATTATTGAACTGGTCAGACATTCTTCGAGCTGAGGGAGCAGCGGCGGCAAGCGAGTGATAAGGGAAAGGAGATGGGATGGGAGAGCGACTAGGGTAGGAGGGGCTTGGAAGGAGAGGGGAAGGGTCTGAGCGGGAGGGAGAGCAGAGAGGTCCGATCCGAAACTAGACTGCCGTGGTGCCTTGCCGTACGGGGGACGGGGCGGGATGGTATTGAATGGGTGGGGTGAATGGGTCGGGGATGGGTTGGGATGGGATGAGATGGGATGGGATGAGATGGGATGGGATGGGATGGAATAGAAGACGAGTGCAATGGATGGGGGTGGCTGGCGGGCTGCTGAGTTTGTCACGGTATTTGGAAACGCAATTTGGTCGCGCAGTTACGTGAATGCTGTCCTTGTTCAGAATACACCGATGGTCAATTGCCTCGTTTAAACTACTGTTGTCACACACAATACTAATAATAAAAGAACAGAACAGAAAACACAAGGTGAACCATCGGAAGGCAAGAATTAGTCTGGTTTCATTTCTGCACGGTGGGGGTTGAACAACAATGACGGAACAATCAAGGCCGCCATGGCTGCCATCAGGGACTTCGGAGCTCTCAATGTCGAGGCTCTGCTATGTTGCAAGCTCCAATAAGCACATCTTGAGATTCGCCTTTCCACGGGGAACGCAAGGATACATTTTTTATGTCAAAACAGCTGACATTGGTTCCTTCTCCCTGAAAGCATCTACTCTCAAGGCTACGGGAGCTAACATCAATGGCTACTCCTAAGGCATTAACAAGGTTGGCGTTATCACAAGCGAGTCCTGAGGTCCATTGTTGTTACCCTGGCAACGTGTTCTACCAGGCTGCGCTGCTGTTAAGGCTGATCAGGCTCACTTCGTCAGCTATTTTAAGACGCTCAGTTTCGCTGGTTTCCCAGCATTACATTGGCTATGGTGGTTATTTCATCATCACGTCATGCCTCCGAAAGGAAAGCCTGCTAAGCCCGCTGCTAGAATGGATCCAGTTGCTGCTGTTGTTCCCGCGGTACCCACGACTCCAGCTCCTGTGGTTACTCGTCCGGTTTCTGTAACTGCTGTCCCTCCGAAATCTACGCGTGCGCTCTTCGCTGAGGAAGAAGCGTCCGCGCTTACGCTCTCCGCCAAGCTTGCCGCGATCCGGATTGAGCAAGCTGCAGGAGGGGAGAAGGAAGCCGACAATGGCAAGAAGAAGGATGCGGTTTTTAAGGATGCGGTCTCGAACGATCCAGGAGGCGACCCTGCTGACGAGGACGAAGGGGAAGCCTCAGGCTCCGGTCCGAGCTACGCCTTCCTGAACGACGATGACGATGGCCTGATCGCGCATGATCCCAACGAGGGTTTCGAGGACAAGGCGAAAGGGGAGCTTGCTGCAAAGCTGAAATTTCCGCTTACCTTGTTGGTTCCTAACGAGCACATGCAGGAGTTACCATTCATGGAGGCGACGGTTAAGGGCCTGTTAGTGCTCTCGAAGCTTGATCTTACGGAGAATGCGGCTGTGACCACTGAATGCCAGGAGCTGACGCCAGCTTACCTCTCCAAGAAGCTATTCGGTCGCCTGCAAGTCACTTTTGTTAATGCTGCTGACGCGAACTTTGTTTGGCGTCATGGTGTGGATCACCTCTGTAGGGACGGAAAGTATGTCACCTTTGACTGGCAGTACCCGGAGGACCCTGGCTACTCATGGCGGAAAATGCTTGATTCGAAGGTTATCGATCGGTGTTGCTGCGGAGATCTCTCCAGAGCTGCTCCATGAGGCGCTGGTTAAGTCCACCCTGAAGATCTGCCAGCGTCCGGCCTTTAAGGAAGGCTTCTGCTTCCATCGTATTGTCAACCCTGTTTCCGGGCTGGACACAGATCAAGTGAAGGGGTTGGTTGTGGCTTTTGAGAATGACAAGTTCCGCTGGAAGCATTTCTTCGAGAACCCGGTTGCACCTGGCACCAGGATCATGGTCCATTACCCGGCCTTGAAGTGCAGTCTTTGCGGTGGTATGCACACTGTGCATAACCATAACGACTTCCTTACTACTCGGCAGAGCAACATCACCAAGTGGAACCTCACAGTGGGGAGGGTCCATGAGCTCAACGGTAGAGATGGAGTCTGCTGCTTACCTTTCCGCGCTGAATCTTTACTCTGTATTCTGTTGCCTGACGTCCGCGTGCCGACCTCCTGTGCGTGCAGCTGCTGCGACAGTAGCATCAGTCGCGACCAAGATTATCCTCAAGGATCCGGCCTTGGTTCTTGCGTCAACGGCGGGCAACCGAGAGTAATGGGTCTGCTTGCTGGAGTGCTGCGAGAAGGGAAAGGGCTCGTCCTTCGAGCAGGCGGCTCACCATGCCCTTTCGCAGCGGCACCGCGGGGGTCTGACGAAGCCGGGTGCGGCTACGCGCGCGCTCAAAGACAAGCTGAGCCTTCGGGTGCTGAAGAAGGAGTACGGGCTGTAGCGTGTTATCCTGCACAGGGGAGAAGAAGTTATAGTTCAGACTCACGATGCTGTTGTTCCTCTTTGTATGCATGCCTATATAGTGCTCACATGTGGTCTTTCAGATGCCGTGGATGCTATGGGGCTCCCGCGTGGTTGTTTAATGGATAAACCCTGCAACTTATCAGTGTGCGAGCTCAACGTGAATGGGCTCGGGAGCAGAGGGAAACATTAGAACTTGAAAACCTGGATCAGAAGAACTGCTGACATCTTTGTGCTGACAAATACGCGTATTGCACAAGATCATCGTTTTTGGAAGGACCTGAAGTTCCAAGATTGCCATGCTGCCGGGAACGTGGAAAGAGCAGGGGGGTTGGCTATTATCAGTAATAACGGCCAGCTCACCTTTGAGAATGTTAATGCGCACGCATCCGGCAGGCTGCTGCAGGCGGATGTCAGATGGGATACCTTCACCTTCACACTGTTGGCGGCTTATTTCCCGTCGAGTGCCTGCTGCCGTCAAACCTTCTTCACGGATGTGCTAAAGCCCTTCTTGGATGATAACCTAGGGAATTGGGGCCGGTACCTGCTGGCTGGGGATCTTAACTTGATTGAAGATCCGGTGCTTGATAAGTCCTCAGGCGCAGGATCGTCGGGGGAGAATGACCGCCTGCTACGGATGTTCAGTGGTCTTCATATGGTGGATGCGTATCGCGCGCTGAACCCGGGCGGCCAGGAGCGCACCTTCTACTCCCGGGCGCAGAGAGCCAGCTCGCGGATTGATCGGATATTGGTGTCGGCGGAGCTGCTGCCGTCGGTTGCTGAGGCGTCTCACCCCCGGCCACTGAAGGGGATCTCAGACCACAAGTTCGGAGTCAAGGTGGTGCTGCAGGCGAGTATGCGCCTTCACATAGGGCCTGGTCTGTGGCGCATGCCTACAGTTGACACATCAAAACCGGGGGCAGAGAGGGTGATTCAGGCGGTCACGGAAAGCCACCAGGCGGGAGACTCCGGAAGTTTTGGTAACTTGCTAACCAAGCTCAAGATGGCGCTGCGTAGATACACCACAGAGGAGCGGAAATGCATCCGCGCAACATTTCGTCACCTGGAGGAGGCGGTGACGATGCTGCAGCACAGAGTGATGCGTGATCCCGGAAATGATGATCTGCGGGCAGAGCTCATGGTGAAAGAGGCCCAACTGGAGGCCTACCTACGGGTTGAAATGACAGACTGCAGCTACTGGCAGGGGAGAGAGAGCTAGCAAAAGGGGAGATTGCATCGAAGGTCCTCTCGGCGAAAGTGAAGATGAAGAAGGCGAAGACCTCAATCTCAATGCTATCGTATCAAGGGATGGAGCATAGGGGGACGAGGGGGATACTGGAGGCTGCCTCGGACTTCTATACCTCGCTGTTTGCGGAAGCGCCGCCCTCAGGGTTGCCGTGCTGGGAGCCTAAGCCTGGTAAAACGCTGACGGACGAGGAGGTTGCCTGCTTGGAGGAGGCCTGGACGGAAGAGGAAGTATTGAAAGCACTGAAAGATATGGCAAAGGACAAGGCCCCTGGGAGCGACGGGCTGCCGAAGGAGCTTTTTGAGCGCCACTAGGACCTGTTGACGAAAGATTTTGTGGGATTCATAAGGAATTTTGAGTCCATGGCATCTCTACCGGCGGAGGTGCAGGAAGCGGTAACGGTTCTGTTGCATAAGAAGGGTCCGAAAGAGCTGATACAAAACTACAGGCCGATCACTCTGCTTACCAGCTCTTGCAAGGTGGTGGCGAGGTTGATGGCCAACCGGATGAAGAAGGTCTTGGACAGGGTCATCTCTAAAGAACAGTGCGGCTTCCTTCCGGGCAGGCAGTTGTCGGACGCTGTGTCGCTGGTAGTAGACGAGATCGAAGCGGCGAAAAACAAGGACAAAGACTGGGACATCCTAATGGTCGACTTTCAAAAAGCGTTTGACTCCGTCTCCCGCACGTACCTCTTTGACACTCTGTCGCTCATGGGCTTCCCGGAGAAGTTTGTCAAGTGGTGCAGAGGGCTCCACGATGGGTCCTTCACAAGGCTGCTGGTCAATAGGTGGTTAGGCGATCATGTCGCGGTGGGCAAGGGGGTGCGCCAGGGGTGTCCGCTGGCGCCCTACCTCTTCCTATGTGCGGTTGAACCCATCTGCCAAGAAGCAAGGAGACGGAAAATAGGGATCAGTAATGACTACGGGGAGAGACTGGCCTATTTAGGCTACGTGGACGACACCACTCTGATACTAAAGGGGAAGCAGCAGATTGCTCGGGCCGTGGAGCTCCTGGAGGACTTCGGTGCTCGCTCGGGGCTCATGGTCAATAAGGAGAAATCGGCGATACTCCCCCTGGGAAAAAATCTGGAACGTGTCAAGGACGATGGGTCAGCTTTTGCATGGGTGGACCCGAAGGACGCGGAAAGGCTGCTGGGGGTCTGGGTCTCACCTTCGGGAGGAGCGGAGGTTACGTGGGACAAGACGTTGGTCAGGGCGGCTGAGGAATTGCTGAAATGGCAGTCTCACAATCTGGCGACGACGGCACGAGTGGCTGTGATCAACTGCTATGTCTGCCCGATCCTGGCGTTCCAGGGGCAAGTATACCCCCCTTCGGAAGCGGTCTGGAAGCGGATCATGAATCTACTGGTCAATTTTATCTCGGGGAATCAAGCGTCGGAGGAGCATCGCTTCACGCTCTGGAAGGCGGGCTAGGTGTCAGGGAACCCTTTGTGGAGCTCTCCGGTCTTGCGGCGAGGCGTGTTGCAACCCTCGTGCTCGAGAACGGCTTCCGGAGGGAACTGGCACTAGCGGCGGCTGATCTGCCTGACGGCTTCAGATCCTTCTGGGCGCACGAGGAGTCCCTGAAATAATGGAAGGGTAGGAGCGTCAGATGGCGGCAGACGTGTGAGATTTTCATGGAATCGAAAATCGCGCTACGGGAGCCGGAATCGAGGTGGGATATCAAACAAGACCCACTCGTTTTCAACCGTCACATCCTACCGAACGGGAAGAAGCCGTTGGGGAAGCAGAAGGCGGCGCAAGGTCTGGAGCTGTACAAGCTGAGGGACTTTATTGCCACAGCAGGGGACGGAACGAGGTCCGTAAAAACTCTGGAGGTTCTGACGAGGGAGATGGGCACCAAGAAGAAGGCACAGAAGGCGCTTAAAATTTTCAGCTGTGTTCCAGACTCATGGAAGGAGAAACTGCTGGCGCCGCTTACCGGGGAGGAGCTGCTAGCGGTGTCGGAGCACGTGAAGGTAGTGGGAGCCATTGAGGCCTGGAAGGTTGACGAAGTGGAGCACGGAGAGCTAGTCTGCCGAGCATGCGACTACACGGGGCTGCCCCTGGAAGGAAGGGCTGGGAGGGTTGCCACGCTGAACCCGCGCGGGGTGCAGCCGCTGGTTGTTCGGAAAGGCCGAGTGATCGGTGTTGCTGGGCTGCCCGAAGTAAGACTGAGGGTTTCGGAGCTGTGCGCGGAGGACCAGATTCCCCCCTTCAGGCTGTTGCGGGAACTGTTTGAGGTGCAAAAGGGGGAGGCGCGCCAACATGCAAAGTGGGAAGAGGAATGGGGTGGGAGAATCGGCTGGGCCAGCGTCATCAAGGTCCGGGATTCACCATCTCTGCCGAACCGAGCGCGTGATGTCCTGCTTCGGTTACACTGCCGCAATCTCCAGATGGGGGTGCGGCTGCGTTTTCTGGAAGGGGTGCTGGTATGTCCGCACTGTGGCGGAGAGGAAACGGCGGACCATTGTTTGTTCAGTTGCCCCCGCATCCAACCGGTGGTACAGGGGCTCCTGAAGGCGCTGAGGATGCTCAACCCTGGCAGGGAAATAAAGTCGTTGGGGAATTTGTTGTTCCAAAAAGAGGGCACAAAGTCGGGCTTCCCAGAGGCCACTATCACTGCCATTACCCTGCACAAGCTGTGGGTGGACAGGTGTGACGCGGCTTTTGACCGAGGTCAATTTCGATCCAGAAGGGTTCTGCGAGGATAGCAACGGCCTTCTATGCGCACACAAGGGTCTACTTGAGGACAAAGAAGAGGGAGAATCGGACGGGGGGCGCAGAGGGTCTTGGTCAGCGCTCAATCTTGGGGCCGCTGGACCTGGACGAATTCAGGTTGATGGGGAGAATCTGTGACAGCACAGCTAAGTCGCTCGCGTGGGTGCATGGCTTCACTTCCATCTGGGCCAACACGCAATCCACCGTCCCTCTTAGAGGATCAGGATGGGTACGATAGCGTAGTGCTGTCTAGGCCCATCAGCCACAGTTACGACTGTCAATGTTTGTATGCGCTTTATAGTGTACCGTATATGACATAAAAAAAAAAGGTGAACCATCGGTGATATTGTGCCCCTTCACTCGTTTGGTCAGTATTCGCTGGTGGAGATTCACGCAAATGGTCAGAACATAAAACCCTTCGCCCTCTGGCTGCTATAAAGACTACTTCTCTGGTCCATGTCTAGAGCGTTGATTTCATGCAAAAGCTGTTGATTTCTGTGCCAATTTGGCAGCAGCCAGGGGGCTTATGTGGACGGCAGCCTGGGGTTAGGTTGGAGGGGGGGGGGGAGGGGGGACTTCAAAAGGTTAGCAGGCAAAGGGGAGGCAACCAGGTCAGCAGCCAAGGCAAAAATGGAGCCTTTCAAAGGCAGTGGGGGAAAACAAGGGGAAGCAGGGGGGAAAAGGAGGGAATGCAGGGGGGGGAAGCAGGGGAAAGAGAGGGGAAAAGGGAAGGAGGGGGGAAACCGAGGGGAAGCAGAGCGGAAAGGAGGGGAAGCAAGAGGGGAAGGGAGGGGAAGCGGGGGGGGGAGAGGAGGGGATGCAGGGGGGGGAAAGGAGGGGAAGCAGGGGGGGAAAGGAGGGGACGAAGTGGGGGAAAGGAGAGGGGCTACTGCTGGCAATCCGTGGGTAAACAGCGGGCAAGAAGAGTGGTAACTGGGGGAAAGGAGGGGTGCTGCTGTGGAAATTGCTGGGGGGAACTGTGGGTATGCAGGGAGGAATATGCAGAAGACGAAGGGCAAGAAAGCGGGTGCGTCGAGTGTCAGAACCCGGGCGCGAAAAGTGCGTGATTCCGCCCCCTTCGAGTTCGTGAATGCGAGCCCGTCGCTGAGTGTGAGAGTCCGGACGCGATTTTGAGTCGACTAAAAATCGACTTATGGCGCCCGTCGCAGAGTGTGAGAATCCGGGCGCGATTTTGAGTCGACTAAAGATCGACTTATGACGCCCGTCGCAGAGTGTGAGAGTGCGGGGCGCAGAGTGTGAGAGTGCGGGGCGCAGAGTGTGAGAGTGCCCGTCGAGTGCGTAAATGAGGGCCCGTCGAAGATGCACAAACGGGCTCGCCGTTTGTGCGATGTTGGTTCGGAGGGGAGACGGGGGGCGCGCCGAATGCAAACGCCGGGAGCCCGTCCGGTAAGATGGACGGCGAATCTGCGAAATGCAAATAGGCTCCTGAAATTTCGCCATAGCGAACTCTGATCCTAACTAATTAGTCGAAACGGCGGGTTTGGGAGTTGACAAGACGTTGCCTCGCCAGCATAAAGAAATTGGCAATCGTAGCCTCTTCCTTATAGTAATACTCGCAATTTGAGTAGGGTGACGACTTTCGCGTTCGCTGCTATGAGTGCCCACATCGCTTGCTGAATATTTCTTTCGGAGAGTGTTTGTTCTTCAAATGTTCTCCAAACTGTTCGCCAAGTGCTTGCTTGTTTCTCTCAGGCGAAGCTATTTGCAAACTGTACAAACACCAACAGTACTGCTAAATGTACAGTATAAACCTGTACTCGATCTAGAGTCACGGGAGCTGTGTACGTCCTATGGCCGCGCAGGTGTCAAATGTTGTAGCATGTAGTGAGGCTTGTCTTAGGGGGTACAAATATTAGGGTTTGCTATATGTACCCCAACCCACATCAATGAACAGACAATTCAGTTTCTGACATGGTATCGCCTAGGTTAGGATCCTGTAGGATCCCGTTCCTCTTGCCCAACCCTCCCGAGCCTCACGCGCCTCATCCTTCCCGTCGTGTCTCGTAGCGCTGCAGTAGCGCCCCTTTCGTACGCCCGTCCGCTGCGCGCCTGCAATCGCGCTTGCCGCAGCGCGTTCTGCCCGTTCTCGCGCCCGTCCCGTCCCGTTCCTCGTCCCGTCGCACGCCTGCCCTAAGCGCCCACCGCGCCTGCCCTAAGCGCTCGCCATCGGGCCTGCCCTTAGCGCCCGCTGCGCGTCTGTCCGTCGCGCCCGCCGCGGCTGCCCTTAGCGCCCGCCGCGCCTGCCCTTAACGCCCGCCAGCGGGCATGCCCTTAGCGCTCGTCGCGCGCCTGCCCTTAGCGCCGCCGCGTCTGCCCTTAGCGCCAACGCACCTGCCCGTTAGGCCCGCCGCGGGCCCTCCCTTCGCGCCGCCGCGCCTGCCCGTTAAACCCGCCGCCGCGCCTACTCGTTAGGCCCGCCGCGGGCCCTGTCTTCGCATCGCCGCGCCTGCCCGTTACGCCTGCTGTCGCGCCCGCCCGTTAGGCCCGCCGCGGGCCCTGCCTTCGCACCGCCGCGCCTACCCGTTCGGCCCGTCACGGGCCCGTCCGTTCGCCCCTCCCGCACCTGTCCGCTACGCTCGCCGCGGGCCCTCCCCTTGCGCCCGCCGTGCCTGCGCTTTGCACCCGCTGCAGACCTGCACTCGCTGCCCGCCGTCTCTCCCCGTGACACTCGCCGCGCCTGTCCGTGCCACCTGTCGCCCCTGCCCTACGTGCCCGCCGTGCCTGCCCTTAGAGCCTGCCGCGGGCCTGCCCTACCTGCCCGCTGTGCCTGCCCGTGCCGCCCACCGAGCCTGCCCTTTGAGCCCGCCGCGAGCCTGCGTTTTTGCGCTTGCAGCGTCTTCCCTTTGCGCTCGTTGCGAGCCTGCCCTTAGAGCTTGCCGTGCCAGCCCTTCGCGTCCCTCTAGCGTCCGCCGCGTGCCTACTTTTGCCCGCGCGCCTCTCGCCCAACCGCTTGTCGCCCTGCCCTCGCCTGCCACTGCGCCCTGCCAGCCTTGTAGTTTCTGCTTTCGCTATGGCAACCCCTAGGGTCCTTCGCTTTAACGTCGGGGGTAGGCCCCTCGAGTTCTCTGGCTCCAACGAGCGAAGCGTCTCCTAGAGAGTCAGGTGCATGCAAACGAGTCTCTATGGGCGCACGCACCCGATGACCTCCCCGCGCCCCCCGATCCTGATACCGTAGGACTTGACGCTACCCCTGAGGACAAAGAGCGTGTTGCGCGTCAGCGTGCCGACCTGATTGCCTGGCGATCGCGCGACGTTGCGGCTTGCATCGCCCTCAGCACCCTCCTCCCTGAGTCCGAGGAGACCCATTTCTCACAGGTTCGCATGGCTAGTGAGTTCCTGACTGCGATCAAGGCCCGCTATGCTACTCCTTCCACTGTCTTCTGGTCGCCTGTTCCTCCCCTTCCTGTTTCCTGACCTCGCCTCGCTTGAGCGCTCTGCTGACCTGATCGCTCACTTGCGCTCATTAGACTCTAGCTTTCGCGCTACGTGCACTAGCGCATAGCTTGCACTGCTCCCTCCTCCCATGCCGATCACTATCTATTTCATCGCCACTAGCCTCCCTGACCGCCTTGCTTCGGTTCGTGACGCACTTCTTCTGAAGCATCCTAGCGAGCTCACTATCGGCGTCCTTGAGTCTGCTCTCAAGGACGTCGAGAGCAACCTCCGCTCGGTAGCCTCTGCCTCTGGTGATGTGCCCCCTCTACTGTTTCACGGGGGCACTGTCCCTCAGCTGCCCACCTTTACTGCCTCCCTCGCCACTGCCGCTACTTACGTGGCCGCAGCTGTTGTTATGACTTCTTCGCAGTCTCGGGGTAGGAGTTGTAGGAGGGGCAGTCAGGGTGCGGGCGGAGGCGGTGGGGGTGACGTGGCGAGTGATGACGGTGGGAGTGCAAGGGCTGGAGGAGCGCCTCGTGCAGCGGCTGGTGACTCCCCTTCTGCAGCTGGTGGAGGTGACGCCCGGGTTTGTCAGCCACCTACTTGTGTGCCAGCCGCAGGGGGTGGAGCAGTGGCGTGGTACCTGACTCAGCGACAGCAGCAGCAGCCCCTCCCCTCGCAGCACCCACAGCGACAGCAGGGGCAGCAGCAGGTTTCGGGCCAGGGGTCAGGACAGCGTCAGCTGCAGCGCGGTGTCGTCCACCCTCCCTGCACCTATCACGTTCTGACAGGTGCCCGCCGCGGCCAGCTTTGTGGCTGCAGCCACCCACCGGGTCAGTGCTTTGCCCAGCTTACTAACACGGTTCGATTGGCCTACGGCGTTGACGGCCCTGCCCCTGACTGGTTTCCCCTTGTTCAGACGTACGGCCCCACTCTGTGGGGCATGTTGGCTTCTCAGCTGGTTGATCTGTTAGGACTTCCTCATGCTATGTATGCTGTTGTTGACTCTAGTTCTTCTGACTCTGTTTACACGAGTGTTGTTAGCTTTGGTGCTAGTCTTGCTGAGGTGCCTATTGCTAGTGTAGGTACTTGTGTAGACACTAGTCCAGGAGCTGCTCTGGAGGACGCTTCGCTGACTTTCACTCTGGACCCCGGAGCTTCGCACTGTTTCTTCCGCGACCGCATGACACTTACCCCGCTTCCTGCGCCGGTCTCTGTATCACTTGCTGATCCCACTTTGGGACCAGTAAGTGTTCGCTACACTACTATGCTTCCGTGCCTGGCTATTCCCTCCGATTCTCTGACCGGCTTCCACGTCCCCTCGTTCTCGAGGAACTTGGTGGGCGTGAGGCTGCTCGTGAGTCAGCACCTGGGTGTGTGGATTGAGCCTTCTGGCGAGACTGCGGTTTGTGTCGACGGGGACACGTACGCACCTCTCGCCACCTTTACCGCTGAGCCGAGCTCTGGTCTCTACACTCTTCATACTGGCCTCCGAGAGCAGCAGCAGTAGCTACTGCCTCTAACCCCTGTCACTGCCCCCCGTCAGGTTGCCGTGTCTCACCAGGTTGCCGCGTCTCCCCAGGTAGCTGTGTCTGGTCAGGTTTCGGTGTCTGGTCCAGTTGCTGCGTCGTGCTCCTGCCGGTCACTTGCCCACCCCACCGTTCTTTGGCACCACCGGATGGGGCACTCGTCCTTTCCTCGCCTGCGCACTATGTCTAGTAAGCGTCTTGTCTTAGACCTCCCGCAAGTCTTGCCGTCGCTGCCGCCTTCGCTTGCACCACCTTGCGGTCCCTGCATCGAGGGTTGGCTGCGCGCCACCCCTCACTCCTCCTCCCTTCGTCTGGCCACCGAGCCCTTCAAGTCTCTCCACTTAGACGTCAGGGGCCCCACCCCTCGCCCTGGCCATGAGCAAGAGAGTTTCTTTCTGGTGGTCGTTGACGACTTCTCTCGCTACACCATAGTGTTTCCTCTACGCTGATCTGGTAGTTACTGACCATTGCGGACACTCGTGGTCGTCGTGTCAGCTATCTTCACTCCGACCGCGGGGGTGAGTTTTGCACCGGCATTCTCGCTGGATTCTGTCACGAGCATGGCATCTGCCAGTCCTGGACGCTTCCAGAGTCCCCACAGCAGAATGGGGTTGCTAAGCGCCGCATAGGCTTGGTCACGGAGATTGCACGCACCTCCATGATCCACGCCCGTGCGCCCCATTTTCTGTGGCCCTAGGCGGTTCGGTACGCCGCTCACCAGCTGAACCTCTGGTCACGTGTCTCTCGGCCAGAGGCTTCACCGTCCAGTCTTTGGAGCGGGTCCCATGGTGCTGCGTCGCGTTTTCGTGTCTCGGGCTGCTTGGCGCTTGTTCGCGACACCTCCGCGGATAAGCTCTCCCCTCGCGCCCTTCCCTGTGTCTTCCTTGGTTTCGCGCCCTTCCGTGGACTCCTCTGACTTCACCTTTACCACCCTCCCCTTCACCGTTTCTTTGACTCCCGCGACGTTCGTTTTGTCGAGTCAGTCCCCTACTTCACCCGGTACCCCTGTCGAGGTCTCCCTGTTCCTCCTCCCCCTCTCTTCCTGACTTCAGCTCCCCCTCCTGCTCCCCCAGTACAGCCTCCCCCCTCTGGTCCCGCCCCAACAGGTGTGTCCCACGCTACCCCTCCCCCGGTAGCCCCTCACGTGCAGCCTTCTTCTCCGTAGTCCTCCTCCCAGCCTACAGCAGACCCTGTGGGAGCCGGTTTTCGTGACGAGGGCCCTGGAGGTGCTAGCTTTAGAGGTGCTGGAGTTGGAGCAGAGAGCGTACCTGTGCGAGGTCTTGGTTCTGGGGTTGCTAAAGTTGGAGCTCAGCCCGTGCCTGCAGGAGATTCTAGTCTTCGGGGAGCTGATGTTAGTGGAGCTGTCCCTCGGGGTGCTACGACTAGGGGTGCACCCTCTGCTGGACCTGGAGAGCCTGGGACGGGCCGTGTTACTTCTGGTGGTGCTGGCTCTGGGGGTGGTGCGACTAGTTCTTTGGAGAGCGGTCCTGGGGCTACCACCGCTTCGGACAATACTCCTCCCCCCCACCCCTACCCGACGCGGCACCAGGCCCGTGTTCGCGGTGCCCGTGAGGAATAGCTGGAGTTGGAGCGAGAGGAGAGAGAGTTGCAGCGGCAGCAGCTGGAGCTACAGCGGCTGGAGGAGCAGCAGCCGCAGCAGCAGCCGGAGCAGCAGCCCGAGCAGCAGTAGCGGCGGCAGCAGCAGCAGCAGCCGGAGCAGGAGCAGCCGTAGCAGCAGTCGCAGGCGCAGCAGCAGCAACAGCAGCAGCAGCCGCCACCTCCTCCTCCTGTGTCTTCGGACCCGCGGTCTCCCCTCTCCCTCTACTCCCTCCTCCCCCTCTCCTCCCGTCTCTGGTCCTCTGCTTCCTCCTCTTGACCCCTCCCCAGCTGTTTTCCCTCCTTCTCTGCCTCCGTTGTCCCCTCCTCTTTCTCACACTTGGCCTGCGCGTCACTCTCCTCGTCCTCGTCCCCCCCTGTTCCCTTCTCTGACCTTTGTACTGCCTTACTTTGTTCTTGTCCGCCTCGTTCGTCTCCTTCTGTACTTCCTTCTCCTCTTGAGTCGACTTTCGTTGCTTCCCTCTCTACTCCTGTCATGGACTACTACCGCATGTACCGTCCTGTTCTCTCTCGTGTTCTCGCCTCTCTTGTTAACGACCCACGTCCCTCTTTGTCCTCTGTCTCCGCTCTTACTACCGCAGTCATTGAGTTTGCCTCTACTCGCTGCCTTGACTACGCCACCAGTCTTGTGGCTGCTCTTCCTACCAGTCCTCTGGCCGTCGGGGGTGAGTCTGCCCTTGGCTGTGACGCCCTAGAGGATAGGCAGTTTGAGCTAGAGTTCCTGGCAGCCGCTTCCCCTTATCTCTGTGCCATGCTGCTCGCTCCTGAGGGAGACCCCGACGCCCTTGACATACCGACTCCTCGCACTTACGCTGAGGCAGTGTCAGGGCCTTGGGCCTCTCAGTGGAGAGCTGCCATGGACTCAGAGATGGCCTCCTACAGATCCACAGGCACCTACGTCGACGAGGTTCCCCCCCCTGGGGCGAACGTAGTCGATGGCATGTGAATCTTCAGGGTGAAGCGGCCACCAGGATCTTCTCCGGTCTTCAAGGCGCGCTATGTGGCCAGAGGTTTCAGTCAGCGCGAGGGAGTTGACTCCTTTCAGACCTTCGCGCCTACCCCGAAGATGACCACTCTTCGGGTGCTACTGCACGTAGCAGCATAGAGAGACTACGAGCTACACTCTCTCTACTTCTCCACTGGCTTCCTTCAGGGTAGCCTACACGAGGAGGTATGGTTGCATCGTCCCTCTGCCTTTCCCCCCTGGGACCCAGTGGAGGCTGAGGCGACCGGTCTACAGTCTCCGTCAGGCTACTCGTGAGTGGCATGACACCCTTTGTTCTACCCTGTCTGACCTCGGTTTTAAGCCGCCTTCTGCCGACTCGTCGCTGTTTGTTCGGCGTGGCTCCACACCGTTCTTTGTACTGGTCTACGTCGACAACCTGGTTTTCGCCACTGCTAACAGGGTTTCTTTGGCTGACGTGAAGCGCGAACTGCAGAAGAGACACACGTGCACTGACCTTGGTGAGCTGCGCCACTACCTTGGCCTGCAGATCACTAGGGACAGAGCCGCTCGCACCATTACACTCTCACAGTCACACATGGTGCAGCAGGTCCTTCAGCGGTTCGAGCTTCAGCACTCCACAGTACATCGTACACCTCTTGCTGTTGACCACGGACTCACTGGTCCCTTTCCCGACGAGCCGTTTGAGCCGAGTGGTCCCTACGCAGAGCTTGTGGGCTACCTCATGTATCTGATGACTTGTACTCGCCCAGACCTCGCCAACCCTCTCAGCATCCTTGCTCGCTTTGTTGCGCCAGGGAGACACCGTCCTGTTCACTGGACCGCTGCTGTGAGGGTGGCGAAGTACCTAGCGACGACATCAGGCATGGGGTTGGTACTTGGAGGGACACAACCGGTCGTCCTTACTGGTCACTGTGACTCTTCTTACGCTGACGACGCCGAGACCCACAGGCCTACTCAGGGTTACTGTTTCAGCCTGGGCTCTGGAGCTGTTTTGTGGAGGTCTACGCGCTCCTCCTTGGTCTCGACCTCTACCGCTGAGGCTGAGATCTGCGCTGGAGCCATGGCTGCACAGGAGCTGCGTTGGTTGACCTTCTTGCTCACATACCTTGGTGAGCGGCCGAGCTCTGCACCGACCTTGTTCACTGACAACAAGGCGACAATTCTCCTCTGTCTGGAGCCTGAACGGAGAGCAGGATGAAGCACATCAACGTCAGGTACTTTCTTCTGTGAGAGTTGCAGATGCGTGGACAGGCTCGCTTCAACTTTGTGGAGTCCGATGCCAACACTGCCGACATCTTCACCAAGGCGCTTCCGCCTTGTGACCACCACATGTGTTTTGTGCAGTTAGGTCTCGTTGACTCTGGTTCTCGTCTTGCATAGTCATTGCTTGTTGTCTTGTACTCATTACATATATACCTGTGAACTCTTGAACTCGCCTTGTGGCCCTTTGCTTGCGCTCGGAATCTGTGGTGACGTTGTGATCCACCCTGAGCTTTGTTTGTTTGTAACTGGTCTTGTGACCATACTCTTTTCTCTTTGCTAGACACCCCTCACTTAGGCTATGGGGGTGTGACAAATGCTGTAGCCTGTAGTGAGGCTTGTCTTAGGGGGTACAAATATTAGGGTTTTGCTATATGTACCCTAAGCCACATCAATAAACAGACAATTCAGTTTCTGGCAGCAGGCGTCAAGCTCAAATTCCCTCTCAAGTGCTTCTAACTCAACGACGATCTCTGCACGTTCCATCTGCGCTTTGATGTCGGCGTCTACAATGTCGGCAGGGGGTTGGATGGGTTGCGGCTGTTGGGCACTAGGCCGTCCTCTAGTCATGCGTCGCCGACTCAGTAAGGTGGTGTTGTCCCGTCTTGGTCGGTCGGTAGATCTATTCAAACTGCGCCGACTTTACGAGATGTTGCCCTAGAACCTCGTACGGCGAAGTCGACGACCGACCCTCAACACCGACCTGGTTTGTCTCTGCTAGGTCGACGAGAACTGTGCCGACGAGACCGTCTTGTTGGTGCTTGAGTAACCTACACAGGTGGGGAAAATTCGAAGTGCCAGAGAGCGCACCCAATACGGGGGAAGGAACGCAAACAGACAGAAAGAATGTGGACCTTGCGCATGGTCAAGGAGGGGTATGGTTGCGAGCGACTCCGCACCTGCGGCGCTCCACGTAGCCCTCTTTGCGTGCGCTGCTATGCATGTGTCTAACGTGCCACGATCCATGCATGGCTAGTGTCACGCTGCGCTGCACTCAATGAGCCCAAGCCTGGGCCATTCCACGGTGGATTTCGCGATAGCCACGTGGTCTAGGCCAATCACTTGTTCCACTCTCTAGAAATGCCGTAGCGGCCGACTTTCCCGCGCAAACGTTATTGACATGTGCTTGCCCGTGTGTCATCCCGTTGATCGACGCCGACATTCCCTGTGTGTTGGATTTGCTTCACCTAGCCATGTAAGGCTCCGATCAGATTATGCCGCGTGGATCGTGCAGCTGCAGTTGGATCTTTGGGCGACACCAGCATTGCAAAACGCGACGGTTTTTTTTTTCCCGCGATCTCTAGCTCCCGTGGATGCTCGACACGTGTACATACATTAGCAATTCGTTGTTCGCCGCGTGGACTTTGCCAACGTTTTTTATCGAGGCGACGTGTTCCTGCGCAAAAAACATTGACCCGTGGAGTGACACGTGGCCATGTCGTGGCCGTCGTGGCACCCCGCGATTAAAAGGGACAATCGTGATCGTCCCTAGTATGCCGCGTCGCAGGATTTTATTGTCTGCTGATATATCCTTCTCAGGTTTCTCTTAGCGAAACCCGAGGTCGTCAGACCGTCGACAATCCCGAGGGCTCTAGGGGCCCGGAGGACAGCCTGTTCGCCCCAGCTTGCCACTGGGAGGTCGTCAAGAGTTCATCAATCCCGAGGAGGGCCCTTGTCCTATCGCAAACCCGAAATTGGGCGTCATATTTCGTCCGCTGAGGTATATCTTCCCACATAAACCACGCCAAAATCGAAAACAACGGATATGGGGAAATGGTACTGAGCGTGACGCGCGTCAACTGTAGATGTGAGCTGGCGAATCCGAACAGTCATTTCGAATCACATCTAGTAAGTTGCACGAGACAAAAACTGTTGAAACTGTCAGGAATGAAAGTGTTTGTTTGACTGAGGTTGGTTGGGGTACATAAACCTAGCCTTAATAGTTGTACCCCCTATAATACACATCACTAAGACTACAACATTTGACACACCCCCATAGTCTAAGTGTACAGTCACAAGACCAGTCACAACGAAACAAAGCTCAGGGTGGATCACAACGTCACCACGCACTCCGAGCATAAGTAAAAGAGCAACAATGCTAGTTCAAGAGTTCACAGAGGTATATATAAAGCGTACAAACAAGGCAAGCAGAGAACTCAAGACTACGTAAGGTGAGAACCTGTGCCAACGAGCTAACTGCACACAACACCTCTGGTGGTCACAAGGCGGAAGCGCCTTGGTGAAGATGTCTGCAGTGTTGGCCTCAGACTCCACAAAGTTGAAGCGAGCCTGTCCACACCTCTGCAACTCTCGCAGAAGAAAGTACCTAGCGTTGATACGCTTCACTCTGCTCTCCAGTCGCGGCTCTCGACTGAGGAGAATCGACGCCTTGTTGTCAGTGAACAAGGTCGGTGCAGAGCTCGGCCGCTCACCAAGGTCGGTGAGCAAGAAGGTGAACCAACGCAGCTCCTGTGCAGCCATGGCTCCAGTGTAGATCTCAGCCTCAGCGGTAGAGGTCAAGACCGAGGAGGAACGCGTGGACCTCCACGAAACAGCTCCAGAGCCCAGGCTGAAGCAATACCCCTGAGTAGACCTGTGAGTCTCGGCGTCGTCAGCGTAAGAAAAGTCACAGTGTCCAGTAAGTACATCAGACTGCTGCCCTCCAAGAACCAGCCCCACGCCCGATGGTGTCGCTAGGTACTTCGCCACCCTCACAGCAGCTGTCCAGTGAACTGGACGGTGTCTCTCTGGTGCAACAAAGCGAGCCAGGATGCTAAGAGGGAAGGCGAGGTCTGGGCGAGTACAAGTCATCAGGTACATGAGGTAGCCCACAAGCTCTGGCGTAGTCATGGCGGCGAGTAGAGGCAAACTCAGTGACTGCGGCAGTAAGAGCGGAGACAGATGACAGAGAAGCACGTGGGTCGGTAACAAGAGAGGCGAGAATACGAGAGAGAACAGGACGGTACGTGCGGTAGTAGTCAGTGATAGGATTAGAGAGGGAAGCAGCAAGAGCCGACTCAGGAGGGGAAGGAAGTACAAAAGGAGACAAACGAGGCGGACTAGAACGAAATAGGGCAGTACAAAGGTCAGAGAAGGGAACAGAGGACAATGGACGAGCACGAGGAGAGCGACGCGAAGGCCAAGTGTGAGAAAGAGGAGGGGAGAACGGGGGTAGGGGAGGAGGGAAAACAGCTGGGGAGGGGTCAGGAGGAGGAAACGAAGGACCAGAGATAGGAGGAGGGGGAGGGGAAGGAGGAGAAGGAGAGGGGAGACCTAGGGTCCGAAGACCAGAGACAAGAGGAGGAGGTGGCTGCTGCTGCCGCTCCTGCTGCGGCTGCGACCGCTGCTCCTCCAACTGCGGCGGCTACTGCTGCTCCTGCTGCTGCGGCTACTGCTGCGGTTGCTGCTGCGGTTGCTCCTGCTCCGGCTGCTGCTGCTACTGCTGCTGCTCCTCCAGCCGCTAAAGCTCCAACTGCTGCCGCTCCAACTCTCTCTCCTCTCGCTCCAACTCCTGCTGCTCCTCACAGGCACGGCGAACATGGGCCTGGTGCCGGGTTGGGTAGGGGTGGGGGGGAGTAGTGTCCGGAGCGGTGGTAGCCTCCACCCACAGAGCCAGCACCACCAAAAGTAATAGGGTCCGTCCCAGGCTCTCCAGGTCCAGTAGAGGGTGCACCCCCAAGGGACAGCTCCACTAACACCAGCTCCCCGAAGACTAGAGTCTCCTGCAGTCATGGGCTCAGCTCCAACTCCAGCACCCCTAGAACCAGGACCTCGCACAGGTACGCTCTCTGCTCCAACTCCAGCACCTCTAGAGCTAGCACCTCCAGGGTCCTCGCCACGAAAACTGACGGCTCCTGCAGGGTCTGCTGTAGGCTGGGAGGAGGACTGCGGGGAAGGAGGCTGCAGCTGAGGGGCTACCGAGGGGGGAGGGGTAGCATGGGACACACCTGATGGGGCGGGACCAGGGGGGGGAGGCTGTACCGGGGGAGCAGGGAGGGGGGCTGAGGTCAGGAAGAGAGGGGGAGGAGGAATCAGGAGACCTCGATAGGGGTACCTGACGTAGTAGGGGACGGACTCGTCAAAACGGACGTTATGAGAGTCAAAGAACCGGTGAAGGGGAGGGTGGCAAAAGGTGTAGTCAGAGGAGGCCTCAGGGAAACCAAGGAACAGCGCGAGGTGAGATCTTGTCTGTGGAGGTGTCGCGAACAAGTGCCAAGCAACCCCAGACACAAAAACGCGATGCAGCACCAGGGGACCCGGTCCAAAGACTGGTCGGTGAAACCTCTGGCCGATGACACGTGGCCAGAGGTTCAGCTGGTGAGCGGCGTACCGAACCGCGTAGGGCCACAGAAAATGGGGGGCATGGGCGTGAGTCATGGAGGTGCGGGCGTTCTCCATGACCAAGCCTATGCGGCGCTCAGCAACCCAATTTTGCTGTGGGGACTCTGGAAGCGTCCACGACTGACGGATGCCCCTGCTCAAAATGGTCGTGCACGCGCGATCAGGCGATACCATAGAGGTGCGTGTTAAATGCAGAGCTTCGAGAACGCGGAAGTGCCATCGCAGAAGCCGTGTCCGAATCTCGCGCTCGCGCTGCTGAAAATGGCCGTGCACGCGCGATTGGGGGATACGATTGAGGTGCGTGCTTGATACCTCTTCAAACGTACAAACTTTTGAGGCGCCTCAAAAGTCGATCGAGGTGCGTGCTTGATACCTCTTCAAACGTACAAACTCGAGGTGATACGTATCTTCGACGAGGGCTTTGAGAAGCATGAATTCGTTGCACAAGCAGCCCAAGAAAGCATGTTCTCTGGTGTTTTTTTTTTGTCACCTCAGTCGATTCAAAATTCACCAGAAGGCAAAATCAGTGCGCCTGAACCCGAAAACTGCGCTATGCTGAAAGTAGGCCTAATATTCGCATATTTTTTCGGCATCGCCCCTTCCCCATGGCAGGTGATGGGCATCATGCTGGGCAAGGTGGTCATGGACGCCTTGACTCTGATATAATCACCCCTGATATAATCAACCCCATTAACCCTGTCCCTTCCCTCGGCAGGTGATGGGCATCATGCAGGGCAAGGTGGTGGACGGCACAATCATCGTCATGGACGCGTTTGGTCTGTTACAAGCAGGCCCGTTATAAGGCATGTAAACTCTTTCCCCTCTTCCCCTCGGCAGGTGATGGGCATCATGCAGGGCAAGGTGGTGGACGGCACAATCATAGTCATGGACGCGTTTGCACTGCCCGTGGAGGGCACGGAGACCCGAGTCAACGCCCAGGCTGAGGCGTACGAGTACATGGTCGAGTTCACCCAGACGAATAAGAGGGTAAGATACTGGACACCCTGCCCCTGACTTTAGAGAATAGGGTCAACGTGTAGGAACCAGATTGCGCTCTAAGGTTCTGTAATAGGGAGATGCACCTGAAAGCAGACTTAAAATTCCACCTACAAACGTATTTAAGCCCACAATTCGGTTAGTCATTCTCCTGCACCTTCTCCCAACTTCTTCTACTGCACCCTCCGCCCACTTTTTTCTGCCAGAACCCTCTCCTTCTCCACGCGCCCACCTCCCCTCTCCCCTGCTGGCGGGGCAGCTGGAGGACGTGGTTTGGTGGTACCACTCGCACCTGGGGGAGTACGGGTGCTGTCGAGTGCTGATGCCCCATCCTTCCACCATCCTCCCCGCACCCCCCCCCCCCATGTCCCCTCCCCTCCTGGTTCAGGAGGGGCAGCTGGAGAATGGTGGGGTGGTATCACTCACACCTTGGGTACCCTGCTGGCGCCCCTTTCCCCCCATTCTCCCCGCATCCCTCTCCTCCCTGTCCTCTCCAATTCCTACTATCCGCAGGCGGGGCGGCAGGAGAACGTGGTGGGGTGGTATCATTCCCATCCGGGGTACGGGTGCTGGCTCTCAGGCATACACGTGTCCACTCGGATGCTCAACCAGGAGTTTCAAGAGCCCACCCGTTTCCCTCTCCCAGAAATCTGTACTTTCAACAGCTCTTCCTCGCTGCCTTGCGAAACGTCTCAAAAGCTCCTTCTTCCCTTCTGTGCCCTTCTTCCCTTCTGTGCCCTTCTTCCCTTCTGTGCCCTTCTTCCCTTCTGTGCCCTTCTTCCCTTCTGTGACCTTCTTCCCTTCTGTGACCTTCTTCCCTACCCCTACTGGCCCAGGCGGGGAGGCTAGAGAACGTGGTGGGGTGGTACCATTCCCATCCAGGGTACGGGTGCTGGCTGTCAGGCATCGACGTGTCCACTCAGATGCTCAATCAGGAGTTCCAAGAGCCCTTCCTCGCCGTCGTCATCGACCCCACACGCACCGTGTCTGTTGGCAAGGTGGGTGCAGCGCATGGGAAGAGCGAGAGGGGGATATCACGCCCTGCCATGATAGGTACTTGATACGTGTATTGCTGCTTAGGTGCTCAACCAGGAGTTTCAAGAGCCCTTCCTCGCTGTCGTTATTGACCCCACCCGCACTGTCTCCGCTGGCAAGGTGGGTATGGGCAGGGGAGGGGAAGGCAGGGCAGGGAGGAGAATGGAGGGCAAGGCGCATGGGAAAGCAGGAGACTTTGAGTCTTAAGAGCCTGTCATTTCTCTCTGTCGTCCTCGACCGTCTACGTGCACTGGTAAGCAACCAACAGATCATCGTAGAAGTCACGTCGGACTTCTTCGCAAGGGGGAACACTATGGTGTAGCGGGAGTAGTCGCCAACGACCACGAGAAAGAAACTCTCTCGCTCAGGGCCAGGGCGCAAGGCGGGCCCTTAGACGTCCAAGTGGAGAGTCTCGAAGGGCTCGGTGGCCGGACGAAGGGAGGAGGAGTGAGGGGTGGCGTGCAGCCAACCCTCAACGCAGGGACCGCAGGGTGGCGCAATCGAAGGCGGCAACGACGGCAAGACACGCGGGAGGCCTAAGACAAGACGCTGACCAGACATTGTGCGCAGGCAAAAAATGGACGGGTGCACCATCCGTTGGTGCCACAAAACAGTGGGGTGGGCAAGTGACCGGCAGGAGCACGATGCAGCGACTGGACTAGACACTGGAACCTGACCAAACACAGTTACCTAGGGAGACGCGACAACCTGGTGAGACGCGGGAACCTGACGGGGGGCAGTGACAGGGGTCGAGGGCAGTAGCTGCTGCTGCTGCTGTTGCTGCTACCCTCGGGGGCCAGTGTGAAGTGTGTAAATACCAGAGCCCAGCTCAGCGGTAAAGGTGGCGAGAGGCGCGTACGTGTCCCCGCCGACACAAACCGTAGTCTCGCCAGAAGGCTCAATCCACACACCCACGTCCTAACTCATGAGCGGCCTCACGCCCACCAAGTTCCTCGAGAAAGAAGGGACGTGGAAGCCAGTAAGAGAACCGGAGGGAACAGTCGGGCACGGAAGCGTAGTAGTGTAGCGAGCAGTGACTGGTCCCGAAGTGGGATCAGCCACTGCTACAGAGACCGGCGTAGGAAGCGGGTTAAGTGTCGTGCAGTCGCGGAAGAAACAATGCGAAGCTCCGGAGTCCAGACTGAAAGATAGCGAAGCGTCCTCCAGAGCAGCTCATGGACTAGTGTCTACACAAGTACCTACACTAGCAACATGCACCTCAGCAAGACTAGCACCTGAAGTAACAACACTCGTGTAAACAGAGTCAGAAGCACAAGAGTCAACAACAGCATACATAGCATGAGGAAGTCCTAACAGATCAACCAGCTGAGAAGCCAACATGCCCCACAGAGCGGGGACGTACGTCTCAACAAGGGGAAGCCAGTTAGAGGCAGGGTCGTCAACACCGTAGGCCAACCGAACCGTGTCAGTAAGCTGAGCAAAGCACAAACCCGGTGGGTGGCTACGGCCACAAGGCTGGCCGCGGCGGGCACCTGTCAGAACGTGATAGGTGCAGGGAGGGTGGACGACACCGCGATGCAGCTGACGCTATCCTGACCCCTGCCCCAAAGCCTGCTGCTGCCGCTGCTGCTACTGTGGCTGCTGCAAGGGGAGGGGCTGCTGCCGCTGCTGCTGTCGCTGAGTCAGGTACCACGCCACTGCTCCACCCCCTGCAGCTGGCAGACCAGTAGGTGGCTGACGAACTCGGGAGTCACCTCCACCAGCTGCAGAAGGGGAGTCACCAGCCGCTGCACGAGGCGCTCCTCCAGCCCCTACACTCCCGCCACCGCCGCTCGCCACGTCACCCCTACCGCCTCTGCCCACACCCTGACCGCCCCTCCTGCCACTGCTACCCCCGAGACCGCGAAGAAGTTGTAACAGCAGCTTCGGTCACGTCAGTAGCGGCAGTGGCGAGGGAGGCAGTAAAGGTGGGCAGCTGAGGGACAGTGCATCCGTGAAACAGTGGAGGGGGCACAGCACCATAGGCAGAGGCTACCGAGCAGAGGTTGCTCTCGACGTCCTTGAGAGCAGACTCAAGGACGCCGATAGTGAGCTCGCTAGGATGCTTCAGAAGAAGTGCGTCACGAACCGAAGAAACGCGATTAAGGAGGCTAGTGGCGATGAAATAGATAGTAATCGCCATAGGGGGAGGGAGTAGTGCAAGCTGTTCGTCAGTGCAGGCAGCGCGGTAGCTGGAATCGAGCGAGCGCAAGTGAGCAAGCAATTCATTAGAACGCTCAAACGAGGCGAGGTCAGGAAACAGGAACGGGAGGAACAGGCGACCAAGAGGGACAGTGGTGGGAGTAGCGTAGTGGGCCTTGATCGCAGTCAGGAACTCACGGGCCGAGCGAACTTGAGTGATGTGGGCCTCCTCAAACTCAGGGAGGAGGCTGCTGAGGGCGATGCAGGCCGCAGCGTCACGCGACTTCCACGCTGTGAGGTCCGCACGCTGGCGGGCATAACGATCTCTGGATGCATCGCTAGGGTCAGTGCCTGAGGGTGCAGGATCGTCGGGCGTAGGAAGATCTCCAGAAGCGTGCGCCCACAGAGACTCAACTGCCCGAACCTGGCTCTCTAAAAGGCGGCACGCACGCAGGAGCCAGACGGAGAACTCAAGCGGCCTACCCTCGGCGTCAAAGCGCATAACCCTAGGGGTCGCCATAGCGGTAGCGAAGGGGTGGGAACTGCTGTTGCTGAAACCCTAAATGTCTGAAGGGCCTGCGTAGAGCGTGACAGACAGTGTGGCGCGACAGGACAGGACGCAACTGACAGGGACGGGCGCGACAGGCGCGAACGGGCAGAGCTCACGGGGCGAGACGAATGGGCAGGGCGCACGGGGCGCGACGGACGGGCAGGGCGCGCGGGGCGCAACAGACGGGCAGGGCGCAGCGGGGGCGCCACGGACGGGCAGGGCGCACGGGGCACCACGGACGGGCAGAGCGCAGCGGGGGCGTGACGGACGGGGGACGGGACGGCAACGCGACGTGACGGGCAGGGGACGTGACGGGCAGGGGACGGGACGGCAGCGCGACGCGACGAGCAGGGGACGCAACGGGCAGGGGATGGGACGGCAGCGCGACGCGACGAGCAGGGGACGCGACGGGCAGGGGACGCGATGCGCAGGGGACGCGACGGGCAGGGGACGCGATGCGCAGGGGACGCGACGGGCAGGGGACGCGACGGGCAGGGGACTGGACGGGCAGGGGACGAGACGGGCAGAGGATGGGACGTGCAGGGGACGGGATGGGCAGAGAACGGGACGGGCAGGGGACGCGACGCGACGGGGAGTGCGAGCGCTACGGGCGATTCGTAACCGAACGGGCACGCGCTAAGGGTGCTACGGGACGAAACATGCGCAACGGGAACAGACGACTACGTGCAACGGGCGCGAGAGGCTCTAGCGGGATCCCACAGGTTGAAAGTATTTGTTTGACTAAGGTTGGTTGGGGCACATAAACCTAACCCTAACAGTTCTGCCCCCTATTACACACATCACTAAGACTACAACATTTGACAGAAACTGTAGCTTTGGTTCCTCTCCAAAAAGTTTCGAACTCGCCCAGTACATGGAACCCAACGAACTTAACGAGATTTCACATTTAAGTGTGGGGAAAATAAAACAGATCACGCTTTTCGCGATCGTAGTGCTGCCACGTGGCGATAATGAAGCAAACCGTGATTCTGCGGATTTAAGCAAAACTCTCCCTGCCCTGCCCACTGACCGAGGATTCTTGTGCGATGTGGTCGGAGAAGTGTCGCTGTCAGTGCGATCAGGCAGGGAACATTTGCGTGGGAAACACTGCGAATTTCGTGCGAGGTGTAGAATGTTCGACTGAAGAGAAGAAAGAATGGTGTACACCAATCCAAGCATACAAAACTTAAGATTAAACACAGAAACTGTAAACTATGAATGGACTGAACCTGATGCAATGCTCAAGGAATACAAAAAACTTAAGTTAATACAAGCCCCTCCACTAACCATCATCAGAACAAGCAAGACCTGACATAGCAAGACCATCTTGCAATGAAGTACACACATGTTACAGTATTGACCCGCAAGAACCTGATTGGCTAGCACTCTCCGCACGTTTCAGCGCCGCTTCAAAATCCATAGTCACAACTCCCGGTTCCACATCCTGATCGATCCGCACAAGCATGCGGTTGGGAGCGGTAACCAGGTAACGGTCCTTGAGAGCCTGCAACTCCGCAAGCACCTGCAGCATGGAGGGGCGCGCAGCGGTGCGCATGTTGGTGCAGGCGAGGGCGAGGTGGGCCAGGGCAAGGAGCAGGGCAGGCGGGGCGTCCAAGCTGGGATCTGCGAATCTTGTTGCCACTGTGTTGTCATTGCCTCCCTGCTCCACCCGTGCTGCCACCCACTGCTTCAAGTTGAACGGAGCCTCCTCCTTTCCTTCCTCCTTTTCCTCCTCGCCACCCGTTGCTTTCCTCCCCGTGACCAGCGCCAGCATCACCACCCCGAAACTGAGCACAGGAGGGACCAAGGCATGAAGAAACACAATGAAGGCAGGTTCACATGATTAAGACCACCGTAATGAAGTCGTAAGTACCGATAATTGACATTTGACAAGGGAGATGGGAAGGGGGTAAAGTCAGAAACTACAGCGCCCGCAGCTGAATGAGAACACTCGGGGCTTATTCTCACTCTGTAAAGTTTAATTCCCTGTAGGTTTAGGAACTGAAGCACCTAACCCGTCTAAAACAAAGCACCTAACCCGTCTAAAACAAAGCACCTAACAAGTACAGACGTCCCAACACGCTGCCGACACAAAGCCCTGACATGACAGCGCATCAAGATTCACTCACCCACCACAAATGAGACGGTCGAGCCAAATGCAAGGGCCCACCACTTCAACACCGTTCCTAGATGCAAATTGCAGGATCGACATGCAAGAATCGAGAAGCAAGGCTTACCTGTAGACATCGACAGCAGGAGTGGCCTTCTGCGATCGGACGTAAGCCGGGTCCATGTACCCCGGCGACCCCATCACCCGCGTTGCCATAACCGTGGTGCCCTCGCCGCACCGCACAAGGCCGAAATCAGCCACCTTGGCTTGCATGTTGGCGTCTAGGAGAATGTTGGCGGGCTTGATGTCCCGATGCACCATGTTGAATGAGTGCAGGTACTGGAGACCTGCGCCTACTCCTAGTAGGATGTTCATGCGCTCCCGCATGCTCAGTGGACGCGGGGCGGCTGGAGAGAGGAGAAGAGCGTGAGGGAGAGAAATAATCAGTTCTAGTGAAAAAACGAGGGGAGAAATTTCAACGGGTGAATGTGAATATTGAGATGGTTATCTGTCGAATAGCTCATGCCCCACGCCACACGCCATATGCCCCATGCCCCAAGCCACAACCACACGCACCTTTGTCGATCCAGCAATCAAGGTCCTTCCCAGCCATGAACTCATACACGAGGATCTGCTCTGCTCCATGCGCCGCGTGGCCGAGCCGTCTTTTGAGGCGCCTCAACCTCCATATGCCCCATGCCCCACACCACAGCCACGACACAAGCCACACACCCAAGTGCACGCACGCACCTTTCCCGATCCAGTGGTCGAGGTCGTTTCCAGCCATGAACTCGTACACGAGGATCTGCTCTGCTCCATGCGCCGCCTGGCCAACCTATCCCTTTGAGGCGCAGCAACACCCACAAGCCCCACGCCACAACAAGCCCAAACCACACGCACCTTTGCCGATCCAGTAATCAAGGTCCTTGCCAGCCATGAACTCATACACGAGGATCTGCTCCATGCGCTGCCTGGCCGAGCCGTAGCACACGCCGTACCCCAGCAGGCGCACCAGGTGCGCGTGGTGCTTCGACGCCATCGCCTCCACCTCCGTCTGAAAGTCATTCGACAGAAACTTGGCGCGCTTCACTGCCCACACCTCCCCGGTCTGTGGTTCCTCTCCCCTGTACACGTCGCCAAACGCCCCACTGCCCACCAGCTTTGATTCTGCCCAGCCGGCTGTTGCTCGCTCCAGCTGCTTCAGAGAGAACTCCTGGCACACGCCGGTCCCCTTGCTTCCCTTGCTCGTTCTCAGGCTCAAGCTCAGGCGCCCTCCTCCTCCTCCTCCTCCTCCTCCTCCTCCTCCTCCTCCTCCTCCTCCTCCTCCTCCTCCTCCTCCTCCTCCTCCTCCTCCTCCTCCTCCTCCTCCGACGACTACTTCCACCCCATCATCATCATACATCGGGGCTATAGCACCGATGGCGGCAGGGTCCGTCAGCACGAAGTCCTCCTTTTGGTTCTGCCGGCGGCGGCGCCAGCAGCAGAAGAAGATGAGCAGAGCTAGTAGCACCAGCGATGCGATGACTCCTACTGCCGCGCCTGCTATTACTGCCGGCCTGGTGCCAGTGGTGGGTGCAGCAGGTGGCGATGGTGCTGATGATGGTGGTGGTGGTAGTGGTGGTGCTGGTGCATATGGGTATGATGATGATGGTGGTGGTGGTGGTGGTGCTGTTACATCCGATGGTGGTGGTGTTATGGGATATGAGTATGTTACTGGTGGTGGTGCTGTTACATCCGATGGTGGTGGTGTTATGGGATATGAGTATGTTACTGGTGGTGGTGCTGTTACATCCGATGGTGGTGGTGTTATGGGATATGAGTATGTTACTGGTGGTGGTGGTGCTGCTGCTGCTGTTGACGATGCAAGGTGAGGGGGGCGCGGGTTGTGTAAAGCAGGCAGGGGGAAAAGTGGTATGGACAGAAGCAGGGAGGGGAGGGAGATAGAGGCACAACACAGAGGCGAGGGATCAGACAGAAGGATGTGCTATGACGTGTGCCCAGCGCAGTGATTGAGGCATGCAGGTAACGAGAAACTCTAACCAGAATGGAATCGCATAACACAGGTCTGCTCTGCCCCTCTCACCATAGCATGGCCCTGAGGTGCAGTTAGCGCCGCAGTATGCCTCTGTGCTGCCACACTCCCAGCAGCCGCCACTGGAATGGGATAGCAGGAGAACAGAGAGAGAGAGAGAGAGAGAGAGAGAGAGAGAGAGAGAGAGAGAGAGAGACAGAGAGAGAGAGAGAGAGAGAGAGGGGGGGGGGGGGGGGGGAGGGGGGGGATGAAGGGTGGGGTCGGTGGGCGGGAAGGTGGGGATGCAAGCAATCGGTGTGCCTGTTACTGCAGCATGAACAGCCACGCCGATCAGAAAACTATGCTTGAAAAGGGCAGGAGGAGGTGAGCGATAGCTTATTGCCATCACCATAACCACCAACACCATCAGCAACACCATCAGCATCAGCATCAGCAACACCATCAGCATCAGCATCAGCAACACCATCAGCATCAGCATCAGCATCACCACCACCATCACCACCACCATCACCACTACCATCTATAACACCTCGCTACCCACTGGGTCAAAACAAAGGTGTTATTTTAGGCGCGGCGGAACGCCCTTAACACAGCCCACAGGCGCTACAGCATCAGCACACTCACCTGCAGCAGAGGTTGTCCGGGCACAGCTGGTCCGGTGCACATGTGATCACTTGCGCCCGGCAGTGCAGCGGCAGGCGCGCAGCGAGCACGAGCAGGACGAGGAGGAGGAGGAGAGGGAAGGGGGCGGGGAGGCGCGCGAGGGCGAGAGGCAGAGAGCGGTGCGCGCGATTAAAGGCCGTTGCAGCCATGGCGGTGCGATTGAAAGATGATCTTTCCAGCCAGTTCTCGGCGCACTCCTTGGCGTCGCAAGACGCGGAGAGACGAGCGAGCGAGCTGCTATGTTTTCTAAGAAACTGGGATCTTGTCGAGAAAGGAGCCTCTGGGTCCGGGCTTGCGGCTTAAACGCGCGCGCAATCGGGGTTCGCGTGGGGCCTTGATGGCTTAGGAGAGGCGCGTGGTTTTGCGGGTTGGTTTTGAAAAAGGAGTGCGGTGCGATGCGGTGCGTTGCAGTTACGGAGCGACACAGCACGCACGTCGCGGCGGGGTGCGTGGTGGTAGTAGAGGAGTGTGCGCACTCCGATGACCGAGGCGTTTGCTGCTACTCGCCCGCCATTATATCAGTTATTGGAGTTTCTTGAATTTCTCGAAATTCCCGAAACACCGAAGACTCGAAGTGAAGTGAGCAGCACTCGACACTCAAAGTGGGAGAGACAGTGGCACCGACGCAATGCGCGCGGCGCACCGACGACTGACGGTTGATGATTGATGGTTGTGGGAGAAAGTTGGACCAAAGGAAAACGTATCGGACAAGGAGACGGACCAGGAGGAGGGTACCAATAATGGTGGCGGGTGGAAGAAATGAGGGACATGCTTGTTGCGGATTTACAGGAAAAGGAGGCTGGCTGGCCTTTGCTGCGACATATGTTACACCCCGCGTCGCGGTTGCGATGCGACACCATGACGGACAGTCTGCGATGGCTCTCGATGACTTGCGACGTACAGAACAGTGTGCTGATCGAATCGGCGCGCCTCGCGATTATTGAACTGGTCAGTCGGTGTCCGCGCATACAAGTGAGGAGACCTACATTATAGTACGATGGAGTGAAGCACGGGGCAAGTGAGGGAGAAAGGAGATGGGATGGGAGAGCGGCAAGGGCAAGGGCTTGCTTGGAAGGAGGGGGGAGGGTCTGAGGACGCGGTAAAAGTGCAAATTTCGCAGGATCGTCTGCACATATCGATCCCCGCAATCGATTGGGCAGATCGATTGGCGAAACGTGGCGATCGCGACGTTGTAACGATCGCCACTGAAATTTGATAGATCTCCCGCGATTTCGATCAGTCGCATTCACACACTGTCCAAAAAATTGGGCCAAAAAGCGTACTGTAGCATGACAACGTAGTAAATAGGGTAACCAATCCGCACATCGATCGCGACTGACGATCGATCGTCTACTTTACCGCGTCCTGAGCAAGAGAGGAGAGTGGTCCGAAACTACACTGTAGTGCCTTGCCGTGCAGAGGACGGGATGGCATCGAATGGGGACGGGATGGGGATGGGATGGGAGGGATTTTTTTTGGGGTTGCGTAGCAACCCCATATATTTGGTTTGACATTTTGGGGATATCATTTGAAGAGTGATATTTACGCACTTTTTGGGGCACCCGTTTGAATGTTTTGAAACTGTGTTCAAACGGATGCCTCAAATAGTGGATAAAAAACACTCTTGAATGGGATCCCCATATGTAAAACCAAATAAAGGAACGCACGTACGTATCATGTTGAACCATGAACTTGCTAGACCGTCCCAATCTCGTCGATAAATACGGCGGATCGTACGGCCGAGCATAATAGTATTCTGGCTTCAACATGAACGAATGCAATTGTACAAATGAACAACAAGATATGAGGTTGAGTGGATGCTTCGAAGTGAATGTTAAAATGCATCATGTAACAAGAGCGACGATGGGGGAGGAGCGACGGCGAGGGAGGCGACGGGCACGAAAGACGACGGTAGGGAAGGCGACAGTGGGGGACTGACGGGGAGGAGAGGCGACAGTGGGGGAGTGACGGGGAGGAGAGGCGACGGTGGGGAAGGCGACAGTGGGGGCGGCGACGGTGGGGGAGGCGAAAGTGGGGGAGGCGTGGGGGATGAGATTCGACGGGGAGGAGGCGCGACAAGGAGGAAACGCGATTGGGAGGAGGTTCGACGGGGAGTAAATGCGACCGGGAGGCGGGGTAAACGGGGAGGAAATGCGACAGGGAGGAGGCGCGACGACGAAGAAACGCGACGGGGAGGAGGCGCGACGATGAGGAAAAGTAATGGGGAGGAGGGGCGGCGGGGAGAAGATTCGAAGGTTGTACGTGGTACTAAGACAATGCAAGTCAATGGGTTAGGTACTACAGACTAGAAACTAGAAGATGAAGAAGAGCGACTGAAAGGTGAGCGACTGAAAGATGAGCGACTGAAGCAAGAAACTCGAATTTGTTTTGAGAAAAGCAACACGACGGCGATGCACTTCGGCTGGACACTTTCGGGGCTGGTCCAAAACAAAATTTCTGTTTGAACCAGTACAAAACGAAAAGCCTAGGTTCCAAGGCAAAATCATCAGACATGAAACGTCATGTGCCTACTCGAGAACGAAATAAAAATCAGGGCACTTCAAAATCGAAAACACCTCATTGAATTGAAGGGGGCGTCACGTGAAGACACACACTTGAAATTTCCAACTCAATGGCCCCGTTCTGTAGGCGTTAAATTTCCAAAAACTGGGTCTGCAGAATCTTCCCCGATAAGTGAGCTTCTGCCTATCAAGGTTTGGTGATAAGCCAAGTCTTGCCAAGCCTGTTTGCGCCAAATTTAACGTTTCTGCCTGCAGAACGGCACCATCGTGGCGCACCAATTTAACGTGGTGAAGGTTCCTAGATCGTGCATCGCCTGGCAAATGTCCGCACAACTTGTGCGCCCCCAACTCGGCCTCGAGAGCTAGCATCAGCAGGCGCACAAGTTATGCGGGGCAGAAATCACACGCCCTAAAAATACTGCACGGATAGCAACTACACCCTCAATAGAAACCCACACCAAATTTGGTTGGTTGGTCTGGTAGGGTGTCCCCTCGAGCAGGTTTTGAGGGAAGACCCAACCAGATCGTGGGCAGGGCCGAAATATGTTTGTGCAGGAAATTGAGAGATTTGGCGATGTTGAGATGGTAGGTATAGTGAGGTGCCATAGCTAGGTAAACCCTAGCTAGGCAAGAGAGAATTGAGCAAAGGAGGGTGTTCACTAGAAAGCAGCAGGATACATATAGGAAACCCTAAGGGGTTGTACTCGCTATAGAGTACCCCACTGCAGGCTAGAGAACAATAAATTTCTGACACACCCCCATAGTCAAAGTGGGGTATAATCAGCAGAGCAAGTAGTCCTAGAGCAGGTTCACATGCACAAGTAAAGCTAGAGGCAGTCGCAGAGGGCAAGTGAGGAGGAGGAACTGTGGAAGGAGAGAAGATGGGAGGCAACGACTGAAGCTGCAGAGGCACGGGCACAGGAGCGGCTGACTCAGTGGCTACCGAAGCAAGGGCGACGGACTACTGGAGTGACTGGCTCCGCGGCTATAGACGAGCGGCAGGAGCAACGGACCCACTGGCGACTGGTGCAACAGGCTCACTGGCTACCGAAGCAAGGGCGACGGACTACAGGCGCTGCAGGCGACACGACCGCTACCTCCACACAACCTCCTCCAATTGCCCCACACCCTCGACACACACCCCCTGCTGAACCCCTAACTCCACTCCCACAGCACCCCCCTTAAACCCTAAACCCTAGGCTCCCACACACCCACCCCCCTCAGCGGCAGCTGCAGCAGTGGGAGACGAGGGAGGAGGAGGAGCAAGGGGAGGAACGCACAACCGCCACCCCCACACCCGCCACCCCCAAACCCTAACGTAGGTAGGAGCGCAGGAAGCTGTAGGGACGGGTCACGGAGGGAAAGGGAGGCGGCGGGGGGTCTCCAGGGCGCCACGAAGGAGCAGGGCGCGGGCCCCCCGAGGGCGCCACGGCGGGTGACGGGAGGGGGGCCGAGCACGGGCCCACGAGGGAAGCTCGACGGACGACGGAAGGGCCGCGCGCGGGCCCCCAAGGCGCCGCGACGAGGCGACGGTTGGGGCCGGCGCGCGGGCCCCCAAGGCGCCGCGACGAGGCGACGGGAGGGGCCGGCACGCGGGCCCCCAAGGCGCCGCGACGAGGCGACGGGAGGGGCCGGCTCGCGGGCCCCCAAAGCGCCGTGACGAGGCGACGGGAGGGGCCTGCGTGCGGGCCCCCAAGGCGCCGCGACGAAACGACGGGAGGGGCCGGCTCGCGGGCCCCCAAAGCGCCGCGACGAGGCGACAGTTGGGGCCGGCCCGTGGGCCCCCAAGGCGCCGCGACGAGGCGACGGGAGGGGCCGGCGCGCGGGCCCCCAGGGCACCGCACGAAGCAGGAACCCGCCGCGCGCCTCGGGGCGCACGGCGGGCAGAAAACCGCCACGCGCCCCGAGCGCGTGGCGGGAAGAAAAATCGTAGGTCGCGCGCCACGGGGCGCGCGACACACAGTAGGGCAGCGGAAGTAGGTGGGCCCACAGGCCAGGAGCGTAACCGCTCTGATAGCATGTTGAGATAGTAGGTATAGTGAGGTGCCATAGCTAGGTAAACCCTAGCTAGGCAAGAGAGAATTGAGCAAAGGAGGGTGTTCACTAGAAAGCAGCAGGATACATATAGGAAACCCTAAGGGGTTGTACTCGCTATAGAGTACCCCACTGCAGGCTAGAGAACAATAACATTCTGACAGGGGAGACTTCATGGCAACATCCACCCAGCAAATTGAGGGATGAGACATTTCATGCGGCGTGAAGTTGCTCGGAAGGTTTATTTCCGTACATTTAATGCGGAGGCATTAACGCCTACACAACAGCGCCAATATAAAGCTGACACATTTCATGTGCATAATGAGTCAGTTGCAGAACAACTCGACTGCCAGAACCCCTCTGTAGCAAAATAACTAGTATGTATAGTGTAACATTGTTAACTTACTATTGATAAAATCATATTCTAGAATGATCACTACCCACTCGACAATCTGGAGTAGTACCTATGGTATTTTGTTGCCGATAAAGAGAAGAAAGTATTGCATGGCCTATGTAAATCTAACGTAGTACATTTTCCCATACGATAATACTAATGTTGTGTTCGGTGTTAAATTCTACGCAACCCTTACGACGTTCACGTCGAGCCTTGTTTTTTTTTTTTTTTTTTTTTTTTTTTTTTTTTTTTTATGCAATGATACACTATAAAAGGTGTACAGAGCGTTGACAGTCGTAACTGTGTTCTTAGGGGAGCACCGCAGCAACGGGTGCAACGAGTACCCCTCAAACAAGCCTATGATGGTTGATGTGTCAGCTTCGGGTTGTCCCACACTGAGCTGAAACTGCTCCTCCATGTCAGCGGTGCTGCCTTGCTGCAGATCCGTCTCATCACCACCGCCTCGTCAGCATCCAGAAAACTCCACTCGCTACCGCCGCTCACTGCACACCGCTTCCTGGCAGCCACTTGCTTGGCCAAACAGTAAACCCTCGCATGAGCGACAAACTTGACCACCGCTTGCCGCACCACCCGTTTCGGTTGAAATTTGATGTCTCGGTTTATCGCGTCACACCTTGCCAACCACACTTGGTGGAGTGTGGTGGCAATGAACGAGCTCTCCGAAAATCCCGACCGTGAACTCCTCTGCATGAACAGCATATCCTCGAGCCCTTGCTAGTCATGTTGCGGGTTCATAGCAGCCAGCCCATTCCGCAGGAACCTCACCACATTCTGAATTGCCGGGCAGCCAAGCAGGCAGTGCTCCGGTGTCTCCTCTCCTTTGCAGTGCGGGCAGACCACTTTGTTCCTCATGAAAAAGAGACGTTCCCCCCCTTGCAAATTTCTACAGTGGAGCCGCAGGAGCACGTCTCTTGCCCGGGCAGGTGTGGCAAGGGAGTCCCTTTCTTTGATGACCCTCTTCCACTCAATGTCTCTTCCGTCCCCAACCCATCTCCGTTGCTCTTTTACAGTGCCTGCCGAGCAGGGCTGACGTTTCATTTTAAGCCTCCCTGATTCCGGGGAAAATTTCCCCCCTGTATTATGGGTGCATATTTTCCACAAGTAGGCTTCTCTGATTGCTCAGTGTTGAAAAGTAGTGAACTCTGATTGCTCAGGGTCGAGAACTGAACATCAATGTAGTAACGCGCACTGTATTAACGGGGAAAAAAGTTTCACCCCGCATGATTCCAACACAACGCGATATCATTTCGTACACACCTCGTGCGCGTTACTTTCTGGCCCTTTACTTTTGTAAAATTAGTATTTCTCCACACATTTTAGCGCGGGGAAGAAACGAGCAATTTCGGTCCACCAAACAGTTAAGTACTATAGATGTGCCAAGATTTCCTATTCGCTGATTACCCGCGATTCGCCAACTTCATTGTGCGAATCACAAAAAATGTGTTGGCAACTTCACGCACACGTAATTGCGACAATACAACTGACATCTTCGATTTCCGTGAAACTAACATACGTAGAGTGTATTCACCTGTCAAACATGTTGCCGCGCACTGCTCACGCTCTGGCTGTACTACGACCAATCCGAAGGCGGGGTTATCGAAATGAAATTTCCAAGAAACGTCCTACCGATAAGGTCAAATTCAGAGTCCACAGAACGCGTACTCTACATTGACAGAGTCAGTAAGAACACTACTCTGAGCCTAGATACAATATTTCAGGGTTCGCTAAAGCACTATTCTGAATGGATCAGTGTTCACAAGTCAGAAATTCTGAAATTGCAGGGACCACCATGTGAGAAGCCTGTAATCACCCTAAAATCAGGGTAATTACCCTGATAAAATTAGCCCTGCTGCCGAGCTAACGAGGGTTTTCCTGATCTCCCTCAACGGCAACACCTCTTCTCCTTCACCTAGCTTCGACTGAAGTAATTTGGTACGCGCTTCGCCCATCGGCCCCAGCACATTGTTGCCTCGGGTCGCCAACGGCACCCCACTCTGAAGATGGAAATTCACCGTCAGGTTCCTCCCCTCGCAAACTGTAAACGTTCCTTCACGGCTTACCGCGCATACCCTTCCCACCACTTTGTCCCCAGCAGCTTCACTAACTTTCCACGTTGTGTGGCTTGCGGGCGCCCTGCCCTGATGCCTCAGGAGAGGAACCTTGGCGATTGCCTCCTCGCTTGTCAGCTTCTCCAGTATCAGTTCTCTCCACCGGGCCGGCGCCGCCCCGAATGCTTTCAGTGTCAGACTTATATGACTTAGCATATGTAGGCTATAGTGGGGTAGCACATATGGGGTACAACACATTTCTAGGGTTTGTACTTGTACCCAACCTTTCCACTAGTAAATCATTCCTCGTTCTTTCACATTCAGCGCAAGTTTTGCCGCATCACTGCTTCCGAGTTCCCTTGTCAGCACCTCCTCACTTTTAAGCGCCCGTTTGCCGCTGCTCAGCTGCTGCACCAGATCCCCCATCGTCAAGTGCAGTAAGCAACTCGTCCCCTTCTGGTTCCCGAAGGGGCTAGCGCCTCTGAAAGGTATGCGCCGATTGAACGCCAGCCGCTCCCGCTTCACTTCCCACCGATTCATCGGCTCCGGGGGGAGACAGAAGGGTGAGTCCCAGAAGGTTTGCACCATCTCCTTCCACCGTCTGCTCCCTCCTTTCCTATGCTTGAGCAGGGACTTGTGTGTGAAGACCGAGTCTAGCCCTTGAGGCATTTCTGCCGCACACGAGGTCAGCCACCGTTTGACCAGGTTGCCCTGCAGCATCATTCTCTCGACATTCTGTATGGCGACACTGTTGAACCTCTTCTTGGGGCACAACAGTCCCAGCCCACCTTCCTCCCTGGGAGTGCATATCAGCTCGTAGTTCCAGAGGATGAAGACCTTCTCATCTGTCGCCTGCCCTCCTGACACGAATCTGTGACAGATCCGCTTGACCTTCGTCCAGATCTCCTCCGGAGGCGGGTAGATGTACGCTTGGAATAGAAATATCGGCATGATGTAACCGTTGATGATTGTGACCCTTGTTGACGTCGTCAGGTGTTGAATTTCCCATTTCGCTAACTCCTTCTGTGTGTTATCAAGCGCCTTCTCCCAGGATGGCAGCGGATCACCGTTTGGCGTTATCCACACCCCCAGAAGCCGCTCCGGCTCCCCCTTGTCAGCCCACTTGAATTGTAGTCTTGGCGGTGGTGGCTTCCCCCTGTTTTTCCCCAGCGGAAGCAACACCGTCTTGTCGAGGTTGACCTTCAGGCCTGATTTTTTCCCGAAGTCATCCACGACCTTCGCCGCTACCGTCACTTTCTCCGCACCCCGCAAAAGCAGCGACGTATCGTCTGCATATCCTAGGTAGGTTAGCTTTTTTCATGTCCCTTCGACCGACGCCCAGCTTACATCTTGACAGCTCCTGACATAACGGCTCCACCGCACAAAGGAAGAGGTACGGAGCCAGGGGACATCCTTGCCGCACTCCCTTCTTAACTGCAACTGTTTCCCCGGACCAGCCGTTCAAGTGTACCCTTGTGTCTGTCTCCTTGTGTAGCCCTTCTGCCCAAGACACAAACATCTCCGGGATGCCCATTCTCCTCAGCATGTGGAAGAGAAAGGGCCTCGATATGGAGTCGAAGGCTTTGCAGAAGTCCACCATCAGCAGATACCAGTCTTCCCTGCCACTAGCCCCTGCGTCAACGGCATCTGCCACGACTGTAACTGCATCTGCCAGCTTCCGCCCCGGTAAGAAGCCAACCTGATCCTCCGAAATCACCTCGTGTAACACGTTCTTCAATCTAGACGCCAGAACCTTTGCCAGGATCTTGTAAACCGTGCTGAGCAGTGTAATTGGTCGGTAGTTCCCTAAATCCTCCTTGCTCCCCTTTTTGTTCAGCAGTATTGTAACCGCAGTCGAGACACTGTCGGGAAGCTCCGGTGTGCGGGTGAAAGCGTCAACAAACTGCATCAGTGCCGGCCCCAACAGGTCCCAGTTGTGCTCAAACAGCTCTTTGGGAAGACCGTCCTGTCCGGGCGTCTTCTCCGGGGCAAGCTCCCGCACTGCCGTTCGCACCTCCTGCTCCGTCCACGGCGCAATGAGGGCTGCCTTGCTCGCCTCGCTGATGGTTCGTAACAGAGGAGTCGACTCCGCGGCCACGACGCCTGCCCCATCGATCCCGCCGAAAGAGTCTTTGAAGAACACCGTCGCTGCCGCCAACACCTCTTTCGCTCCAGTGTAGGTGTTCCCTTTGAGTTTAACCTCATGCACCTCTGTCTTCGCCTTCCGCGTTTTAATCTTCCCGGTCAGGAAGCCAGATGTCGCCTCCCCGTCGAGTTCTAACTTAATTCCTGCCCATGTCTGCAGGTTCTCCATGTGACGTTTCTCGTACGGGTTCAGAAGCTCCTCCTTCTTAAGTAGTATCTTCCCAGTACGCTGACACCATGGTCTCCGTGACAGTCTGCTACTGAACACCTCCACCTCACGCTCCAGATGCGCCTGAGTTGCCTTAACACGTTTCCTCTCTTCCCGTGAGTATGCCCGTAAGCAGGCCGACAGCCTCGGGAGCAGTACCGCCAGGTCACCCCCGGTGTCACGAATCACCTGCTTCACCCTCTCCCTGACACCCCTCTTTTTTTTCTGTGACGCCCTTAGTCTCTAGATCCCATGACCTCTTTTTCCGGCCGTTGAAGTTTCGATGGCTACCATCACCGCGCTCCAGTGGTCAGTCATCTTGTTCGTTATTGCCTTATGACGAGCATTTACTAGCTTGCACAGCAGGGGCTGCGAGAGCAGTGCGCGGTCAATCCTGGTGCTCACCCCCTTCCCTTTCGCGTGAAAGGTATACTCCCTCTTCCAAGGATGCACGTAGCGGAAGGCGTCAGTGAGAGGATTACGCGCCCAGAAACTCAACAGCCGCAAATTCTCAGCCGCCGAGCCAATACCCGTCGATTTATCAAGCTCCAGGTCCTCTATGACGTTCAGGTCTCCCATCACCAAGACATTTTTCATATCCAGGAGGGTACTCAGGAACGGGCCTAGGGAGTCCCTGTAAAAAGGTGCTCTGTTCTCCGGTTGCGCTGGCAAGTACGCGGCGATGAGAAGCACCTCCAGGTCACCCCACCAGACCACCACTGCAACCAGTCTGCCCGAATCATGCAGGTAAGTGTCAGTGAAGACCATACCAGGGACAAAGCTCAGCACTGCCACGCCCCCCGCTGCACCCTCCGGTCCTACGGCAGCCATGGCCTCCGGCCTAAGCTACGTCCAGAAGTTGTGATCTGCATCAACTCTTGTGTCAGTTAGAACTGCTATATCCGTTTTCCCTTTTAACCAGGTTTTGCACTTGGTCTGCTTCCCTGCACTACCGAGCCCGTTGATGTTGAGCTCGCAGAAAGTGATCGTGTGTTTCTTATCCATTAATCAACAGGTAGGAAGCCCCTTCACATCCACGGGCTGGGAACTGATACAAAACTCCTGATACACGCGCGCCGCTGTCACCGGCCGCACCATAGATCTGCACAACATTGAAGCTACCACAACTGCTACCACAACTGCAACTGGAACGCAAACTGAAATGCCATCCTCCTCCCCTCTGTAACCCTGCAGGTGTGTACCCCCGGGGCTGCAGCAACCAGGCGGTTACTTGGCGAACTCCTTGCGGAACGCTCCCAGGTTGAGAGCACCTTTGCTGGCGCGGGAAGCAGCACCCGGCTTTGTCAAGTTCGTCTTCTGACGAAGTGATGCGACGTGAGCCGATGCCTGTTCGAAACTGGCACCCTGCGCCTTGTCGCAACCGGCGACCACACACACCCAGTCTTCCCGCGACCCCCCTGTAGAGGTGAGAACGATAGCTGGGTCCTTGAGAATGTCTTTCGTTAACGCTGTGACTTTCAGCGATGCAGCTGCGAGGAGGGGTTTGAGCCGGGACATCAGTAAAAGTCGAAGGAAAAAGCAGGAGCGGCAAAGGTGAGAAAAGCGAGACACTGATACCGTTGATCGCATGAACCTTTGCGACAGACAAGGTCCATTTGCCGATGCTGGACTGACGCTCCGAGACGTAAGCATTGTGATACTGCGTCAGATGCTGACCCTTGCAGTAACCGCAGGTGAGTATAGGATAGTGAACCATCAGCTTCCTTCCGGGGTTTGACGGATCCGCAACCATATGACGCCATGGGTCGTCGTCGTTCTCATGCTCGATCACGAGACCACGAATCTTGTCAGTGTCGATACCGGTAACCGGGTCCTGCACTCTGTGGAAACCCACGCCTTTGCTTAACGCAGGTTTGCCTTTCTTGAGCAGCACAACCTCCGTCAGCATCTTACGGACCAGCTCGGGAGAGACACCAGCTGGAACAGACTTCAGCAACACTTCCACCGCATCTGGGTTCTGCTGACGCTCCTTCTTGTAAGTCGCATTCTCCGGATGCTGCCAGTTGAGCGTCAGAGTAACCCCCTTGTGAAGAAAGAGGAATGACTGAACTAGCAAGGAGATGGGTACAAGTAGGGAAACCTAGCAGTGTTGTACCCCATATGGTCTACCCCACTACAGCTTACACAGACTATGTCATGTATGTTTGACACCCCTTCCCCACATCGTGCTCGATGGTGCGTCACCAGACCGAGGCCGCATCGCTCGCGTGCTGAAAGGTGACTTGAAGCCGACCATATCTCTTCTTTGACAGCCACGCCGACAGCATCTCTTGATAAGTCGTGGTCGTTTGCGCGTCGGCTGTCAGTGAAGCCTTCCAGTGATCCAGGTGCGCAATGACCGTAGGCTTCAGCTTCGGGACCTCGCTCTCCCACTGAATAGGGATCAGAAGCGTAAGCGAAAAGCTGACTTGGGACGCGAGGAGGCTGACCGCATCTGGGTCGAATTCGTCCTCGTCGTCGCTGTCCCAGCACTCATCCTCATCCACGTGACTACTGCAGCCTTCTGTCGTCGCCGCAGGTGCCATTGTCACAGGATCCGACGATCCACTAGTTGACGAGCTCGGTTGCCGTTGCTGCGTCTCATTACCCTCCTTATTGTCCTTAAGCCCGTTGTCCTTCAATGCAGACAACCGTTCTTGCTGGGAGACCCTCGCCGCCTCTCCCAGCACATCGTTAACCGCCGGCGCGAGGGGGGCTTGGGGTGAAGCTTGCGCCGACAACAGAGGACTCTTCTCCAGAGAGTGCTCCGTACTGGTCAAAGGGGTGTTGCCAGCAGTATCAATAACCTTTCCTCCAACCTTTCCTCCACCCCGCCCGTTGCGTCGTCCTCCAGCCATTGTGCAATGATGATAACGGAGGGATAGGCTTGAACAGAAGCCTGGTAGAAAACCTCCTCTGAGCACGAAAATGTGAACAGCCTTCTTGCTTCCTTTGCTTAAATAACTTGTTGCTTCCAGATCGAGTGTAATGCCTGAGCCTTGTTTAGTTGAGCCAAGACCGGGATGGGAGGGATTTAATGGGATGGAATGGGACGGAATGGGATGCGGATGGGATGGGTTTGGATTAGATGGTTTGGTTTGAAAAATGGGATGAATGTGTCAGAATCCCAACCACTAGACCATTGGGATAAAAGGGCTTGTTAAGTAGCGGGTCAGTGCGCCCATAACCCCCCAGGCCAATGTCGCAAGTTTACGAAGCTCGGACGGGAGTGTACATAATGTATATTTGTACAGGTAGTCGAGAGAACATGTACCGAGGATAGGGACCGAGGCTCGGATGATGGCTGAGCAATGTTGGGCTGCCGAGTCAGCAGACAGTCGCATGGGGAAGCGGGGAAGGGAGACAACTGGATGGAGTTTTTGCTTTGTGTGAAGAGTGCATGCTTTGTTTCCTTGCAGGTTGGATGCCCGAGCCAGCTGGAGTTACAGGCACGAGCTGGAGGTCAAGCAGTGGGGCGGCTAAGTGGCAGTGGCAAGAGGAGGAGAAGGCTGACCTTTCCCTTCGAAGGGAGTGAGCGGTGCAGCAATAGAGGGAGGGTGCAGGATCAGATATAGGGGGTACGGGCATTTGACTCTGTATTGTTTGTATGTTCTGTAAATACTCATGTGATTGCCTCAGAATCATGTGGGAGTGAGCGTCAGGCCATAACAAACCCTGGAGATATGGAGGAAGTGATGTAGGTGGTAGTCGTTACTAGATGTGAGTAAGCTGAACGAGCTTATCACATACAAACAATCTTCGGCGGTACTAGTATGCGCACACGAGGAGGGACTGAATACGGCTTGGAAGAAGAAAACGAGAACGCGGAGGCGGCGGCAACTGGACGACATGGAGTGATGAATCAGGGAACGGACATGGGGGTTGATGAGCCCCGGGACGATGGCTCGCCGAGACGGGACGCAGAAGGAGCGGATCGACCAGAAGGCGAGGAGAAGGAACCCCAAGGAGCGGCAAGAAAAGATGCGCGATCGGAAGGAAGACCGATGCGTACGGCAAGGGGTGATCGTTCGACCGGCTCTTATCAGAGGAGCGTGTCATGGCAAGAGGATGCGTCCGCGCAGCGGTGGAAATATACGCTGCTACCGAAAATTGAAGTCCCCGAGCGTTTTTCTGGCGACACACGGTGAGGTCCGACGATTAAAAACTACGTGATGCAGTTGGATAACCTGCCGGCCCGGTGGGAACGAGATCGGCTGGATCCAGAGGAGTTTTTCAGGGGAATCGCCAACACTCTAACCGGCGAAGCGGAAACTTTCTATCTCCTCAGCAGGAGAGAATTGCTGGAGTGGACGGCGCGTGCAGCACCAGGAGAACGAGATCAGACGACGCGTTTCTTGAGTATGCTAGAAGACCAATTCCCAGCGCAGACGCCAGAGAGGGTAGCGGAGTTCAGGGAATTTCGCCGTCGCACGGGGGAGTCGCTACTGGCATACTACGGCAGGCTAGTGGAACTGGCAGAAGATATGAGCTGTCAAGACACGAGTCGGCTGGTCAGCAAATTCCTGAACGGACTGCACTATGATCTACGGCGAGACGTGGCAGTCCGGGTCTTCGAGATGGGGGCACAAGCTACGTTGAAGGAGGTCTACGAGGTGGTGAAACGGGTGGAAATCGGTCGTCGGCTGTGTGAAATTGAGACGACTACGGAAAGAGGAAGCGAGCGGAGGAGGCCAGCCTGGGCAGCGACGCCAGCGGAAAGAGAGAAGCCACCACGTGGGGCAGGAGATGAACGGCGCTGCCACAACTGCGGCCAGATAGGGCATTTGAGGAGGGATTGCCGTAACCCGCCGGCCTGCTCCACTTGTGGGAGTGAAGATCATCTAAGGAGAGACTGCCCCGATGCACCGATGTGTGACCGTTGCGGAAGAAAGGGACATCAAGGGAAAGACTGTTACGCCTCCAGGAGGGAAGGACGAATGAAGAAAGATCCAGAGGAAGTGAAGGCACAGATCGCTCGTCTACAGCGGCAGCTGGAGGAGATGGCCGGACCAGAACAAAAGGGTAACGCAATGTTAGCAAGGACGGAGGAAGAAGATGAGGAAGGAAGCGAGGCCAGCTTCGCGCTAATGGCACGTCCTGTGCGGGAGAGGGGGGAACTCGGGTTACGAGCACGACACCGGTACTTCCCGCGAGAAACCCCAGTGCGGGAGCAAGGACCAAGGAGGGCCACCACGGAGGCGAGAACCGCGGGAGCAGCACGACGCCATCCCCTGGAAAGGATGGCATGTCAGCCGTCGGTATTGGTGGTGGAACCGGGGGTGATGAGTGTGGGTGGCGTCAGGGTCAAGCAGGCGATCGTGGATACCGGAGCACATAACGTGTTGATTGGCGCGCCAATGGCCAAGCTGCTGGGATTGGACAGAGAGGACCGAGTGATACCCGAAGGCTACTTGCTGATGACCGCGGAGGGGGGCACGGCAAAGTGGATGCCGAAAACCCGCAGCACGGTGGAAATCGTGATCCGGCCGGGACATCAAGATGAGTGCATAGTGCGGATGCACTGTGGAGTGTCGACATCAGAGGACTACGATCTACTGCTGGGAGTGGAGTATTTGTTTGCCATCGGCACCACCATCTGCATGTGGGAAGAGCGGCTGAAGTATCGGGTGACCTATTGGGAGCACGACAGTGAGCTGGCGGAGCTACCGGTGTGGTTCATCAGAAGGGAACCGAGGGAGGCTTATCAGGCGATGGAAAAACCGCTAGAAGAGGAGCTGGGCATTATGACGTGGAAGGAAATGGGGCAAACGGAGTCTGCTAGAAAGCAGTACGAAGAGATATGGGGGGCCAGTGATCATCTGCGAGAACCTGTCCTGAACCTGAGAGCACTCCAGAAGCCGTTGGTGATACTGGAGCTGTATGGCGGAATAGCCACCGGACTGGCGGCAGTGCTCAAGGCAGGACACACAGTGGCCAAGTACCTATACGTGGACAATGATGGCGGTGCAAACTTGATGGCCTGGCACCATCTCAAGCTGCTCAAAGCCAGGTATCCTGAATAGCTAATGGAAGATGCAGCAGAAAGAGGAGCAGAGTGGCTATGCAGCGGAGTGGAGGAGATTGATGATGGCATGCTGGCGGAATGGGGACGGATTGATCTGGTAATCGCGGGGTGGAGCTGTCAAGGGCTATCACGAGCAGGGAGGGGCCGAGGCATGGGAGACGCGCGGAGCGCGCAATTCAGAGACCTGATGCGAGTGCTGAAGACGATTAAGAAGAGGCAAGGGGAGGTGGCCTACATCATCGAGAATGTGGACATGGCTGACGACCCACGTCCGGCGATACAAGCAGCCAACGAAGAAATCACGGAGGAATTGGGGGCAGGAGTGGCGTGGGATGCAGCACAGAATGGGAGCAGAGCACATCGGCCGAGGAGGTACTGGCAAAACGTGGTGCCAGAAGCGGCGCTGAGATATCAGCTGTCACGGATGGAGCGACCAAAGGTGAGGCGGGTGGAAGACATTCTGGAGCCAGGGAGGCTGGCGGCACCAGTCACGGAAGCGGACCACCCCACGTTGTACCCGTGCAATAAGGTGGGCGAGCCTCGGGAGGCATGGCCAACGCTGGTGTCCTACGAGAACGCGAGGGGCTTCAAGGATGATGCGGGTCCGGGCATGGTATATGACCAGGCACGTGGAGTGTGGGAAGAGCCCACCGCACAGGAGAGAGAACTGGCCATGGGTTTTCTGGCAGGCGCAACGGCATGCGAGCAGATGACAGAGAAAGAGAGGAAGGCGGCGCTGGGCAGGGCTATGGATTTGAACGCCCTACAGTGGCTGTTCATGACCATGGCCAATCATCTCGAGAGGAAATGGCTGGAGAGGCGCATCGGCAAGGCAACGGCAGTCAGGCCACAGACACAACTGGCGGCGAACAAGGAAATGGAGGCAAGGACAATGATGGGCGGGTTGGAAGAAAAAGAAGAGAGTCAGTGGTGGAGAGGAATTTCAGAGGACCACAGGCGCGCCAGCTGGAGGGATGACAGGGAAGCCATACCAGGGCGATATGCGGACCCTCCTGAGAGCGAGGAGGAGTGGGAGGAGGAGGAGGAAGAGATGGAAGAAGAATCTGGAGCTGGCAGAGGGGACACCCCAGAAGAATTTCAGGACTCCGATTTTGACATGGGAGAGGAATACTACGACTACTTCGACCCACCGAACTGGCCACCCATAGGACCCGCATTCATGGCGCTGGAAGTGACGACAAGTGAAGCCGGAGGACAAGTTGCAGAGAATGAGAGGACGAACGAGCAACCGAGGGCTGGGACCGGAGGACAGGGAGAGGAGCAGCACACATGGGACATAGGAGGAGGATTACAAGGAGCGCATCGGCAGGCTGTGGAGACACTGCTGGCCTCACACATGCAGACGTTTGCCTACACGCTGAAAGAAATGGGCTGCTGCAATTGTGCGGTCATGACGCTGGACCTGACCACGACGGTTCCGGTATATCAGCGGAGGCGTCGGATGAGCCCTCAGGATTTGGAGGTGTGCAAGGAGAAGTGTCTGGAGCTGCTAGAAGCGGGGCTGATACGTCGGTCAGAATCCAAATACGCAGCAGCAACAGTGGTGGCAGCCAGGATGGACTTAACAGGAACGGTGTTGGCAAGGCGCATGTGCGGCGACTACCGGGACTTGAACAAGGTGACCGTGGCTGAGAGATACTCTACTCCTATGGTGGATGAGCTCTTCGACCAACTGGCAGGGGCTCGAGTGTTTTCTACGCTGGACATGAGACAGGGATTCAACCAGATCCCGATCGCAGAGGCTGATAAGGAGAAAACCGCATTTCACGGACCGGATGGGGCGTATGAATGGAACCGCATGCCCTTCAGGCTCAAGAATGCCTCATTGCTATTCCAGAAGGTGATGGATGCGGTGCTGCGGGGAATGGAAGGGGCCCTGTGCTACATCGATGATGTGATCGTGTTTAGTACCACTCCAGAAGAGCATGTGGAACGCCTAGCCGAGGCGCTGCGAAGGATCAAGGAAGCGGGGCTAACTTGCCACTCGAAGAAGTGTCGCTTTGGGCACACAGCCGTGACGTACCTGGGATTCGAGGTGGCGGGAGGAAGACTGGCCATTCAGCAAGCGAAGGTGGCCATCCTGGATCAGGTATCTCAGCCCAAAGACAAAAGTACCCTCAGAGCACTACTGGGGTTTCTCAATTACTATCGCAAGTTCGTGGAAAACTTCAGTAGGAGGGCGGCACCATTAAACAAGCTGCTGAAGGACGAGGCCAAGTGGCAGTGGGGTGAGCTGCAGAAAGCGGCGCTGAAGGATCTGATGGGAGCAGTGAAACATGGGGCAGTGCTTCAGCTGCCGAGGGCGGACCTACCCTTCGTGCTTTACACGGATTGGAGCAGCACGGGCATGGGGGCCATCCTGAGCCAACAAGAGGGAGGGGAGGAGAAGGTGGTGGCGTTCGCCAGCCGTTCCTACAACCCCGCAGAAGCTAACTACTCTTCATACGAGGGCGAGGGGCTGGCAGCCGTCTGGGCGGTAGGACACTTCCGAGTGTACCTGCAAGGCAGGCCCTTCACGCTGGTTACCGACCATCAGCCACTGTTGTGGCTGATGCAGAATCAGAGCCTGACAGGAAGGAACGCCAGATGGGCGATGAAGCTGCAAGAGTACCAGTTCATCATTCGGCATCGCCCAGGGAAGACCATGCAGCACGTGGATGGTCTGTCCAGGAACCCGCTGGTAGTGGCGCCAGAAATGGCGCTGGCAGCATTGGTGGCAGACCCTGTCACGCCGCTGCGCAGGGAGCAGCAGGCCGGAGCCACGGACGTGTGGGAAGATCCGGAGACGTTGGCATGGCTGAAGGGAGAGACGGAGGAAGGAACAGTGGTTTCAGCCAGGGCTCGAAGCAGGGGGCAACACTACTGCTGGTATCAAAATCAAGTGCAGATACGAACACAGGACGGCTGGAAGCGAGTGCCGGAGCCAAAGGAGAGAGAAGGAGTGATACAAGAGGTGCACAATCGGCTGGGGCACTTTGGCCCGCTTCGCACGCAGCAGCTGCTGCAGACGGGATGGTGGTGGGCAGGGATGCGGAAGGAAGTCAAGGACTGGGTGGCCAAATGCCCAGCATGCATCAGAAACAGAGCGGCATTCGAGAGGAGTAAGGCGGAGCTGCAGCCTCTGCCCATTGTGGGGCTGGGCTATCGGTGGTCTCTGGACCTGGCAGGAGAACTGCCCTTGACCAAGCGGGGGCAGCGGTACGTGGTGGTCATGATAGAACATGTGAGCAAGTGGGTGGAGGTGCGAGCCGTGAGCCACAAAACAGCTGAGGCGGTGGCCGACGCCTTTGAGGAACAGGTGCTGACGCGCTTTGGAGCGTGCGGGGAGGTGCTGACGGATCAAGGCACCGAGTTTCAAGGGGAGTTCGAGGAGCTGCTGTCTTCATGTTTGATTCCCCACCGCACTACGTCCCGGTATCATCCACAGAGTGACGGGCTGACGGAGCGACTCATTCAGACCCTGAAGCGAGGGCTGCGAGCGTATGGGGAGACAAGGAAGCGGGATTGGGACAGGCACCTGCACTGGATCATGGCCGGATACAGGTTCAGCAAGCAGGCGGCGCTCAGAGATCTCTCGCCCTACCACCTGCTCTTCGGCCGAGAAGCGGTGCTCCCAGTAGGGGCCCCACGAGTTTTGACGGATGTGGTGACAGCGGGAACATCGGAGAAGTGGGCGGCATTGGCGGCAGTCCGGGGGGAATACCTGCGACGTTTGCTACCAGCGGCATTGGAGAGCATGCACGTGGCTCAACTGAGGGACATCCACCGATACAGGCAGCGGCAGGAGCAGCGAGCCGGAGGAGCGCCGGCGGCGCTGCAGCAGGGACAGGAGGTGTACATACGGCGCCCCAAGAAAGATGGGTTGGACGTGGGACTGTCACGGCAGCACTGGACAGTGAAGGAGGTGCGAGATTCAGGGGTGCTGGTGCTGGAAAGTGAAGCGGGGGTGACCGTGGATCACGTTACCAATGTGGCGCGGGCGGGCGGATATCAGGGTCCCGTGAGTAGGGCGAGGGCGGCGAAGGGTCACGGGAGGGGGCAAGGGGATATCAAGGATCAGAAGCAGTGAGAGTGACAGGGAGCACATGTTAAGCAAAAGGGAAGAAGGTAACACCACAGAGAGGAGCAGCACTATGCAATGAGCCAGGGGCAATACTCCAAGGATGGCGAAGGTACCAATGAGCAGGGAAGAGGGAAGAAGGAAGGAGGGTAGAAGGAAGGAGATGCGGGAAAGGCCATAAGGTGGGAAGAGGTAAGGGAATTTCCGACACCAACGTGCCTGTAACCCTTCCCTAGGATCAATCGGGGATCTCAAGTGGACCTCTGACAGAATGGGATGGGATAAGGGTGACGTCAGGTTATACATTTCACACGAGCTTACAGCTCCCGTATCGTGGTTCAAGACGGTCAAACACGGTGATAAGCGGTTCTAGACTATTACCGCTCTTCACCGTTCTGAAACAAAATTTACCAAAGAGGGCGTACAAATAGTTGTACAACCTGACGTCGCCCTAAGATGGGATGGGAGGGATGGGATGGGTTGGGATGGGTTGGTCACTAAAGCGTGCCTCGTTAAGACTACTGTTAAATAGTAAATAGTAAAATACAACAACAACATGAACCATCGGTGATGGTTCATGTTGCATTCACACGTTTGGTCAGTAATCGCTGGTGAAGATTCGCATAAATCTTTAGAACACAAAACACTTGGCCCTCTTACCAGTTCACTAATCCTTGTCTAGAGTGTTGATTTCATGCGAAAGCTGTCGGGTCTAACTCCTCTCAATTGCTCAAATATAAATTTTCCCCATTCCATAGGCATCAACCAGAATTGATCGACTGGACAGCATCAGGGAGGCTCATCTGTGCCGATTTGGCAGCAGCCAGAGCAGCCAGGAGGCCTACGTCGGCAGCAGCCTAGAGTTCGGTCGATGAGGAACATAAAAAGGTTGGCATGCAAAGGAGCGGCAACAAGGTCAGCATCCAAGGCGAAAAGGGAGCCATGTACTGTAAAGACCACGCCGTGCCAATCCGTTCAGCCAGCAGAGCAACTGCAGCCTGAGGGGATACGCAAGAAAGACCCTGAGAAGGGGCACAATTAGGCGAGACTAAATGGGCCTTGTGGGGAGCTACTGGCAGAGCAGCAAATAGTGCAGTTGGGCAGGCTGCAGAAGTTGCTTTCAGAGAGGTTGTTGCCATTGTTAGGTGGGGATCAAAGCTAGGAAGGTGCCTCAAAAGAGAGTTGAAGTTAAGATTGGGGGGAATGCGGGAGACCAACCACTAGTGGGGGCTCAGGAGCTTCGTGCAGCGGGAGCGGGGAGCTGCCATAAAGGGGGGAACAGCTTCCCAGCATCCCGATTCCCGTGCATCCCGCAACCGCATCCCAAGCCGCCCCACCTTCGCCTCGCACCTCGCGGTCATCCCTAGGTGCTCGCCAACCAGCGGTAACATGCCATCATGTTCCTGCCCACGTCCTTCAACTGTGTCTCTTCCCCCCGAGTAAGCCCAGCTTCCCTCAGCCCACTCCAGAATTCTTTCACAAAAAAACTGTTTTCCACCGCAGCTGTTAGAGGGGTGTTTACTGTTCCCTTTGAACAGTACTCCCAACCCCATCCTTATCCTTATCTTTCATATTTCCTAGTGCCATGTGGCACTCTACCTTTCTTGCTTCTACTTTCTAGTCCCACGAAGTACTTTCCGACATTCGACCTTGCATGCTATATCATCCTTGCTTGTATCCACCAATAGCAACCAATTCTCATTCAACTCTTCTTCAATTACTCAGTAACTTCTTCGCCTATTTTGCCAATAGTTCTTTCGCCAAAGTCTTCCGCCGCGCCTCATCCTCGACTTAGTCGACCCTGCTAATTCTTTAGCGGACTTAGGCCAGCGGGCCTAACACTTGGTATCAGAGCCTTCGTGGGGAGCGACTTCCAACGAGCGACCGTCGACGACGAGACTACGACGTCATCGTCCCGCGGTGCCGACTTGCAGACTTGGAGTCGTCGAGCCAACATGGACGAGACCATGAACGCTCTCCCCAACGACATGGGCAACATGCTTGCTCAACTCATGCGCCAACTCGAACAGTTGTCGTTGGAAATCGTCAGGTACGGGCTGAAATACAACAGCTTCGTGAATTCGCGTTAATTTCTCATGGTCATGCCGCACCAACTCCTGCACCCAACACGTCGACTAGCGCGGAAGCGCTGCCGGAACGTCGAAGCGCGCTCAAGCCGCAGAAGCCCGAGCCGTTCGACCCAAGCCAACGCGACGCGAACGTGAGGACGTGGCTCTTCATGCTGAACAACTACTTCGCCGCGAGCGGGGTGCAAGAGGCGGACGCGGAGCAGCGGATCGAGTACTCCGTTATGCTGCTGAGGGGCCCGGCCTTGGAGTGGTGGCGCCAACTCACGCAAACTGCTGTAAGAAGGGCTCAGACAGACGGGCATCAACAGAGCGTGGGGCATGCAACTGCAACTTCGAGCTTAGGGAGTTTAGCTTTGGGTGTTACCACGGTCCCAACGATATGGGAAGGATTTGAAGCAGCGCTGAAAAGTAGGTTCGACTTGGTGAATGCCTCTGAAGCTGCTAGGAAGCGTCTGCGTCATTTCCGACAGATAGGAAACGTCCAAGAGTACACACGACGGTTCTGCAACGAGATAGACGATATCACGGAAGCAGAGATGCGCGATCGCTACCTCGAGGGGTTGAAGCCGGACATAGCGGAGGTTATAGCGATTCACGGGTTGTCCACCTTCGAGTCAGTAGTCGCAGCAGCAGAACGCGTCGACGCAGTACGAAGCCGACGGGGTCGCGACGATCGCGATAGGGGATACAACAGACCGATCAACGACGCTCGATCGAGGGACGGACCATCGCCCATGGAGATCGGTGCAGTTAACTGTGACGGCTCGCAGCGAACGGGTTTTAGGGGGAACTGTCACTACTGCAAAAAGCCGGGACACATGAAGCGGGACTGCCTAGAGTTCAAGAAGCAGCAGGAGGGAAACGGAAACCGCCAGTAGATAGCGGGTCGCTAGCTGGTGTGGAGGTTCCCGTACCCGCCACGTCTACCAACGTAGAGGAGACGGCTTTGCAGCAGTCATCTACGGAGAACGAGGTAGACACTGTTGACCGACCAGTCGTGCTTCTAGGGAAGCTTCGTGGAGTTCCTGTTAAGATTCCCGTAGATAGCGGAGCTAGCCACTCGTTAGTCTCTTCTTCATTAGTCAATCGTCTCCATCTTGAAGCAGATTCGGCAGTCAACTTCAAGGACGCGCGTATGGTAGATGGGACGCCACTTCACATAGGACCAGTCATTCGCAAGTTGCGCGTAGTGCTAGGACCAATCACGGTTAGGCGTGACTTCGACTCTGCCACACTGGACGGTTACGACTTCATCTTCGGTAGGGATTGGCTACGGACGGTTAGTACTCAGTTCGATTGGGCTCAGAGAAGCTGCAGCGTCAAGGTAGACGGGGAGTTCCAGGTGTTGCCACAGTGGAGTGATGGGGCCACATCCTCCACAGCCATCATCAATGCTGTTTGTGTGCGGCAGATGGTGAAGCGAGCGGCACGGATCTTTGCGGTTTTCCTTGAAGAGGTGGAAACTGAGGAGGGGAAAGGAGGGAGTGCAGCAGTTGGTGAGAAGGCGACTCTTCCTGCTGAGGTGAGTGCACTATTAGCAGAGTTCGCAGACGTCTTCCTCGACGAGTTGCCCCCAGGGTTACCTCCCAGCCGAGTAGTAGACCATCGAATAGAGTTGGAGCCGGGGAGTAGGCCAGTAGCAAAGCCGCAGTGGAGGTTGAGTCCAGAGGAGACAGAGGAGATGACGTAGCAGGTTAGGCACTTTCTCGCGCAGGGGTTCATACAGCCATCTAGATCGCCTTGGGCAGCACCGATCCTTTTCGCACCTAAGAAAGACGGAGGGTTACGGATGTGCATAGATTACCGCGCATTGAACGCCGCCACCGTCAAGAATAGGTTCCCGGTGCCGAGAGTAGAGGATCTCCTAGATGCAGTGCAGGGCGCTAGAATCTTCTCAAAGATCGACCTTCGTTCGGGTTACCATCAGATTCGAGTAGTTCCAGAGGACCAGCACAAGACGGCGTTTCGTACGAAGCAGGGGTTGTACGAGTTTAGGGTTCTACCGTTCGGTTTGACCAACGCCCCAGCGACGTTTCACATGCTCATGAACACCGTCCTCTCCGAGTTCCTAGGGTCGTTCGTGGTAGTTTACCTAGACGACATCCTAATCTTCTCCAAGACGAAAGAGGAGCATGTGCAGCACTTGCAGAAGGTCTTCGAGGTTTTGCGGAAGGAGCAGTTGTACGCTAAGCAGTCGAAGTGCAAGTTCTTCCTTCCAGAGGTCGAGTTTCTAGGCCATGTCGTATCCGCTAGTGGCATTAGGACCGAACCGAAAAAGATCGCAGCAGTACAGGTTTGGGTAGCACCGACCTCAGTCAAGGAGTTGCAGAGCTTCCTCGGTTTCGCGAACTACTACCGTCGTTTCGTTCAGGGTTACGCATCGATCCCTAGTCCACTCACCGACCTACTTCGGAAGGGCGTGGAGTACGTTTGGGGTCCAGCTCAGCAGCAGGCGTTCGAGCAGATGAAGCAGTCGCTCACGTCTTCACCAACACTGTCGTACCCTGATCCCACTCGCCCATACGTTGTAGTGACCGACGCTTCAGATCAGGCCATAGGAGCAGTGCTTCTTCAGGACCAGGGACGCGGGTTGCAGCCGATCGCGTACGAGTCGCGTAAGCTGAGGGGAGCAGAGTTGAATTATCCAATTCACGACAAAGAGGCGCTCGCGATCATCCACGCGTATAAGGTGTGGAGGTGCTACCTAGAGGGGGCAGATAGTGTGATACGCACGGACCATTGTTCGCTTCGCTTTCTCAAGTCGCAGCCGCAGCTGAGTCGTCGCCAGGCTAGATGGATGGAGTTCATGGAGGGGAGTTTCCACTACAGGATAGAGTACAAGCCAGGCGTGCGCAACCCAGCAGATTCGCTCACTCACCCTAGTTGCCAGCTCGCTAGTCTCACAGTCACTGCCGGCCACCCACTTCTCACAGCACTCTTCGAGCACGGATACACAGTAGATCCCGACTTCACACCGCAGCCGCCCACAGGAGCAGAGGTGCAGGGTAGTGTCTACATACGAAAGGGTACCACACGGATTTGGGTTCCAGCCTACCGCCCTCTTCGACAGCTCCTTCTCTCAGAGGCGCACGACTAAGACGGCTAAGACGCTTAGTCGCACGTACTACTGGCCAGGGCTTGCAGCAGACGTAGAGGATTACATTCGCTCGTGCGACACGTGTCAGCGTACGAAGTCCTCTCGCCAGCGCCAAGCAGGACTCTTGCAGCCGATTCCACCGCCCGACCGCCCTTGGCAGGTAATCACCATGGATTTCATCATGGCTTTACCGCGCACAGTTAGGGGTCACGACGCCATCTTCGTTATAGTCGACAAGTTCTCTCGAGCAGCGCACTTCATCCCCACACACGGCAAGGTCACAGCAGAGGAAGCCGCGACACTGTTCGTAGATAACGTAGTCCGACTGCACGGGGTTCCAGATTCCATCATCTCAGACCACGACCCTCGTTTCACTTCGAAGTTCTGGAAGCAGCTTTTTGCACTGTTTGGGACTCGCTTAGCCATGTCGTCTGCGTACCATCCAGAGACAGACGGACAGACCAAGCGTGTGAACCAGACCTTGGAGCAGATTCTTCGCAGCATCACGATGCACGACGCAGCCGCATGGGACAAGAAGCTGAGCATGGCAGAGTTCACCTACAACAACACGCACCACTCCGCCACAGACATGTCACCGTTCTTCGCACTGTACGGTTGACACCCCAATGTCCCCACTCGTGTCGATCTCACACCCACTGTCCCTCGTGCGGACAACATCCACCAGCATCTCACCTTCATTCATGATCACCTGAGGAAGCACCTTGAGCTCGCAAATGCACGCATGGCACGCACCACCAACCGCAGTCGTCATGAGGTGTTGTTCGCAGTCGGCGATCGTGTTCTCTTGGATAGCCCGCAACCTCCGACTGCTACAGGACAACAAGCTTCGCCCTCGCTTCATTGGTCCATTCGTCATTGAGCGCACACTTGGTCCAGTCGCATACCGCCTCCGCCTTCCCGCTCATTTCCGCATGCACCCGTCATTCCACGTGTCGCTTCTTCGTCCTTACACCGATCCCAACGCCACCTTCTCGGGCCGTGAGCGCACTCCACTACCGGTAGCTGTTGACAACGACGAGCCCGACTACCAGATCCAGCGCATCCTCAGGCACCATCGCCGTCTCCAGGGGGGTGTCTCTTTCATCGACTTCTTGGTTCGTTGGCGTGGTTACGACGCAGCAGATGACAGCTGGGTTCCTTCGCCCTCGCTGTCTCCCGACAACGCTTGCCTCCAAGCGTAACTTCAGTCTGCAGGCGCCGCGGACGTCGCCTCCTTGGGAGGGGGGTAGTGTTAGAGGGGTGTTTACTGTTCCCTTTGAACAGTACTCCCAACCCCATCCTTATCCTTATCTTTTCAGATTTCCTAGTGCCACGTGGCACTCTACCTTTCTTGCTTCTACTTTCTAGTCCCACGAAGTACTTTCCGACATTCGACCTTGCATGCTATATCATCCTTGCTTGTATCCACCAATAGCAACCAATTCTCATTCAACTCTTCTTCAATTACTCAGTAACTTCTTCGCCTATTTCGCCAATAGTTCTTTCGCCAAAGTCTTCCGCCGCGCCTCATCCTCGACTTAGTCGACCCCGCTAATTCTTTAGCGGACTTAGGCCAGCGGGCCTAATAGCAGCCCACTCAACTACCCCGTAGCCTCCTCCTCGGCCATATGACCGCTTCCTTAGTCTTCCTGTGCAACGTTTAAGTATTTCACGTACCAGGCAAACCGTTTTCTCTCCTGGTCCTTATCCAGACACGTGTCCTCCCACTTGTACACGTGGCAGTGGGCTTTCCTCTCTTGCCGGTCCTCGTCGAGGTACAGCTGCATCCGGGCCTCCGCCACTGGCGACAGCTCGTTGTCGAAGTGCGCGTAAATTCGCTTGATTTCGTCGATCGGGTTTCGCACTAACTCGTGGAATCGCACATCGACGGCCCGCGATAAGTCCCACTGCTGCAACGCATCCACGCCGTCAGAGGGCGCTGCTTCCCTCGCAGCACAATGGCTGCTCCTGCTGCTCCTCCCGCTGCTGTTGGTCAAGCTCCGCGGCCCTTTTCTGCTGCTGCCTCTGCCGCTGCTATCATCCCCGCTCTCGTCCGCGCTCTCCTCGCCCCCGATAAAAGCCTCCTCCTCGTCCCCGCTACTGTCCTCTCCGAGTGCCGCCGTTTCGCGCAGGTCAATCATGTCATCCAGCGCGCGCGCGAGATGCGGCGCCCACGGCGCAATCATGCTGTTATCCACCGATTCTGACGTAAGCGAGCGAAAGCACCGAACCAGACTGTGCGCGGACGAAATTACCTTCACGGGATCGCGGTGTGTGCAGATAATCCGCGCGTCGGGAAACACCTTAAGCATAGACCGCAACGAGAAAATATGCTCCGGCGATTTCGGCAACCACTGCGGCGCCTTGGGTCCCCGCCACTGGAGGTACTTCAGCTGCCATTTAAGAAACTCGTACGTGGGGGTGATATCGGCACGCATAAACCACTCCAGGTACGTCGGCGCGTTGATGTGCGTAAACGGAATAATGAACGACGTCAAATCGTAGCACATCAGCTCGAACGTCTCGTGCGGTCCTTCCGGGTACACCGGATGGATGGATGGTATATCCGGGATCAACGCGTGCACCGCGCGCACCGTGTAGTCCATCAGCGCAACCCGCGGGTCCGAGCGGAAGGACTCCGCCTACGGCGGCGGGTACACGTAGCGGCACTCCCACGCGCGCGGCGAGCGGAACCGCTCGTAGTCCAGCGACAGGAGGTTGTACAGCAGCGTCGTGCCGGTGCGCGGCATTCCCAGGATGACCATCGGCGCGCGGACCTGCTGCTCCTCGATTTCCGGAAACCAGTTCCGGCAGTCGATGAGGCGCGGGCAGCCTTGCAGCATGCGCTGCACGTCGAGCCAGATGGCGATCCGGCCAAACGGCGTGAGACTCGCGTACTTCTCCGTAACGTGCACGCAGAGCGCGAGACCCTTGAGGAACCCCGTGTCGCCGAAGTCGTTCAGTCCCGTGCACCACGACGCGACCCGGAGCATCGATTCCACGTCGCTCGGGAGGAACCAGTGCGACGGGCGGAACCACGTCGCGTAATTCCCTGACTGCCTAGCGGTCCAATTGACGGCCTTGACGGCAGCCGGCAGCACGACGTCAAGAACGGCCTGCACGCGCGCACTGGTGGACGTTGGCTTGGACGGCGCGAAGATGGCATATGGCGATTCACCCTCTCGCAGCGCGAAGGAGCAGGTTGTCTTGGGTGCGGTAAGAGTCACGCCAGAGGCGTCGCCCTGCGATGCTGACGACAACGACGACAGGGTCGGAGCGGGATTGAAGTCGACCTGAACTCGACCTGCCCATCGCGATGCGACGATGAAAAAAAGAGACAGGATGGAAGCGAGAGTTGCGAGCGCGATGCAGGCTAAGGGAGCGAGGATTGTGATGAGCTTATAACGAATTGGCGGGTCATTAGGCGTGATCTGCACGTTCGCAACAGCGTCTGCACCAGCAAGATCCTGGCTGTTGCTGCCTGCGAGGGCTACGGCGAGCGTACACGCGACACATGCTAGGACCACGACGCGCATTAGAGACTCTTGGCGCAGCGCGAGAACCGCCATTACTCTTCATCAGTACTTCGAGCGCGAATGCGGAAGATCCGAAAAGGACTATTCGTGATAGTTTTGCTAGGCGAGGGTCACCTCGATTCAGCGAGATAGAATGATTCACGGAGTTACTCTGTTGGGACGTAGAATATAGAAGCTAGTCAGGAGGCTGACTATCATTCACCGGAATAATCCTTAGGAAGCTCAATGAAAGTGCTCTGGCAAAGCAAGAAAATAGCGCGGAGATGTGGTGGTGGTGATGCTCGGCGCGAGTCGCCAGCGACAAATGTTTCTGCGTTGACGAATGGGCGGAATGGAGAGTTGACGGGATGAGGAGTTGAGTGGAGTTGAGGGAGAGTCGGAGTGGTGGGAGGGGAGGCGATGAGTGACAACCACCGTTCTCGATTGATTTGAAGGGTGAATCCCCCGCGTTCGTTTCGGCAAAATGACACAATTTTGGATGGGAGATGGGATGGGATGGGATGGGAGAGCGACAAGGGTAGGGGCTTGGAAGGAGAGGGGAAGGGTCTGAGCGGGAGGGAGAGCAGAGAGGTCCGATCCGAAACTAGACTGCCGTGGTGCCTTGCCATATGGGGGACGGGGCGGGATGGTATGGAATGGGTGGGGTGAATGGGTCGGGGATGGGTTGGGATGGGATGAGATGGGATGGGATGGGATGGAATAGAAGACGACTAAGATAGATGGGGGTGGCTGGCGGGCTGCTGAGTTTGGGTACATCCCTGGCTCGTGTCAAACTTCCGGGTCAAACTTCCTCTTTTCCGTGACCAGGGGGAAATTTTGGCCGGAAGACCCGAAGTGGGTCTCGAATGACCCAAAGTGAGGCCAACTACGGGGCACGTCAAATTATATATGTGTTACATATGTGTAGGCTGTAGTGGGGTAGCTAATGTGGGGTATAGTCCCTTTAGGGTTTTATACTTGTACCAAACTTTTACCTAGTTCGTTCATTCGTCGTTCTATCCTTCACATGGTTTCAGAGCAGGTTCCAAAGTGGGAACGTTTTTTTAGGGCCCACCACGAAAAAAAAAAAAAAAAAAAAAAATCCAGTCCTGCCCGAGCCACCCTGCCGTGCCTGCCTGCCTCGTCACGCGCCTCGCGCCTGCCTACCCGCGCCCTCGAGCGCCTGCCCTACCCGCGCCCTCGAGCGCCTGCCCCACCTGCGCCCTCGAGCGCCTGCCCTGCCGTCGCGGTCCCGCGCGCGGCCTGCTTTCACGCCGCCTGCGCACTTGCCCCACGTCCGCGCGCGGGCCTGTTCTGCGCACCCGCTCCTGCTCGTCGCGACGCCCCTGCGGAACCCGCGCGGCGTCGCCCCTGCTCGTCGCGGCACCCCCTGGACGTCGCCCCTGCTCGTCCCGGCGCCCCCTGGGCGCTGTCCCTGCTCGTCGCGGCGCCCCCTGGACGCCGTCCCTGCTCGTCGCAGCGCCCCCTGGGTGCCGTCCCTACTCGTCGCGGCGCCCTCCCTGCTCGTCGCGGCGCCCCCTGGACGCCGCCCCTGCTCGTCGTGGCGTCCCCTGGGCGCCGTCCCTGCTCCTCGCGGTGCCCCCTGGGCGCCGCCCCTGCTCGTCGCGGCGCCCCCTGGGCGCCGTCCCTGCTCGTTGCGGCGCCCCCGGGGCGTCGCCCCTGCTTGTCGCGGCGCCCCCTGGGCGCCGTCCCTGCTTGTCGCGGTGCCCCCCCCTGGCCGCCGCCCCTGCCTCACCTGCGCCCGCAGCTGCCCTGCAGCCCGCCTGCGCCCCGCCTCACCCGCTGCAGCCACCCGTCGAGCGCCTGCAGCCACCCGTCGAGCGCCGGCCCTGCCCTACCCGTGCCTGTTGCGCGCCTGCCCACCGCCTATGGTAAGCACCTGCCCTACCCGCACTGCCCGCGCACCTGCCTTACCAGCGCGCTGCAGCGCGTGCTGCGCCTGCCTGCCCACCGAGCCGCGCCGCTCAGTTGAGCCGCGCCACTCTGCCAAGCTGCGCCGCCCTGACCTATTGCGCTGCGCTGCTCTGCCCTGCTACTACTGCTGTTCCAGCTGTTCCTGCTACTACTTCTGCACTGCTACTCTTGCTGCTACTGCTGCTACTGACGGTGACCAGATGCAGCTCCAGCGACGTCCGCGCGAGTCCCTCACGCCCCACCAGCTTCGTGAGTGGTATGCTCGTTAGGGTTGTAGTGGCGGCCGTAGTGGAAGTCGCCCTGGAGCTGGTCGGTCGAGAGCTTACGCAGTGGCCAGCTGCAGCTGCAGCGGCGTCCGCGCAAGACCCTTCCGCCCCAACAGCTTCGTGAGTGGTACGCTTAGAGTAGAGGGTCTCGGAGTACCGTTCGCTGCTAGTACGTCATTCAAACAGGTGATCTGGCTGGTCAGACTTGCGGGACGATTGGTCACACACAGTCCCACTGCTTCGCCTGTTTGAGCGACGCATGGCGTACCGTGTTTGGCGACAAGGCTGAGGTCCCCAACTGGCTGGAGCTGCTTAGGCAGAGGGTGGATATCTTTGCTCTAGTCTATGATGCTATCCTCACTGCCATGTATGCACTAGTGCTAAGGATGCCTGTTACCTGTGTGTACCGCCTTACCCAGATATAGAGTCTGCTGTTCTAGTTGCTGGTGAGGCTGTTGCGCTATGTGCTGGTGCGTCTACTGCTCCAGGTGCTGGTGAGGCTGCTGCTCTAGGTGCTAGTGAGTCTGCTGCTCCAGGTACTGGTGAGGCTGCTCTCTCAGGTACTGCACCAGCTGAGTTCTTGCACACCTTCACGCTTGACTCACGTGCTTCCCGCTCCTTCTTTTGTGACTCCACCACGCTCACGCCGCTGCGTCGGCCAGTGGCGGTCTCCCTGGCGGTACTTCTTGCTGGTTGTTGACGACTTCTTGCGTTACACCACGGTCTTCCCCTCGCGCACCAAGGGTGAGGTCCCTGATGTTTTGATCCCTTGGATCCGCGCTGTCCGTCTCCAGCTCCACGAGCGGTTCGGGACGGAGTTTCCCGTCCTGCGTCTGCACTCTGACAGAGGTGGAGAGTTTTCTTCCGACATTCTGTAGAGCTTTTGTCATGGGGAGGGCATTCGCCAGACGTTCTCGCTTCCGGCCTCTCCGCAGCAAACTGGGGTTGCTGAGCGCCGCATTGGCTTGGTCATGAAGGTCGCTCGTACCTCCATGGTCCATGCGGCTGCTCCCCATTTTCTGTGGCCGTTTGCAGTCCGCTGCGATGCGCATCAGCTCAACCTCTGGCCCCGTGTCTCCTTGCCGGATACCTCGCCCACACTGCGGTGGACGGGGAAGGTTGGCGATGCGAAGGTGTTCCGGGTCTGGGGTTCTCGTGCCTTTGTCCGCGATACCACCGCGGACAAGCTCTCTGTCCGCGCTGTTCTCTGTCTCTTCCTTGGCTTTGTCCCTAACGTGCCTTGCTGGCAGTTTTACCACCCCACCTCGCGCCGTGCGTTCCCCTCTCAAGACGTCGCGTTCGACGAGTCGGTTCCCTTTTACTGTCTCTTCCGCTACCGCACTGCCCCTCTCCCTCCCCCGCCGCTCTTCCTCGCTCCAGGTCCTCCCCAGGTAGACCCCCTCCCCGCTCCCGGTCCTGCTCCTTCAGGTGTGTCTCAGGTAGACCCTCCTCCCTTGAATGAGCCGGTTGAGGTCACTGGTGACTCAGGTCCTGCTGAGGGTGGTCTTGCTCGGGGTGCTGCTTCTGGGGGTGCTGAGCCTGGGGGTGCGGAGCCTGGGGGTGCTGAGCCTGGGGGTGTGGAGCCTGGAGTTGCTGAGCCTGAGAGTGCTGAGCCTGAGGGTGCTGACCCTTGGGGTACTGGGTCTGGCGATGCTGCGCCTGGGGGCACTGAGGCGCCTGGTGAGCAGTCTCCTTGGAGCGATCGCCTCCGTAGTCGCTCCGCTGGTGCCTCGCCGCAGCACTCTCGTCGGCGTGTCCCTCTCACCACACAGGAGCTGCGTGAGTGGTACGTTAGCCGTCAGGGTCGCGCTGCTCGAGCTGGGGGCCCTGCATCGGGAGGCGCTGGGGTTGGAGGCACTGGAGCTGGCGCTGTTCCTCTCTCCGCACAGCAGCTGCGTGAGTGGTCCGTTCACCGTCAGGGTCGCGCTGCTAGAGCTGGGGGCCCTGCTACGGGAGGCGCTGGAGCTGGTGACTCTGCTACTGGAGGTGCTTCTCCTGGAGTTCCTGGAGCCGCTGGTCCCGACGGTGCTCGTACTGGAGGTACTGGAGCTGCTGGGGCTGGAGGTACTGGTGGACCTGGAGGTGCTGCTGTCGACAATGAGGCTGGAGACCCTGGGGCTGGAGGTGCCGGTTCTGGGGGTGCTGCTGCTGGTGGCGCTGGTTCTGGAGGTGCTGGCGCTGGAGGTTCTGGAGCTTCTGGAGGTTCTGGAGCTGGTGGAGGTGCTGGCGCTGGAGGCGCTGGCCCTGGAGGTTCTGGAGCTGCTGGAGGTGCTGGCGCTGGAGGTTCTAGAGCTGCTGGAGGTTCTGGAGCTGGTGGAGGTGCTGGCGATGGATGCGCTGGAGCTGGAGGTTCTGGAGCTGCTGGAGGTGCTGGTACTGGAGGTGCTGGCGCTAGAGGTTCTAGAGCTGTCGGAGGTGCTGGCGCTGGAGGCACTGGGGATGGAGGTTCTGGAGCTGCTGGAGGTGCTGGAGCTACTGGTGCTAGTGGCACTGCACGTCCGCGACTGTTCTTCGCTCCGCCGTCACCTTCGTCTCTGCCGCTACCTGACTCTGTGCTTCGCCAAGTTCTTAGCCTCCCGTCTTCTACTGGTCATCCGTTACAGCCTGGCTCACCGTTGCCTACTCCTTCTCCTTACACTGAGCAGACAGGAGGTCTTGCTGAGCGTCGTGTGCCTGCATCTCGTCCTATCTCACGTGTTCGCACTGTCCCCACTGGTCGTACTGGTCGTCGTGTTCCTCGTGAGCGTCCGCCGGCTGTCTCCCGCACGCACCTCATGGCCCTGCGTCCTTCCTCTACTCCGCAGCGTGTTCCCCTGCCGTCCCCTACTGCGTCTTCTCTGCCTGACGTTCCAGACCCTGAGTCTGACTGCGCTCGTGCTGCTCACCCTACTGTCACACGTCTGCTTGCCACTATTGTCACTGACCCTTCGTTTGAGTCCACTGCTGCGTCTGCTTTAGTCGCTGAGCTTGTTGACTTTGCTGCTGCCTATCGTCTAGACTTCGCTGCTAGTCTTGTTGTCAACATATATTCTATATGTGTTGTTTAGGTTAGTCTAGGTGTTACGTTTCTACTTACTTGCATGATTAGGGTTTGCTATATCTAGGGTTGTACTTCACATTTTCTATCAATTCATTCTTATCGTAACATGGTATAGAGCTAGGTTTCCCTTAGGCGATTTTTCCCCTAGGCGATTTTTTCCCTTAGGCGAAATTTCTCTCGATAGTCTATGGGCCCACCACCCGCGCGCCTCGTAGCGACCCATAGCCCGAAGCGCCCTGCCCCGTAGAGCCCGAGTAGGTCGCGCCCCCCCGTCGACATCGCGCGTCACCCGTTTCTGCCCTGCGCCCCACCCGTTTTTGCCGTGCGTCACTCGTTTTCTGCCCCGCGCCCCACTCGTTTTACCCCGCGCGTTTCCCCCCAGCCCTCTAGCGCGCAGCAGACGAACGCGCGCAGCTGCGCGCGCAGCCTTAGTCGCACCCGCAGCTTCGCGCTAGTACGTCGCGGCCGCGCGCACGTGCAGCCCACCGTCCTAACCGCCCCCCAGACCTGAAAACCCGCCATTACAGACCTGAAAACCGCCGCCGAACTTGGAAACCCGCCGCCCCAGACCTGAAAACCGCCGCCCCAGACCTGACAACCGCCGCCCCACCTGGAAACCTGCTGCCCCACCCGTTCCAGGCACCTCACCCGGGATCAGCCGCCCCACCCAGTCCTCTCCACCGCATTGAACCGCACAGAACTGCACAGTACTGCACATAACCGCACAGAACTGCACAGAACCGCCGCCTCACCCGTAGCCCGCTGCCTTAACAGCTTCCCCACCTGAAACCTGCCTCCCCACGACCTACCACACCCGCCGTCAGTAGCCCCAGCCGATTACACTGCCGCCAGCTACACCAGCAGCAGCATAGGCTGCCCCCAGCGCACCAGCAGCAACGTAGGCTGCCCCCAGCAGAACCAGCAGAACCAGCAGAACCAGCAGAACCAGCAGAACCAGCAGAACCAGCAGAACCAGCAGAACCAGCAGAACCAGCAAAACCAGCAGAACCAGCAGAACCAGCAGAACCAGCAGAACCAGCAGAACCAGCAGAACCAGCAGAACCAGCAGAACCAGCAGAACCAGCAGAACCAGCAGCAGCATAGGCTGCCCCCAGCGAACCAGCAGCAGCATAGGCTGCCCCCAGCGCACCAGCAACAGCTTAGGCAACTGCCTGCGCACTAGCAGCAGCATTGGCTGCCCCCTGGAGAACCAGTAGCAGCCTAGGCTGCCTCTCAGCAGAACCAGAAGCAGCACAGGCTGCCCCCAGCGCACCAGCAGCAGCTTAGGCTGCCCTCAGCAGAACCAGTAGCAGCATAGGCTCACATGGCATGTACTAGGGTTCTACAGCAGCAGGGCCAGCCGCAGCACTCCCGTCAGTTGGGGCCTGCGGGTCCAAAGTGTGGCGCCCCCAGCAGTGGCTCAGCTAGCAGTGGGCGAGACGTCGGCCCCTGCGGGTACCGGGCCCTGACAGGCCCTGGTGCTGGCACTACCTGCTGGAGTCCTGACCACACTGCGTCCAGCTGCTACCGTCGACTCGACGACCTCCACCGTGAGCGTTTTGGTCCTCACGCTATTACACCGCACTGGCCTTCGCGCCTTCGCCAGCGCACTACTGCACCAGTTGAGTCTCACCTGCCTGGTCTAGGACCCTTTCCGGCTGCACGAGTAGAGACCTGTGTTTCCAGTCTTGGTGCGTGTGTTGTTTCCAGTCCCGGCGCCTCTGAGGGTCTTTGTGTAGAAGCTGCAGCTACCACTAGTCTAGCACTAGCCTTTGTAGCTGGTTCGGGTGCGACCCCACAGACTGCACAGCTTTCCTTCACCCTAGATTCTGGAGCGTCCAGCTGTTTCTTTCGCGACTGTACCGACCTCACACCACTGCGCACTCCAGTCACTGTCGCCTTGGCTGACCCCTCTGTGGGACGTGTAGTTGCTAGCAGCACCACCACTCTTCCGTGTCCGGCGGCTCCCTCAGGTTTTCTTACAGGTTACTACACCCCCTCGTTCTCTAGGAACTTGGTGGGTGTCAGTCACCTTCACGACCTAGGCGTAGTCACTACTTTCCCACTGGACGAGCCTGTTGCCTCCTGCACTATCGGTGCCACTGGGGCGCCCCTGGCCACATTCCACAGAGAGCCGGGATCTGGTCTGTACTCACTACACACTGGGTCCCACCACACTGAGTCGGGTCAGGTCAGGTCAGGTCAGGTAGCTGCTGTGTCGTGTGACTGTCGGTCCCTCACCCACCCGTCGGTCCTCTGGCACCACCGTCTAGGTCACCCGTCGTTCCCGCGTCTCAGTAGGATGGCACGTTACCGTCTGGTCTCAGGTCTCCCAGGGTCGCTTGCACCGCTTCCCCGCTCTCCTGCGCCGCTGTGCACTCCTTGCGTCGAGGGTCGGCAGCGCGCTGCCCCTCACTCCTCCTCGTTCCCCCCCACCACGGCTCCCTTCGAGACCCTGCACTTGGACGTCTGGGGCCCCTCTCCGGTCCTTGGCCCACGTCAGGAGCGCTACTTCCTGATTGTGGTGGACGACTACTCCCGCTACACCACGGTTTTCCCCTTGCGACGGAAGGCCGACGTGCCTACCGTCCTCGAGCCGTGGCTACTAGCGTGGGGTGGCGCCCAGGGCCTGTGTGGGCTTCGCCTACACTCGGACCGTGGTGGTGAGTTTTCTTCCACTCGCCTGGAGACGTTCTGTCAGGGTCGGGGGATCATCCAGTCTTACACGCTACCAGCATCACCGCAGCAGAACGGGGTAGCCGAGCGACGCATCGGCCTGGTCATGGAGGTTGCCCGGACCTCCATGTGCCATGCCGGTGCCCCCCAGTTCTTGTGGCCCCAGGCAGTCCGCTACGCCGCGCACCAGCTGAACCTGTGGCCCAGTGACGCACGGCCAAGGGTGACGCCGGTCTCCCTTTGGACAGGTTCTCCGGGCGTAGCAGCTGACTTCTGCGTCTGGGGTTGTCTGGCTCACGTTCGCGCCCCTGGCGCGAACAAGTTGTCTCCGCGCACTCGTGCCTGCGTCTTTCTTGGCTTCCCTTTGGACGCCTCCGGCTGGGTGTTCTACGACCCGGTCACCTACCAGTTCTTCGCTTCGCAGGACGTCACGTTCGACGAGTCTGTCTGTTACTACAGGAGTCGCCCCCACCGAGGTACTCAGGCCTTTTCCCCCCCGCTGTTCCTCACCCTTGAGCCCCCACCAGTCGCCCCGGTAGCCCCCCCCCCTTCGCGTCCTGCCCCGTCAGGTGTGTCGCACGTCACTCCGCAGTCTTCCCCCCCGCAGCGTCCAGTCCCTGTCGTGTCTGGGGGTGCGGGAGGTGCAGTTGCGGAGGGTGAGGGTACTGGGGCTGCAGGAGCTGGTGGTGCCGGCTCTGGGGGTGCAGGGGTTGTGGGCATGGAGGTCACTCCTGTGGAGGACACGGCAGCCTCGACTCGGCGGCCTCGCCCTGCCTCACCCCCTGGCTTCCCGTCCGTCCCGCATTTTCCTCCTCCTTCTTCTCTGCGGTCGGTTGCTGCGGAGCCTGGGGGTGTTCCTGCGGGAGGTACTGGAGGCCCCGGGGGTGTTGGTGGTGGAGGTGCTGGTTCTGGGGGTGCTGGAGCTGGAGGCACTGGCACTGTGGCGCCTACACCGCGCACTGTACGTTTCCTGACCCGTGAGCAGCGTCTCCTCCGGTTGGAGAGGGAGGAGCGTGAGCGATTTGAGAGGGCACAGCAGCAGCAGCAGCAGCAGCAGGAGAGAGTAGAGGAGGAGTCACAGTAGCAGCACGAGAGGGTAGCGCAGGAGTCCCGGTCGCAGCAGCGGGTGCAGCTGCAGCCGCAGCAGGAGAGGGTAGAGGAGGAGTCACGGCCGCACCAGGAGAGGGTAGAGCAGGAGTCCCGCCCGCAGCAGCAGGTGCAGTTACAGACACAGCAGGAGAGAGTAGAGGAGCAGTCACGGCCACACCAGGAGAGGGTAGAGCAGGAGTCCCACCCGCAGCAGCAGGTGCAGTTCCAGACGCAGCAGGAGAGAGTAGAGGAGGAGTCACGGCAACAGCAGGAGAGGGTAGCGCAGGAGTCCCGGTCGCAGCAGCGGGTACAGCTGCAGCCGCAGCAGGAGAGGGCAGAGGCGGAGCCACAGGAGCAGCAGCAGGGGCCGGTACCGTCGCAGCAGACGCCAGAGGAGGCGGAGCAGCAGCGACTGCGACTACGCGACCTCCCCGACCCAGCACCTGCACGCTTTGTTCGTGGTCCCCTGTCGTCCCCTCCTGTTCCACCAGTTGAGTCCCTTTCCTCCTCCCAGTGGACTCGTCGTCCTCCCCTCAGTCGTGCTGTGTCTCCACAGCCCCGTCGGTCCCGTTACCGTGCAGACGGTCCGTTTCACCTTGTTCTCCGCTCTCGTGTTCCACCTCCTCCTGTCCTTCCACAGCCCCCTGAGTCGTCCCTCACTGTGCTTCACGACCCGTTGTCCGACTACCTCCGTGCCTCCCGTCCTGTCGTCTCCCGTGTTTTGTCCGCGTTGGTCACTCACCCGACTGCACCTCTGTCGTCTGTCTCAGCACTTGTTACCACTGTCTCTGGCTTTGCCTCTTCCCACCGCCTTGACTACGCCGCTCACTTGGTGAGTGGCCCTGCACGTTCTCCGTCCTCTGGGGGTGCTCCTGTCTTTCCCCTGGAGGTCGTAGAGGACAGGCAGTTCGAGCTTGGTTTTCTTGCGGCCGCTGTTCCTCATCTCTGCGCCATGCTGCTTGCCCCTGAGGGGGATCCAGACGCCCTTGACATCCCGATCCCTCGCACTCACGCCGAGGCGGTCTCGGGACCCTGGGCTTCGTACTGGATAGCAGCTGAGGAGGCAGAGATGGCATCTTATAGGTCCACAGGCACTTACGTCGACGCAGTCCCACCACTTGGGACGAATGTCGTCAGTGGCCGATGGCTCTACAAGGTGAAGCGGCCGCCTGGATCACCACCTGTGTTCAAGGCACGCTATGTTGCGAGAGGCTTCAGTCAGCGAGAGGGGGTGGACTTCTTCCAGACCTTCGCTCCCACCCCGAAGATGAGTACTCTTCGGGTGTTGCTGCATATTGCAGCCCAGCGCGACTACGAGTTGCACTCCTTGGACTTTTCCACCGCGTTCCTTCAGGGGAGCCTGCACGAGCAGATCTGGCTGCGTCGCCCGCCTGGCTTCACTGGCTCTTTCCCACCTGGGACCCAGTGGCAGCTGCGTCGACCAGTCTACGGCCTGCGTCAGGCCCCACGTGAGTGGCACGACACACTTCGCTCGACCCTTGCAGCTCTTGACTTCTTTCCGTCGTCTGCTGACCCGTCACTGTTCGTTCGCCGTGGCTCGACCCCGTTCTTTGTCCTGGTCTACGTCGACGACCTAGTGTTCGCCACTCCCGACCGACGCGCGCTGGCCTCCGTGAAGGAGGAACTGCAGAGGAGACACACTTGCACTGACCTTGGTGAGCTGCAGCACTACCTTGGCCTGCAGATCACGAGGGACAGGGCAGCTCGCACCATTACGCTGACTCAGTCGCATATGGTCGAGCAGATCCTCACGCGGTTTCGCTTCCCGTTCTCCAAGGTACAGCTCACCCCTCTTGGTGTGGATCATGGGCTCACGGCTCCACCTTCGGACGAGTCATTTGAGTCCAGTGGTCCATATCCTGAGCTGGTGGGTTGTCTCATGTACCTGATGACCTGTACTCGCCCAGACCTAGCTTACCCTCTTAGCGTCCTTGCGCGCTTTGTTGCACCTGGGAGACACCGACCTTCCCACTGGTACGCTGCTAAGAGGGTGGCGAAGTATGTGGCGAGTACATCAGGCATGGGACTTGTACTTGGAGGGAAGCAGCCAGTTACACTCACAGGTTACTCGGACTCGTCGTGGGCCGACGACGCGGAGACGCGTCGGTCTACACAGGGGTACTCCTTTAGCCTCGGGGCAGGTGCTGTTTCGTGGCGGTCGACTCGGGCGTCGTCTGTCGCCGGTTCCAGCTGTGAGGCAGAGGTGTACGCTGCGGCCATGGCCGCTCAGGAGCTTCGCTGGCTGTCTTTCCTTCTCACCGACCTTGGTGAGCGGCCTCGCTCTCCCCCAGTCTTGTTCGCCGACAACAGGTCTGCTGTCCTGTTGTGTGAGGAGCCCCGACTGGTTGGGAAGGCGAAGCACATCCAGCTTCGTTGCTTCCTTCTGCGTGAGTTGCAGCAGCGTGGACAGGCACTCGTTCGACGTGTGGTCTCTGAGGCAAACACGGCAGATATCTTCACCAAGGCGTTGCCGCCTTGTGACCACCAGCGTTTCTGCACCCAGCTTGGCCTTGTGCCTGCCCGTCCTCACTTGCTTGCTTAGAGATGCCTTGTTCTGCATGTCTTGTACTCTTGCATCTCTTTATATTTGCTATATACCTGCATGTGGACTGGCCTTGTGGCCCCTTGCTTGCTCTTGTTGTTTCTACAGGACTTCCGTCACCTAGACTATGGGGGTGTGTCAACATATATTTTATATGTGTTGTTTAGGTTAGTCTAGGTGTTACGTTTCTACTTACTTGCATGATTAGGGTTTGCTATATCTAGGGTTGTACTTCACATTTTCTATCAATTCATTCTTATCGTAACACTTGTTGCTGAGTCTGAGTGTGTCTGTCCTCCGTCCGTCGGGGGTGAGTGTGCTCTTGGCACGGACGTCCTTGAGGACAGGCAGGAGGACTTTGAGTGTCTTGCCGCTGCTGTACCTCATCTCGTGGCCATGCTGCTTGCCCCTGAGGGAGACCGGGATGCTCAAGACATCCCGACCCCGCGCTCTTACGCTGAGGCAATCGCGGGTGAGTACTCCTCTCAGTGGCAGACAGCCATGGATGCAGAGATGGCATCCTGGAAGTCCACAGGCACTTACATCGATGACGTTCCCCCTCCTGGGGCGAACATCGTCGATGGCATGTGGATTTTCATGGTGAAACGGCCGCCGAGTTCTCTGCCTGTCTTCAAGGCTCGTTACGTTGCACGAGGCTTCAATCAGCGACAGGGAGTTGACTTCTTTTAGACCTTCTCCCCCACCCCGAAGATGACCACTCTTCGGGTGCTGCTGCACGTCGCCGCTCAGCGTGACTACGAGCTTCACTCTCTGGACTTCAGCACAGCGTTCTTACAGGGCAGTCTGCACGAGGAGATGTGGCTGCGCCGCCCACCTGGCTTCACTGGGTCGTTCCCTCCTGGTACCCAATGGAGCCTCCGTCGGCCAGTCTACGGTCTCCGCCGGGCGCCTCGTGAGTGGCACGACACACTAAGAACAACACTTGCGGCTCTTGGGTTCGCCCCTTCTACTGCTGACCTGTCGCTGTTTCTGTGCACCGACACTTCGCTGTCGCCGTTCTACATCCTCGTGTACGTTGAGGACTTGGTGTTTGCCACTGCTGACACTGAGGCTCTCGCCCTGGTGAAGTCGGAGCTGCAGAAGAGATACACGTGCACAGACCTGGGTGAGCTGCGCGGCTACCTTGGCTTGCAGATCACCCGGGACAGAGCACGCCGCACCATCACACGGATTCAGTCACACATGGTGCAGCAGGTCCTTCACCGCTTCGGCTTCACCTGGTCCTCGCCACAGGCCACTCCTCTGGCTACAGGCCACTCGCTCTCAGCTCCACCTTCGGACGAGTCCGTAGAGCCGAGTGGTCCGTACCTTAAGCTAGTGGGCTGCCTCATGTACCTGATGACTTGCACTCGACCTGACCTTGCATACCCTCTTGGCCTTCTGGCTCGCTACGTTGCTCCTGGTAGGCACCGAAAGGTGCACATGGATGCTGCTAAGAGGGTACTGCGCTACTTGTGCAGTACATCGGGCATGGGGCTCATGCTTGGAGGGCGGAGCCCAGTTGTCCTCACTGGGCACTCAGACGCTTCTTGGGTTGACGACCTAGCTACGCAACGGTCGTCACAGGGTTACACCTTTAGCCTTGGCTGTGGCTCTGTTTCGTGGCGGTCTACACGCTCGTCTTCTGTTATCAGCTCCAGTTGTGAGGCTGAGATCTACGCCACAGCCATGGCTGCACAGGAGCTACGCTGGCTCACCTACCTGCTGACTGACTTGGGAGAGCGGCCTCGTTCTCCTCCAGTTCTGTACGTCGACAACAAGGCTGCCATTGCCTTGTGTTAGGAGCACAGACTGGAGTAGAGAACGAAGCACATCGCTCTGCGTTACCTCCTTGCTCGAGAGTTGCAGCAGCGTGGTTAGCTTCGTCTTGCTCACGTGGCCACTCGGGCCAACACTGCTGATATATTCACCAAGGCACTTCCGTCTGGTGATCATCAGCGCTTTTGTATTTTGTTAGGCCTTGTGCCTACGCTTCCTCACTTGCTGTAGACTTTGCGTGTACTGTGACCTACATATATATGTATATGTATATATACCTGCATGCTTGCTCTTGCTAGGTAATGATCACTGTGCTGTTGTTGGTATATATTCCTCTGCATGTGAACTGGCCTTGTGGCCCTTTGCTTTTGCTCAGTGTGTGTGGTGACATTGTGATCCACCGTGAGCTTGTTTTGCTTTTCTTGATTGGTCTTGTGACCCCTTGCTCTCCCCCACTTTGCCTATGGGGGCGTCAAATAATATATGTGTTACATATGTGTATGTCAGAACATATATATAGCTTATGCTGTTGTGTAGGCTATAGTGGGGTATCCCATAGGGGGTACAACCCAATTAGGGTTTCCTATATGTACTCACTTCATTCATAGTTCATTCATTCTTGTTCAAATATTCACATGGTATCGAGCAGGTTCCCCCTTGGGAACTGTGCTTAGGGCCCACCACATCGATTTTTTTTTTTTCCTGCCCGAAGCGCGCTCAGCCCGAGTCGCGCTCCGGGCCCTCACTTCGTCGAGCCGCCCTAGCGGCCCTTCACTGCGGCCCCGCCACTCGTCTCAGCGGCCCCGCCGCCCGTCTTCGCGGCCCCGCCGCCTCTCTCCTAGCGGCCCCGCCGCCCTACCTAGCGGCCCCGCCGCCCTACCTCGCGGCCTCGCCGCCCTATTGCGCGGCCCCGCCGCCCTACCTAGCGGCCCCGCCGCCCTTACTCGCGGCCTCGCCGCCCCATTGCGCGGCCCCGCCGCCCTACCTCGCGGCCTCGCCGCCCCATCGCGCCGCCCTACCTAGCGGCCCCGCCGCCCTTCCTCGCGGCCCCGCCGCCCCATCGCGCGGCCCCGCCGCCCTATCTAGCGGCCCCGCCGCCCTTCCTCGCGGCCCCGCCGCCCCATCGCGCGGCCCCGCCGCCCTTCCTCGCGGCCCCGCCGCCCCATCAGCGGCCCCGCCGCCCTATCAAGCGGCCCCGCCGCCCTTCTCTGCAGCGGCCCCGCCACTCCTCTACAGCGGCCGAGCCGCCCAGCAGCAGCGCAGCCGAGCCGCCCAGCAGCAGAGCAGCCGAGCCGCCCAGCCGTCGAGCCGCCCTGCAGCCGAGCCGCCCGGGAGCCGAGCCGCCCTGCCGCCGAGCCGCCCTGCCGCCGAGCCGCCCGGGAGCCGAGCCGCCGAGCCGCCCTGCCGCCGAGCCGCCCTGCCGCCGAGCCGCCCGGGAGCCGAGCCGCCCAGCAGCCGAGCCGCCGAGCCGCCCAGCTGCCGGGCCGCCCTACTGCCGAGCCGCCCGACCTGCCCTGCCTGGTGAGCACAGCACCACTGTTACTGCGTGCCCTTCCCCTACTGCTTGCACTACTACACTGTCGTCGTCATGGCTACCCCTAGTGTCCTCGCTTTTGACGCTGAGGGTCGAGCCATTGACTTTGAGGTCTGGGTCGACGACCTGCAGCTGTTCTTACAGTGCGATAGGGCGGACGGTCTTTCCCTCTTTGACCTCACCTCTGGCGCCTCTCCTGCCCCTGCTGCTGATGCTGACCCCACTGTTCGCTCTCAGTGGGCCACCCGCGATGCTGCTGCACGTCTTGCTGTGCGTCGCCACCTGCCTACCACTGAGCGCGCGCACTTTAGTCAGTACAAGAGTGCTCAGACCTTGTACGACGCTGTAGTTGCGCGCTACTCTTCCCCTGCCACTACTGCCCTGAGCCGCCTCATGCTACCGTACCTCTTTCCTGACCTTGCTGCCTTTCCCACTGTCGCTGACCTCATTACGCACCTCCGCACTAGTGACACTCGCTACCGCGCCACCCTTCCTGCTGAGTTCTGCGCCAAGAACCCCCCCCCCATGTACATCACTCTCTATTACATAGTCACACGCCTCCCTGACTCCCTTCGCGTAGTCAGGGACCACTTCCTCTCAGTCTGTCCCACCACTCTCACTGTCGACCTCCTCGAGAAGTCCCTCCTTGCGGCGGAGAAGAGCATCGTCGCTGTAGGAGCCTCTCGTGGTGACCCTCGCACCCCCATCTTTGAGGGGTGTTCTCCTTCCCCCCTGCTGCCCTCTGTTGCCTCTGCTGCTGCTGCCGACCTGCTTGGTCTTGAGTCGGTCTGCGCGGCGTCTGCCCCTAGCGGGAGACGCCGCCCTGGCAGGGGCAAGGGGGGCAAGGGCGCGGGTGGAACTGGCGGGGGCGGTGGAGGTGGCGGTGGAGGCGGCGGAGGGAGTGGGGGTGGCGGTGGGAGTGGTGGCGGGGGCGGTGGTGGCGGTGGCAGCAGCGGAGGAGGAGGCGGTGGTGGCGGCAGCGGTGGGAGCGGAGGCAGCGGTGGTGGTGGAGGTGGAGGCGGCGGTGGCGGAGGGGGTGGAGCTGGTCGGGGTGGTGCCCCGCAGCGTAGCGGCTCTGGTGGTGGCCAGCGTCAGCAGCAGCAGCAGCAGCAGCAGCGTTCGCGGGACATCCCCCCGCCCCAGCAGCTCCGTGAGTGGTACACGCAGCGTCAGCGGGGTGGGGGTTTTGGTCCGTGCACCTACGTCCTTCGTTCCGGCGACCGCGCGGGTGAGCAGTGTGGGGGTGCCCACCCCACCCAGCGCTGCTTTGGCCGCCTGACGGACGCTTGGCGTCAGCAGTTCCCCGAGGCCAGTGAGATTCCCCGTTGGGGAGAGCTGTCTAGGGCTGGCGTAGCTATCTTTGATCTTGACTTTGATGCTATCCTTGCTGCCATGTATGCTGTGACTATTAGTGAGGAGGGTGACTGTTACCGGTGTTTCCCGCCCGACCCGGGCATTGGTACTGCTGCGCCAGGTACTTCTGCGGCTGCTGCTCTAGGTGCCAGTGCGTCTGCACTCTCAGGTACTGGTGAGGCTGCGCTCTCAGGTACTGCGTCGGCTTCGGCCTCCCTCACCTTCACGCTTGACTCAGGGGCTTCTCGCTCCTTCTTTCGAGACCGCACCACACTCACGCCGCTTGGCCGGCCGGTTGCAGTCTCCCTGGCTGACCCCTCTGGGGGTCCTGTCCTCTCTCACTTCTCCACTGTCCTCCCGTGTCCGGCTGCCCCCTCGGGCACCTTGTCTGGTCTGTACCTCCCCTCGTTCTCGACGAACTTGGTGAGTGGTGCTGACCTGCAGGATGCGGGGGTTCACCAGTTTACTCCTGCGAGTCAGCGGGTGACCCACTGCTCGGACGCCCGCACAGGCCGACCCCTGGCCACGTTTTCGCGTCGGCCGGGGTCGAGTCTCTACACCCTGACCACTGAGTCTCCTCCTGTCCCTGCGTCTGGCCAGGTAGCTGCGTCGGGTCAGGTGTTTGCTGCTGCGTCCAGGTCTGGTCCTGAGTCTGCCCCCTGCTCGTGTCGCCGCCTGTCTCAGGAGACTCTCCTGTGGCACCACCGTCTTGGCCACCCCTCCTTGCCTCGTCTTCGGGGCATGGCTTCCCGTGTCCTTGTCTCTGGTCTCCCCCGGTCTCTCCCTCCCCTTCCTTCGGGACCCGGACCTTCCTGTGTCCCCTGTGTCGAGGGGCGGCTCCGGGCTGCCCCTCACTCCTCCCAGTTTCCCCCGACAGAGGCTCCTCTGCAGACGCTTCACATGGACGTGTGGGGCCCGGCCCGCGTCCGTGGGCAGGGTCACGAGCGCTACTTCCTGCTGGTGGTTGACGACTACTCGCGTTACACCACAGTCTTCCCCTTGCGCAGCAAGGGTGATGTCACTGAGGTGTTGATCGACTGGATCCGCGCAGCTCGTCTCCAGCTCAGGAGGAGCTTCGGCTCGGACTTTCCTGTTCTGCGTCTGCACTCTGACCGAGGTGGAGAGTTCTCCTCTGGCCTTCTGCGAGCCTACTGTCGTACACGAGGCATCCGCCAGACCTTTACGCTTCCGGACTCTCCACAGCAAAATGGGATTGCTGAGCGCCGCATTGGCATGGTCATGGACGTCGCTCGTACGTCCATGATGCATGCGGCTGCCCCCCATTTTCTGTGGCCGTTTGCGGTTCGGTACGCGGCGCATCAGATCAACCTTCACCCCAGGGTCTCCCGGCCGGAGACCTCCCCAGCTCTGCTGTGGACGGGGAAGGTCGGCGATGCGTCTGCGTTCCGTGTCTGGGGATCTCGGGCGTTTGTCCGCGACTTGTCTGCGGACAAGCTGTCCCCTCGTGCTGCTCCCTGTGTCTTCCTCGGCTTCCCCCCTGACGCCCCAGGGTGGCAGTTCTACCACCCCTCCTCTCGTCGTGTTCTGTCCTCCCAGGACGTCACGTTCGACGAGTCAGTCCCCTTCTACCGCCTCTTCCCCTACCGCACTCCTTCCCTCCCCCCGCCACCGCACTTCCTTGTGCCAGGCCCCCCCCCCGGTAGACCCCCTTCCCCCTCAGGGTCCTGCCCCTTCAGGTGTGTCCCAGGTAGACGCAGTCGAGCCGGTCGAGGTTGCTGGTGACTCTGGTCCTGCTGCGGGTGCTGAGCCTGGGGGTGCTGACTCTGGGGGTGCTACGCGCGTGGGTGCTGAGCCTGGGGGTGCGGAGCCTGGGGGTGCTGAGTCTGGGGGTGCTGAGCCTGGGGATACTGCGACTGGGGGTGCTGAGCCTGGGGGTGCAGAGTCTGGGGGTGCTGAGCCTGGGGGTGCTGTGACTGGGGGTGCTGAGCCAGGGGGTGCTGCGTCTGGAGCTACTGAGCCTGGAGCTGCGGAGCCTGCGGCCACTGGACCTCCCCTTGTGGCGTCTGGCGGTGCGGGACCTGGCGGTTCTCCGGGTGCTTCGCCTCGGCGGGAGCCCCTCTCTCCACAGGAGCTGCGCGAGTGGTTTGCTCGCCGCTGGAGACGTACTGCTGGAGCTGGAGCTCCTTCGGCTGCTGAGGGTACTTGTGCCGCTGGTCCCGGAGCTGCTGGGCCCTCGGGTCCGCCTGGAGCTGGAGCTGCCGCGGGTGTTGGTGCTGAGACTGCTGCTGTCCTTCCTGGCGGTGGTCCTGCTGCGGGTACTGCTGGTGCTGCTGGAGGTACTGGAGCTGGAGGTGCTGTTGGCGCTGGTGCTGCTGCTGAGGGTGCTGTCCCTGCTGTGTCTGGAGTCGCCGCGCGGCCTCGGCCGTACTTCGTTCCACTCCTACAGCAGGTTCTTGGTCTTTCTCCTCCTGCAGCGTGTCCACAGCCTGTTCAGTCACAGTCCCAGTTAGAGCCCGCCTCCCCACTTCCTGCTCCCTCTCCTTACACTGGTCCCACTGGAGGTCTTGCTGAGCGTCGTGAGCCTGCGTCTCGTCCTGCGTCGCCTGCTCGTGCTGCTCGCGCTAGTGGTCGCGGTTCGCGTCAGCGTCCTCCTCCTGTCCCTGGCACGCACCGGATGTCTTTGCGTCCGTCCACTGCTCCTCTGCGTGCCCCTTTGCCTTCTCCTCCTGAGTCCTCCCTTCCTGCACTTACCGACCCAGAGTCCGACTCTCTTCGTGCTGCTAGTCCTACTGTCACACGTCTCCTTGCTACTGTCGTCACTGACCCCTCTTTTGAGTCCACTGCTGCGTCTGCTCTTGTTGCTGAGCTCGTCGACTTTGCTGCTAGCTGACGTCTAGACTACGCTGCCGGTCTTGTTGCTGAGTCTGCGTCTGTCTGTCCTCCGTCCGTCGGGGGTGAGTGTGCTCTTGGCATGGACGTCCTTGAGGACAGGCAGGAGGAGTTCCAGTGTCTGGCTGCTGCTTCACCTCATCTCGCGTCCGTACTACTTGCCCCTGAGGGAGACCCGGATGCACTAGACATCCCGACTCCGCGCTCTTACGCGGAGGCCGTAGAGGGTCCCTACTCCTCTCAGTGGCAGGCAGCTATGGATGCAGAGATGGCGTCCTGGAAGTCCACAGGCACCTACGTTGACGCGGTTCCCCCTCCTGGGGCGAACATCGTCAGTGGCATGTGGATCTTCAGGGTGAAGCGGCCGCCGGGCTCTCCACCTGTCTTCAAGGCGCGGTACGTCGCTCGTGGCTTCAGTCAGCGGCAGGGAGTTGACTACTTTCAGACCTTCTCTCCCACCCCGAAGATGACCACTCTTCGGGTGCTGCTGCACATAGCCGCTCAGCGCGACTACGAGCTCCACTCTCTTGACTTCAGCACTGCTTTCTTGCAGGGTAGCCTGCACGAGGAGATCTGGCTGCGCCGTCCACCTGGCTTCACTGGGACTTTCCCTACTGGCACCCAGTGGAGCCTCCGACGGCCAGTCTACGGTCTCCGCCAGGCACCGCGTGAGTGGCACGACACACTGAGGACTACGCTTGCGGCTCTTGGGTTTGCTCCCTCTACGGCTGACCCGTCGTTGTTTCTGCGCACCGACACTTCTTTGCCGCCGTTCTACATCCTCGTGTACGTCGACGACTTGGTCTTTGCCACAGCTGACACTGCTGGACTCGCCCACGTGAAGTCCGAGCTGCAGAAGAGACACACGTGCACAGACCTGGGTGAACTGCGCAGCTACCTTGGCTTGCAAATCACTCGGGACAGAGCACGCCGCACCATTACCTTGACTCAGTCACACATGGTGCAGCAGGTCCTTCAGCGCTTCGGCTTCACGTACTCCTCGCCTCAGGCCACTCCTCTGTCTACTCGCCACTCGCTCTCAGCTCTGCCTTCGGATGAGTCCGTAGAGTCGAGTGGCCCGTACCCAGAGCTTGTTGGCTGCCTCATGTACCTGATGACCTGCACACGACCTGACCTTGCATACCCTCTTAGCATTCTTGCACGCTATGTTGCTCCTGGGAGACACCGACCAGAGCACATGGCTGCAGCGAAGAGGGTGTTGCGCTACTTGTGCAGTACGTCGGGCATGGGGCTAGTGCTTGGAGGGCGGAGTCCAGTGGTCCTCACTGGGCACGCGGACGCTTCTTGGGCTGACGACCAGGCTACGCAGCGGTCGTCGCAGGGTTACACCTTCAGTCTTGGTTCCGGCTCTGTCTCGTGGCGGGCTACTCACTCGTCCTCTGTTCTCGGCTCCAGTTGTGAGGCTGAGATCTACGCCGGGGCCATGGCTGCACAGGAGCTTCGCTGGCTCACCTACCTGCTGACTGACCTTGGAGAGCCGCCTCGTTCTCCTCCAGTGCTGTACGTAGATAACAAGGCCATGCTGGCCTTGTGTCGAGAGCAGCGCTTGGAGCACAGAACGAAGCACATTGCTCTCCGTTACTTTCTTGCTCGTGAGCTGCAGCAGCGTGGTCAGTTGCAACTTGCGTACGTGGCATCTGAGGCCAACACTGCTGATGTGTTCACCAAGGCACTTGCGCCTTGTGACCATCAGCGCTTCTGCACTCAGCTGGGTCTTGTACCTGTCTTGCCTCACTTGCTCTCCTCTTGACCTTGCTTGTACTGTCACATATATATACCTGCTCTTGCTTGTCTAGCTCTATATACATATGTGCACTCCTGCATGTGAACTGGCCTTGTGGCCTTGTCGTTGTGCTCGGACTGTGTGGTGACTTTGTGATCCACCCTGAGCTTGCTGTGCTTTGCGTGACTGGTCTTGTGACCCCTTGTTCTCCCCCACTTTGCCTATGGGGGTGTGTCAGAACATATATATAGCTTATGCTGTTGTGTAGGCTATAGTGGGGTATCCCATAGGGGGTACAACCCAATTAGGGTTTCCTATATGTACTCACTTCATTCATAGTTCATTCATTCTTGTTCAAATATTCACAGTGTAGGCTATAGTGGGGTAGCTAATATGGGGTCTAGTCCCTTTAGTGTTTCATACTTATACCAAACGTTGACCTAGTTCATTCATTCGTGGTTCTATCCTCAGGGCAGCTTCGTGTCATCCCTGGAAGACCGGAAGTATGACACGAGCCAGAAACGCACCCTTTGTCACGGAATTTGGAAACGCAATTTGGTCGCGCAGTTACGTGAATGCTGACCTTGTTGGGATACACCGATGGTCACTACTAATTGCCTCGTTACCGTCAGCCCCCAGATAGAAGCGCCCCTGGGGTTATAATAAAACACTGTTTTTTAGGGGGTGCGCTTATAATTCAGGAATTTTATAAGCGCCGGCGACTATAAAATGCCAAAATTGAAATGGTTTTTTTTACATGTATTTGAAGCTTTTTCAAACGGGGATTCATTCCACATCTAGAACGTTCGAGTTTGTGCATGAAACGCGCGTCAAATTGTCAACAAGGCGTGGAATCACGCCCGCCACGCCTTGCTCGCCTGGCCAGATTCATCGTACCGAATCTGGCCCATGCCAACGCACACGCAGTTTAGTGTGCGACTGCCCAATCAGGGCCGACTGTCGTGCTAGCCACGACGCAGTACAACCACAAACGGGGCATATGCGGCAAGATTCCTTGCCAACAACGCTTGGACCTCACCACATCAGCTCCTCTGCGGGGAGATCTTGACTGTTTGTCCCCTTAGCCTGCAGAGGAACCCGGGCCGCGAAGTTGGAGGGGTCTCGGGCAAGGGTTTCAAACAGGCGTCATTCTCCCTGTTTTTTTCAGATTTCTTGTTTCCCATCGGCCTGCCTTAGCCATGGCGGGCCTACCAGGCACCCATTTCCTCTTTAGGCGTCGAGGTGCTGCTGACAAAGCTCCCGATTACTCCCAGTGGCAGAGTCGTCCAGCGCCAATACCTCCTGCTCCTCCTGCGCCTCCTGCTCCTCCTGCGCCTCCTGCACCTCCAGCGCCTCCTGCTCCTCCCGCTCCGCCTAACGTCGTCATCAACGGTGTGCCCATTCTGCAGCTTCTCCCTCGCGGCTACTCTGTTTTCAATGCGTACATCTCCGAGCCCGAGCACGAGCCCGAGCGCAGCGACGAAGATGAAACCGGTCCCGGTCTTTCGCCACGTTGGGGAGACCCGGAAGACTGCCCGCACGACGAATCCGCCACCGGTGCCGAAGACGATGTTGAGTGGTGGGCGGCCGACGGTCTTCCCGAGGACTTGCCTGTCCCAAGTTTTCCCCCGCCCAATAAAAAAAGGCCCCACCCCTGCACCCAGAATCGTGATTCCCGCCCCCCGTCTCCCAAGAGCAGGCGCTCAAGGCACAAGCGGCACTCCTATACTTCTCAGGAGAAGCTGCACTGGATTTCACATCTGGAGTCCGGTGCTGTGAGTGTGCGGAAGATGGCGCGCGACTCTGGTATCTCCCGAAAGTCCCTGGCAGAATGGAAATCGCGGAAGGGTGAGCTGGAGGGCGCGCATGGGGCTCGCAAGCGTCTTCACGGGCGTGGTCGGTCGTCATGGTACCGCGACATGGAGATCCAGGTCTACTCACGAGTACTTGCCGCCCGAAAAAAGTGCCTCGCAGTGTTGGTCGGCCGCCTGCAGCAGTAGTCGCGAGAGGTGATGAAGAGCCTGCATCCTGAGGTAAAGTGGGCGGGATCTCAGAGGTGGACCGAGCGTTTTCGGCGCCGCTGGAATCTCACTACCCGAGCGAAGACCCGTGTCGGCCAGAAACTATCCTCCGGTGAGTGGGTGTTGTTGTCTTCGCTCTTGTTTATCCCCTTTGCCAACCGGTCGATGTGCTAATGTTTTTTTATGGTTTCTGCCTCCCCGTCCCTTCCAGAGTGCGAGACGCAGGTGCGGAAATTCTGGAAGTTCGTGCGACACACCCGCCGACAGTACGGAATCGACAACCGCTGGATCATTAATGCGGATCAGACCCCGCTCTGGCTCGAAATGCCAGCTGAACGCACTGTCGAGGAGGTGGGGGTCCGCTCCGTGCCCATCCGCAGCGGCGGCTATCAAAAGGAACGCGTGACGGTGATGCTCGCCTGCATCGCCAGCGGCGAGAAGCTCAAGCCCTGGGTGTTCTTTAAGCGCAAGACGGTTCCAAAGGGGAATTTCCCCTCCGGTAAGCCGAGCAGCTTGTGCAGTCCCGGTAGGATTTGCATGTTTTGTTTTTTTTTACTGGTGTCAATCTCAATGTTGTGCGGATGTGCAGATGTCGTGGTCGCCGCACATCCCAACGGTTGGATGGACGCGGACGGCGTCCTCGCGTGGCTCGACAGTACGGTGGGCCCGTACGTCAACCCGAGGTTCGGAGTGCGCAGCAGGAGGGCGATGCTGGTGCTTGACTCCTACCGCGGGCACCTGAGTGATCAAGTGAGGGCGAAATTCGGCGAGCTGCGTATCGTGCCGGCCGTCATACCAGCTGGCTGCACATCGGAGGTGCAGCCGTTGGACGTCGCGGTGAACCGCTCCTTCAAAGCAGCTGTGCGACAACAGTACCAGGAATGGTTCGAGAGCGAGGGTGTTGACTGCCTGACTGAAAGAGGTGAGATTTAAGATTTAGGACTGATTGTTTTTCAATTATTGACCCTGTTCTAACTGATGAATCTTTCTACGTGTGGCAAGCAACATCCGCAAGCCACCACCAGAGCTGACGCTCAAGTGGATCTTATTGAGATAGTAGGAGCCTTAGCTAGGTAAGCCCTAGCTAGGCAAGAGAGAATAAGCAAAGGAGGGTGCTCACTAGAAAGCAGCAGGATACATATAGGAAACCCTAAGGAGTTGTACTCGCTATAGAGTATCCCACTGCAGGCTAGAGAACAATAACATTCTGACACACCCCCATAGTCAAAGTAAGGTATAATCAGCAAAGCAAGTAGTCCTAGAGCAGGTATAGCAGGAGTTCACAATAGTAAGCAAAGCTAGAGTTAATCACAGCGGGCAAGTGAGGAGGAGGAGGAACTGTGGAGGGAGAGAAGATGCGAGGCAACGACTGAAGCTGCAGAGGCACGGGCACAGGAGCGGCTGACTCAGTGGCTACCGAAGCAAGGGCGACGGACTACTGGAGTGACTGGCTCCGCGGCTATAGACGAGCGGCAGGAGTAACGGACCCACTGGCGACTGGTGCAACAGGCTCACTGGCTACCGAAGCAAGGGCGACGGACTACAGGCGCTGCAGGCGACACGACAGCTACGTTCACACAACCTCCTCCAACTGCCCCACACCCTCGACACAAACCCCCTGCTGAACCCTAGCTCCACTCCCACGGCACCCCCCTTAAACCCTAAACCCTAGGCTCCCACACACCCACCCCCCTCAGCGGCAGCTGCAGCAGTGGGAGACCAGGGAGGAGGAGGAGCAAGGGGAGTAACACACAACCGCCACCCCCACACTCCTCACCCCCAAACCCTAATTCAGGAGAACGGGCAGCAGCAGGGGTGGGGCACCGTCAGAAGCACGGGGGACAGCGAACAGCTCAGGGACAGAGAGGAACGGGCCGCCCACGGGCCTGGCACAGCCCGACGAACCGCGCGCAGGCGGCCCGAGCCGCGCGCGGGCCTGGCGCAGCCCGTACGGGCCGCGCGCGGGCCTGGCGCAGCCCGTACGGGCCGCGCTCGGGGCTAGCGCAGCCCGCGCTGGCCAGGACGGGCGACGGGGGACGACGGGCTGGTCCCCGTAGCCCGTCGAAGCGCCCCCCGGGGGCGACGCGCGGACCGACGGGGCAGAAGGCCGCCGCGCGCCTCGGGGCGCACGGCGGGCAGAGAACCGCCGCACGCCCCGGGGCGCACGGCGGGCAGAAAACCGCCGCGCGCCTCGGGGCGCACGGCGGGCAGAAAACCGCCGCACGCTCCGAGCGCGCGGCGGGAAGAGAAATCCGTCGCACGCCACGGGGCGTGCAACACACAGAGTAGCAGCGGAAGCAGTTAGGTGGGCCCACAGGCCAGGAGCGTAGATGCTATGATAGCATGTTGAGATAGTAAGCACAAGTAGGAGCCTTAGCTAGGTAAGCCCTAGCTAGGCAAGAGAGAATAAGCAAAGGAGGGTGTTCACTAGAAAGCAGCAGGATACATATAGGAAACCCTAAGGGGTTGTACTCGCTATAGAGTACCCCACTGCAGGCTAGAGAACAATAACATTCTGACAGATCTCCAAGACATTGAAGGCGGTGCCCAAGGAGTTGATTGAGCGCTCGTTTCTGACCTGCGGCATCAGTAACGCCTTGGACGGGTCTCAGGACGGTCTCTGCCTGCAGCACCGGCGGGACGCCGTCAAAGGCGAAGTGGATCTTGACGACGAGATTGCAGCAGATGGATTCTGCTGCAACAACGTAGACGAGCCAGAGTCGGACGGTGAGACCGCCGACGAAGGCATTGCCACTGATGAGGAGGATGCCTAGGTTGTGTAGGTAGAGTAGAAATGTGTAGGACGTGAAAATGTGGTAGAAAATGTAGAAAATGAGAAGATGTAGTCGGATATTTAGAGAAAACGTAGTATAGCAGTAGGATACTAAATGTAACAGCTTAAAACTAAAAAATCTAATTTTTAAATGGTGGCGCTTATAATGTGTAAGGTAGTAGAGGTGCGCTTGTAATCCGCAAGGCTTGAAGCATGCGCTTATAATCGAGGAGCGGATATAAGCGCCCTCATCCTTTTATAAGCGCCGGCGCTTATCCGAGGCCTGCGCTTCTATCCGTGGGCTTACGGTATTACTACTGTTGTCACACACAATACTAATAATAAAAGAACAGAACAGAAAACACAAGGTCCATTGGTGATACCGTCATACTCCGGATATAAGCGCCACCCTCGGATAAGCGCCTGGCGCTTTTAATTGGCGTGTGGCACTTATATCCCCTGCTCGACTATAAGCGCACCCCCTGAAAAAACTTGTTTTATTATAAATTTTGAAATGTGTTCAAAACGCTGTAACGTTTTTTACTTTAGCAGGCGGATGTGTTGCAGATTTGGTTCCCTTCACATTCGGACCCTGCACTGGATGCGGGTCCAGTCAGCAGGAGCTGTCAGGAGCTGGATGTGAGTCAGATTGGGTGTATCTGCCTGCGCGCGCGAGAATTTCACAGACAACCCCATGTAACTTCAACTCGATTGAAAAGGCAAGCAAGAGATCTACAGGTTGGTGTTAAAAAATATAAAAAAACGTATATGTCATTTTATAAGCGCCGGCGCTTATAAATTTACTCGATTATAAGCCCACCCCTCTAAAAAAACCTGTTTTATTATTGCCCCCCATGGGGGTATATCCGGGTTGTGCCCCTTCACTTGGTCAGTATTCGCTGGTGGAGATTCACACAAATGGTCAGAACACAAAACCCTTGGCCCTCTGGCTGCTATAAAGACTACTTCTCTGGTCCATGTCTAGAGCGTTGATTTCATGCAAAAGCTGTTGATTTCTGTGCCAATTTGGCAGCAGCCAGGGGGCTTATGTGGACGGCAGCCTGGGGTTAGGTTGGAGGGGGGGGGGGAGGGGGGACTTCAAAAGGTTAGCAGGCAAAGGGGAGGCAACCAGGTCAGCAGCCAAGGCAAAAATGGAGCCTTTCAAAGGCAGTGGGGGAAAACAAGGGGAAGCAGGGGGGAAAAGGAGGGAATGCAGGGGGGGGAAGCAGGGGAAAGAGAGGGGAAAAGGGAAGGAGGGGTGAAACCGAGGGGAAGCAGAGCGGAAAGGAGGGGAAGCAAGAGGGGAAGGGAGGGGAAGCGGGGGGGAGAGAGGAGGGGATGCAGGGGGGGGAAAGGAGGGGAAGCAGGGGGGGAAAGGAGGGGACGAAGTGGGGGAAAGGAGAGGGGCTACTGCTGGCAATCCGTGGGTAAACAGCGGGCAAGAAGAGTGGTAACTGGGGGAAAGGAGGGGTGCTGCTGTGGAAATTGCTGGGGGAAACTGTGGGTATGCAGGGAGGAATATGCAGAAGACGAAGGGCAAGAAAGCGGGTGCGTCGAGTGTCAGAACCCGGGCGCGAAAAGTGCGTGATTCCGCCCCCTTCGAGTTCGTGAATGCGAGCCCGTCGCTGAGTGTGAGAGTCCGGACGCGATTTTGAGTCGACTAAAAATCGACTTATGGCGCCCGTCGCAGAGTGTGAGAATCCGGGCGCGATTTTGAGTCGACTAAAGATCGACTTATGACGCCCGTCGCAGAGTGTGAGAGTGCGGGGCGCAGAGTGTGAGAGTGCGGGGCGCAGAGTGTGAGAGTGCCCGTCGAGTGCGTAAATGAGGGCCCGTCGAAGATGCACAAACGGGCTCGCCGTTTGTGCGATGTTGGTTCGGAGGGGAGACGGGGGGCGCGCCGAATGCAAACGCCGGGAGCCCGTCCGGTAAGATGGACGGCGAATCTGCGAAATGCAAATAGGCTCCTGAAATTTCGCCATAGCGAACTCTGATCCTAACTAATTAGTCGAAACGGCGGGTTTGGGAGTTGACAAGACGTTGCCTCAGCCAGCATAAAGAAATTGGCAATCGTAGCCTCTTCCTTATAGTAATACTCGCAATTTGAGTAGGGTGACGACTTTCGCGTTCGCTGCTATGAGTGCCCACATCGCTTGCTGAATATTTCTTTCGGAGAGTGTTTGTTCTTCAAATGTTCTCCAAACTGTTCGCCAAGTGCTTGCTTGTTTCTCTCAGGCGAAGCTATTTGCAAACTGTACAAACACCAACAGTACTGCCAAATGTACAGTATAAACCTGTACTCGATCTAGAGTCACGGGAGCTGTGTACGTCCTATGGCCGCGCAGGTGTCAAATGTTGTAGCATGTAGTGAGGCTTGTCTTAGGGGGTACAAATATTAGGGTTTGCTATATGTACCCCAACCCACATCAATGAACAGACAATTCAGTTTCTGACATGGTATCGCCTAGGTTAGGATCCTGTAGAATCCCGTTCCTCTTGCCCAACCCTCCCGAGCCTCACGCGCCTCATCCTTTCCGTCGTGTCTCGTAGCGCTGCAGTAGCGCCCCTTTCGTACGCCCGTCCGCTGCGCGCCTGCAATCGCGCTTGCTGCAGCGCGTTCTGCCCGTTCTCGCGCCCGTCCCGTCCCGTTCCTCGTCCCGTCGCACGCCTGCCCTAAGCGCCCACCGCGCCTGCCCTAAGCGCTCGCCATCGGGCCTGCCCTTAGCGCCCGCCGCGCGTCTGTCCTTCGCGCCCGCCGCGTCTGCCCTTAGCGCCCGCCGCGCCTGCCCTTAACGCCCGCCAGCGGGCCTACCCTTAGCGCTCGTCGCGCGCCTGCCCTTAACGCCGCCGCGTCTGCCCTTAGCGCCAACGCGCCTGCCCGTTAGGCCCGCCGCGGGCCCTCCCTTCGCGCCGCCGCGCCTGCCCGTTAAACCCGCCGCTGCGCCTGCTCGTTAGGCCCGCCGCGGGCCCTGTCTTCGCATCGCCGCGCCTGCCCGTTACGCCTGCTGTCGCGCCCGCCCGTTAGGCCCGCCGCGGGCCCTGCCTTCGCACCGCCGCGCCTACCCGTTCGGCCCATCACGGGCCCGCCCGTTCGCCCCTCCCGCACCTGTCCGCTACGCCCGCCGCGGGCCCTCCCCTTGCGCCCGCCGTGCCTGCGCTTTGCACCCGCTGCAGACCTGCACTCGCTGCCCGCCGTCTCTCCCCGTGACACTCGCCGCGCCTGCCCGTGCCACCTGTCGTGCCTGCCCTAAGAGCCTGCCGCGGCCCTGCCCTATGTGCCCGCCGTGCCTGCCCTTAGAGCCTGCCGCGGCCCTGCCCTACCTGCCCGCCGTGCCTGCCCTTAGAGCCTGCCGCGGGCCTGCCCTACCTGCCCGCTGTGCCTGCCCGTGCCGCCCGCCGAGCTTGCCCTTTGAACCCGCCGCGAGCCTGCGTTTTTGCGCTTGCAGCGTCTTCCCTTTGCGCTCGTTGCGAGCCTGCCCTTAGAGCTTGCCGTGCCGACCCTTCGCGTCCCTCTAGCGTCCGCCGCGTGCCTACTTTTGCCCACGCGCCTCTCGCCCAACCGCATGTCGCCCTGCCCTCACCTGCCACTGCGCCCTGCCAGCGTTGTAGTTTCTGCTTTCGCTATGGCGACCCCTAGGGTCCATCGCTTTGACGCCGAGGGTAGGCCCCTCGAGTTCTCTGGCTCCAACGAGCGCAGCGTCTCCTAGAGAGTCAGGTGCATGCAAATGAGTCTCTATGAGCGCATGCATCCGGTGACCTCCCTGCGCCCCTCGATCCTGATACCCTAGGACTTGACGCTACCCCTGAGGACAGAGAGCGTGTTGCACGTCAGCGTGCCGACCTGATTGCCTGGCGATCGCGCGACGTTGCGGCTTGCATCGCCCTCAGCAGCCTCCTCCCTGAGTCCGAGGAGACCCATTTCGCACAGGTTCGCATGGCTAGTGAGTTCCTGACTGCGATCAAGGCCCGCTATGCTACTCCTTCCACTGTCTTTTGGTCGCCTGTTCCTCCCGTTCCTGTTTCCTGACCTCGCCTCGTTTGAGCGCTCTGCTGACCTGATCGCTCACTTGCGCTCATTAGACTCTAGCTTTCACGCTGCGTGCACTAGCGCATAGCTTGCACTGCTCCCTCCTCCCATGCCGATCACTATCTATTTCATCGCCACTAGCCTCCCTGACCGCCTTGCTTCGGTTCGTGACGCACTTCTTCTGAAGCATCCGAGCGAGCTCACTATCGGCGTCCTTGAGTCTGCTCTCAAGGACGTCGAGAGAAACCTCCGCTCGGTAGCCTCTGCCTCTGGTGATGTGCCCCCTCCACTGTTTCACGGGTGCACTGTCCCTCAGCTGCCCACCTTTACTGCCTCCCTCGCCACTGCCACTACTGACATGGCCGCAGCTGCTGTTATGACTTCTTCGCAGTCTCGGGGTAGGAGTGGCAGGAGGGGCAGTCAGGGTGCGGGCGGAGGCGGTGGGGGTGACGTGGCGAGCGATGGCGGCGGGAGTGCAAGGGCTGGAGGAGCGCCTCGTGCAGCTGCTGGTGACTCCCCTTCTGCAGCTGGTGGAGGTGACGCCCGGGTTTGTCAGCCACCTACTTGTGTGCCAGCCGTAGGGGGTGGAGCAGTGGCGTGGTACCTGACTCAGCGACACCAGCAGCAGCCCCTCCCCTCGCAGCACCCACAGCGTCAGCAGGGGCAGCAGCAGGTTTCGGGCCAGGGGTCAGGACAGCGTCAGCTGCAGCGCGGTGTCGTCCACCCTCCCTGCACCTATCACGTTCTAACAGGTGCCCGCCGCGGCCAGCCTTGTGGCCGCAGCCACCCACCGGGTCAGTGCTTTGCCCAGCTTACTAACACGGTTCGATTGGCCTACGGCGTTGACGGCCCTGCCCCTGACTGGTTTCCCCTTGTTCAGACGTACGGCCCCACTCTGTGGGGCATGTTGGCTTCTCAGCTGGTTGATCTGTTAGGACTTCCTCATGCTATGTATGCTGTTGTTGACTCTAGTGCTTCTGACTCTGTTTACACGAATGTTGTTAGCTTAGGTGCTAGTCTTGCTAAGGTGCCTATTGCTAGTGTAGGTACTTGTGTAGACACTAGTCCAGGAGCTGCTCTGGAGGACGCTTCGCTGACTTTCACTCTGGACTACGGAGCTTTGCACTGTTTCTTCCGCGATTGCATGACACTTACCCCGCTTCCTGCGCCGGTCTCTGTAACACTGGCTGATCCCACTTTGGGACCAGTCACTGCTAGCTACACTACTATGCTTCCGTGCTCGGCTGTTCCCTCCGATTCTCTGACCGGCTTCCACGTCCCCTCGTTAAAGAGGAACTTGGTGGGCGTGAGGCCGCTCGTGAGTCAGCACGTGGGTGTGTGGATTGAGCCTTCTGGCGAGACTGCGGTTTGTGTCGACGGGGACACGTACGCACCTCTCGCCACCTTTGCCGCTGAGCCAGGCTCTGGTCTCTACACTCTTCATACTGGCCTTCGAGAGCAGCAGCATTAGTTACTGCCTCCGACCCCTGTCACTACCCCCTGTCAGGTTCCCGCGTCTCACCAGATTGCCGCGTCTCCCCAGGTAGCTGTGTCTAGTCAGGTTCCAGTGTCTAGTCTAGTTGCTGCGTCGTGCTCCTGCCGGTGACTTGCCCACCCCACCGTTCTTTGGCACCACCGGATGGGGCACTCATCCATTCCTCGCCTGCGCACTATGTCTAGTAAGCGTCTTGTCTTAGACCTCCCGCAAGTCTTGCCGTCGCTGCCGCCTTCGCTTGCACCACCTTGCGGTCCCTGCATCGAGGGTTGGCTGCGCGCCACCCCTCACTCCTCCTCCCTTCGTCCGGCCACCGAGCCCTTCAAGTCTCTCCACTTAGACGTCAGGGGCCCCGCCCCTCGCCCTGGCCATGAGCAAGAGAGTTTCTTTCTGGTGGTCGTTGACGACTACTCTCGCTATACCATAGTGTTTCCTCTACGCTGATCTGGTGGTTACTGACCACTGCGGACACTCGTGGTCGTCGTGTCAGCTATCTTCACTCCGACCGCGGGGGTGAGTTTTGCACCGGCATTTTCACTGGATTCTGTCGCGAGCAGGGCATCCGCCAGTCGTGGACGGTTCCAGAGTCCCACAGCAAAATTGGGTTGCTGAGCGCCGCATAGGCTTGGTCACGGAGATTGCACGCACCTCCATGATCCACGCCCGTGCGCCCCATTTTCTGTGGCCCTACGCGGTTCGGTACGCCGCTCACCAGCTGAACCTCTGGTCACGTGTCTCTCGGCCAGAGGCTTCACCGTCCAGTCTTTGGAGCGGGTCCCATGGTGCTGCGTCGCGTTTTCGTGTCTGGGGCTGCTTGGCGCTTGTTCGCGACACCTCCGCGGATAAGCTCTCCCCTCGCGCCCTTCCCTGTGTCTTCCTTGGTTTCGCGCCCTTCCGTGGACTCCTCTGACTTCACCTTTACCACCCTCCCCTTCACCGTTTCTTTGACTCCCGCGACGTTCGTTTTGTCGAGTCAGTCCCCTACTTCACCCGGTACTCCTGTCGAGGTCTCCCTGTTCCTCCTCCCCCTCTCTTCCTGACTTCAGCTCTCCCTCCTGCTCACCCAGTACAGCCTTCCCCCCCTGGTCCCGACCCGTTAGGTGTGTCCCACGCTACCCCTCCCCCCTCGGTAGCCCCTCACGTGCAGCCTTCTTCTCCGCAGTCCTCCTCCCAGCCTACAGCAGACCCTGTGGGAGCCGGTTTTCGTGGCGAGGGCCCTGGAGGTGCTAGCTCTAGAGGTGCTGGAGTTGGAGCAGAGAGCGTACCTGTGCGAGGTCTTGGTTCTGGGGTTGCTAAAGTTGGAGCTCAGCCCGTGCCTGCAGGAGATTCTAGTCTTCGGGGAGCTGATGTTAGTGGAGCTGTCCCTGGGGGTGCTACGACTAGGGGTGCACCCTCTACTGGACCTGGAGAGCCTGGGACGGGCCGTGTTACTTTTGGTGGTGCTGGCTCTGGTGGTGGTGCGACTGGTTCTTTGGAGAGCGGTCCTGGGGCTACCACCGCTTCGGACAATACTCCTCCCCCCCACCCCTACCCGACGGGGCACCAGGCCCGTGTTCGCGGTGCCTGTGAGGAACAGCTGGAGTTGGAGCGAGAGGAGAGAGAGTTGCAGCGGCAGCAGCTGGAGCTACAGCGGCTGGAGGAGCAGCAGCCGCAGCAGCAGCCGGAGCAGCAGCCGGAGCAGCAGTAGCGGCGGCAGCAGCAGCAGCAGCAGCCGGAGCAGGAGCAGCCGTAGCAGCAGTCGCAGGCGCAGCAGCAGCAACAGCAGCAGCAGCCGCCACCTCCTCCTCCTGTGTCTTCGGACCCTCGGTCTCCCCTCTCCCTCTACTCCCTCCTCCCCCTCTCCTCCCGTCTCTGGTCGTCCGCTTCCTCCTCTTGACCCCTCCCCAGCTGTTTTCCCTCCTTCTCTACCTCTGTTGTCCCCTCCTCTTTCTCACACTTGGCCTTCGCGTCGCTCTCCTCGTCCTCGTCCCCCCCTGTTCCCTTCTCTGACCTTTGTACTGCCCTACTTTGTTCTTGTCCGCCTCGTTCGTCTCCTTCTGAACTTCCTTCTCCTCTTGAGTCGACTTTCGTTGCTTCCCTCTCTACTTCTGTCATGGACTACTACCACATGTACCGTCCTGTTCTCTCTCGTGTTCTCGCCTCTCTTGTTAACGACCCACGTCCCTCTCTGTCGTCTGTCTCCGCTCTTACTGCCGCAGTCACTGAGTTTGCCTCTACTCGCTGCCTTGACTACGCCACCAGTCTTGTGGCTGCTCTTCCTACCAGTCCTCTGGCCGTCGGGGGTGAGTCCGCCCTTGGCTGTGACGCCCTAGAGGATAGGCAGTTTGAGCTAGAGTTCCTGGCAGCCGCTTCCCCTTATCTCTGTGCCATGTTGCTAGCTCCTGAGGGAGACCCCGACGCCCTTGACATACCGACTCCTCGCACTTACGCTGAGGCAGTGTCAGGGCCTTGGGCCTCTAAGTGGAGAGCTGCCATGGACTCAGAGATGGCCTCCTACAGATCCACAGGCACCTACGTCGGCGAGGTTCCCCCCCCTGGGGCGAACGTAGTCGATGGCATGTGAATCTTCAGGGTGAAGCGGCCACCGGGATCTCCTCCGGTCTTCAAGGCGCGCTATGTGGCTAGAGGATTCAGTCAGTGTGAGGGAGTTGACTCCTTTCAGACCTTCGCGCCTACCCCGAAGATGACCACTCTTCGGGTGCTACTGCACGTAGCAGCACAGAGAGACTACGAGCTACACTCTCTCGACTTCTCCACTGGCTTCCTTCAGGGTAGCCTACACGAGGAGGTCTGGTTGCATCGTCCCTCTGACTTTCCCTCCTGGGACCCAGTGGAGGCTGAGGCGACCGGTCTACAGTCTCCGTCAGGCTACTCGTGAGTGGCATGACACCCTTTGTTCTACCCTGTCTGACCTCGGTTTTCAGCCGCCTTCTACCACCCCGTCGCTGTTTGTTCGGCATGGCTCCACACCGTTGTTTCTACTGGTCTACGTCGACAACCTGGTTTTCGCCACTGCTAACAGGGTTTCTTTGGCTGACGTGAAGCGCAAACTGCAGAAGAGACACACGTGCACTGACCTTGGTGAGCTGCGCCACTACCTTGGCCTGCAGATCACCAGGGACAGAGCCGCTCGCACCATTACACTCTCACAGTCACACATGGTGCAGCAGGTCCTTCAGCGGTTCGAGCTTCAGCACTCCACAGTACAGCGCACACCTCTTGCTGTTGACCACAGACTCACTGGTCCCTTTCCTGACGAGCCGTTTGAGCCGAGTGGTCCCTACGCAGAGCTTGTGGGCTACCTCATATACCTGATGACTTGTACTCGCTCGGACCTCGCCAACCCTCTCAGCATCCTTGCTTGCTTTGTTGCGCTAGGGAGACACCGACTTGTTCACTGGACCGCTGCTGTGAGGGTGGCGAAGTACCTAGCGACGACATCAGACATGGGGCTGGTACTTGGAGGGACACAACCGGTCGTACTTACTGGTCACTGTGACTCTTCTTACGCTGACGTCGCCGAGACCCACAGGTCTACTCAGGGTTACTGTTTCAGCCTGGGCTCTGGAGCTGTTTTGTGGAGGTCCACGCGCTCCTCCTTGGTCTCGACCTCTACCGCTGAGGCTAAGATCTGCGCTGGAGCCATGGCTGCACAGGAGCTGCGTTGGTTGACCTTCTTGCTCACATACCTTGGTGAGTGGCCGAGCTTTGCACCGACCTTGTTCACTGACAACAAGGCGGCAATTCTCCTCTGTCGGGAGCCTCGACGGAGAGCAGGGTGAAGCACATCAACGTCAGGTACTTTCTTCTGCGAGAGTTGCAGAGGCGTGGACAGGCTCGCTTCAACTTTGTGGAGTCCGATGCCAACACTGCCGACATCTTCACCAAGGCGCTTCCGCCTTGTGACCACCACAGGTGTTTTGTGCAGTTAGGTCTCGTTGACTCTGGTTCTCGTCTTGCATAGTCGTTGCTTGTTGTCTTGTACTCATTACATATATACCTGTGAACTCTTGAACATGCCTTGTGGCCCTTTGCTTGCACTCGGAATGTGTGGTGATGTTGTGATCCACCCTGAGCTTTGTTTGTTTGTGATTGGTCTTGTGACCATACTCTTTTGTCTTTGCTAGACACCCCTCACTTAGGCTATGGGGGTGTGTCAAATGTTGTAGCCTGTAGTGAGGCTTGTCTTAGGGGGTACAAATATTAGGGTTTGCTATATGTACCCCAACCCACATCAATGAACAGACAATTCAGTTTATGACAGCAGGCGTCAAGCTCAAATTCCCTCTCAAGTGCTTCTGACTCAGCGGCGATCTCTGCACGTTCCATCTGCGCTTTGATGTCGGCGTCTACATTGTCGGCAGGGGGTTGGATGGGTTGCGGCTGTTGGGCACTAGGCCGTCCTCTGGTCATGCGTCGCCGACTCAGTAAGGTGGTGTTGTCCCGTCTTGGTCGGTCGGTAGATCTATTCAAACTGCGCCGACTTTACGAGATGCTGCCCTAGAACCTCGTACGGCGAAGTCGACAACCGACCCTCAACACCGACCTGGTTTGTCTCTGCCAGGTCGACGAGAACTGTGCTGACGAGACCGTCTTGTTGGCGCTTGAGTAACCTACACAGGTGAAGATAGTGAGGGTGGGGAAAATTCGAAGTGCCAGAGAGCGCACCCAATACGGGGGAAGGAACGCAAACAGACAGGAAGAATGTGGACCTTGCGCATGGTCAAGGAGGGGTATGGTTGCGAGCGACTCCGCACCTGCGGCGCTCCACGTAGCCCTCTTTGCGTGCGCCGCTATGCATGTGTCTAACGTGCCACGATCCATGCATGGCTAGTGTCACGCTGCGCTGCAGTCAATGAGCCCAAGCCTGGGCCATTCCACAGTGGATTTCGCGATAGCCACGTGGTCTAGGCCAATCACTTGTTCCACTCTCTAGAAATGCCGTAGCGGCCGACTTTCCTGCGCAAACGTTATTGACATGTGCTTGCCCGCGTGTCATCCCGTTGATCGACGCCGACATTCCCTGTGTGTTAGATTTGCTTCACCTAGCCATGTAAGGGTCCGATCAGATTATGCCGCGTGGATCATGCAGCTGCAGTTGGATCTTTGGGCGACACCAACATTGCAAAACGCGACGGATTTTTTTTTCCCGCGATCTCTAGCTCCCGTGGATGCTCGACACGTGTACATGCATTAGCAATTCGTTGTTCGCCGCGTGGACTTTGCCAACGTTTTTTATCGAGGCGACGTGTTCCTGCGCAAATAACATTGACCCGTGGAGTGACACGTGGCCATGTCGTGGCCGTCGTGGCACCCCGCGATTAAAAGGGACAATCGTGATCGTCCCTAGTATGCCGTGAGGCAGGATTTTATTGTCTGCTGAGATATCCTTCTCAGGTTTCTCTTAGCGAAACCCGAGGTCGTCAGAACGTCGACAATCCCGAGGGCTCTAGGGGCCCGGAGCACAGCGTGTTCGCCCCAGCTTGCCACGGGGAGGTCGTCACAAGTTCGTCAATCCCGAGGAGGGCCCTTGTCCTATTGCAAACCCAAAATTGGGCGTCATATTTCGTCTGTTGAGGTATATCTTCCCACATAAACCACGCCAAAATCGAAAACAACGGATATGGGGAAATGGCTGAGCGTGACGCGCGTCAACCGTAGATGTGAGCTGGCGAATCCGAACAGTCATTTCGAATCACATCTAGTAAGTTGCACGAGACAAAAACTGTTGAAACTGTCAAGAATGAAAGTGTTTGTTTGACTGAGGTTGGTTGGGGTACATAAACCTAGCCCTAACAGTTGTACCCCCTATAATACACATCACTAAGACTACAACATTTGACACACCCCCATAGTCTAAGTGTACAGTCACAAGACCAGTCACAACGAAACAAAGCTCAGGGTGGATCACAACGTCACCACGCACTCCGAGCATAAGTAAAAGAGCAACAATGCTAGTTCAAGAGTTCACAGAGGTATATATAAAGCGTACAAACAAGGCAAGCAGAGAACTCAAGACTACGTAAGGCGAGAACCTGTGCCAACGAGCTAACTGCACACAACACCTCTGGTGGTCACAAGGCGGAAGCGCCTTGGTGAAGATGTCTGCAGTGTTGGCCTCGGACTCCACAAAGTTGAAGCGAGCCTGTCCACGCCTCTGCAAATCTCGCAGAAGAAAGTACCTAACGTTCATGCGCTTCACTCTGCTCTCCAGTCGCGGCTCTCGACTGAGGAGAATCGACGCCTTATTGTCAGTGAACAAGGTCGGTGCAGAGCTCGGTCGCTCACCAAGGTCGGTGAGCAAGAAGGTGAACCAACGCAGAACCAACCCCACGCCTGATGGTGTCGCTAGGTACTTCGCCACCCTCACAGCAGCTGTCCAGTGAACTGGACGGTGTCTCCCTGGTGCAGCAAAGCGAGCCAGGATGCTGAGAGGGAAGGCGAGGTCCGGGCGAGTACAAGTCATCGGGTACATGAGGTAGCCCACAAGCTCTGGCGTAGTCATGGCGGCGAGTAGAGGCAAACTCAGTGAATGCGGCAGTAAGAGCGGAGACAGATGATAGAGAAGCACGTGGGTCGGTAACAAGAGAGGCAAGAATACGAGAGAGAACAGGACGGTACGTGCGGTAGTAGTCAGTGATAGGAGTAGAGAGGGAAGTAGCAAGAGCCGACTTAGGAGGGGAAGGAAGTATAGAAGGAGACGAACGAGGCGAACTAGAACGAAATAGGGCAGTACAAAGGTCAGAGAAGGGAACAGAGGACAAGGGACGAGCACGAGGAGAGTGACGCGAAGGCCAAGTATGAGAAAGAGGAGGGGACAAAGGGGGTAGGGGAGGAGGGAAAACAGCTGGGGAGGGGTCAGGAGGAGGAAGTGAAGGACCAGAGATAGGAGGAGGGGGAGGGGAAGGAGGAGAAGGAGAGGGGAGACCTAGGGTCCGAAGACCAGAGACAAGAGGAGGAGGTGGCTGCTGCTGCCGCTCCTACTGCGGCTGCGACCGCTGCTCCTCCAGCTGCGGCGGCTGCTGCTGCTCCAGCTGCGGCGGCTGCTGCTGCTGCTCCTGCACGCACGCAGGAGCCAGATGAAGAACTCAAGCGGCCTACCCACGGCGTCAAAGCGCAGAACCCTAGGGGTCGCCATAGCGGTAGCGAAGGGGTGGGAACTGCTGTTGCCGAAACCCTAAATGTCTGAAGGGCCTGCGTAGAGCGTGACAGACAGTGTGGCGCGTCAGGACAGGACGCAACTGGCAGGGACGGGCGCGACAGGCGCAAACGGACAGAGCTCACGGGGCGAGACGAACGGGCAGGGCGCACGGGGCGCGACGGATGGGCAGGGCGCGCGGGGCGCAACAGACGAGCAGGGCGCAGCGGGGGCGCCACGGACGGGCAGGGCCCACGGGGCGCCACGGATGGGCAGAGCGCAGCGGGGGCGCGACGGACGGGGGACGGGACGGCAACGCGACGTGACGGGCAGGGGACGTGACGGGCAGGGGACGGGACGGCAGCGCGACGCGACGAGCAGGGGACGCAACGGGCAGGGGATGGGACGGCAGCGCGACGCGACAGGCAGGGGATGCGACGGGCAGGGGACGCGATGCGCAGGGGACGCGACGGGCAGGGGACGCGACGGGCAGGGGACTGGACGGGCAGGGGACGAGACGGGCAGAGGATGGGACGAGCAGGGGACGGGATGGGCAGAGGACGGGACGGGCAGGGGACGCGACGCGACGGGGAGTGCTGTTACAATACTAAGTTAACTAGAGTACGGGTTTAACTAAGGGGCCTAGGCTTAGTAGCCTAGGCCAAACGAGTGTCGAGTAGTTTGTGCCAAGGAGAATTGAGAATGGTTGTTGGTTCACTATAGCACACGAGTACATATAGCAACCTAACAAAGATGAAAGAGGTGCACCACCATACAAGGGAATTACACAGCAGCTACACTACAGGCAGATTATACTAAATAGATATAAATCTATAGTGACACACCCCCTATCTGCCTGAAGTGCATAACCATGTGCAGAGCCCCCCTTGAAGGGGTACACCTGTAAAACCCCATTACAGGGCGTGGGAACACCAGCAAGGGCCCCCCTCTGAAGCTGACAAGCAGCAACCACCAAGCAGCATCTGAACCACCACGGTGGAACAGGTGCCCGGCTGCGGTTGAAACCCCGCAGCTGGTGCACGGTGTGCGAGGAGCACGGGTACGGGTAGCGGGTTCGGGTAGCAACTAGGTGCTGTACGGGACGGGCCGCACGGGGGTGACGAGCAGCACGAGACCGGGCAGCACAGACCGGGTGGGGCACGAGCGAGAACTGACAGCATGGGTGGGGCACCAACGGGCACGAACAGCACGGGTAGGGCACAAACGGGTAGAACGGGGCAGCACGGGCAGAACAGGGCAACACGGGCAGAACGGGGCAGGACACGGGCTGAACGGGGCAACACGGGCAGAACGAGGCAGGACACAGGCTGAACAGGGCAACACGGGCAGAACAGGGCAGAACATGGGCTGAACGGGGCAGGACACGGGCTGAACGGGGCAACACAGGCAGAACAGGGCAGAACACGGGCTGAACGGGGCAACACGGACAGAACGGGGCAACATGGGCTGAACAGGGCAGAACACGGGCTGAACGGGGCAACACGGGCAGAACGGGGCAACACGGGGACAACGGGGCTGCACAGGAAGAACGGGGCAGGACAAGGGCTGAACGGGGCAACACAGGCACAACGGGGCTGCACGGGCAGAACAGGCAGCACGGGCAGAACGGGGGACACTGGGCGCGGGTAGAACACGGGCAGCAACGGGAGACACGGGTGGGCACGGGCAGTATGGCACGGGAACGGGCAGCAACACGGGCAGGATCACAGGCAGAATCACGGGCAAAATCACGGGCGACAACACGGGCAGAATCATGGGCAGAATCACGGTCAGGATCACGGGCAGAACACGGGCAAAATACGGGCAGCACACAGGTATGATCACGGGCAGAACACGGGCAAAATACGGGCAGCACACGGGTATGATCACGGGCACAATCACGGCAGCATTACGGGCAGAATCACGGGCAGAATCACAGGTGGACAGCAAGGCACGGGCAACAAGGGATGAGAGGAGGAGGAGGCGGATGATGCTGCAGTTGAAATTTCACCACCCACACCCCTTGAACCTCCCCCCCCACAGCAGCGGCAGCGGCGGAGAGAGAGAGGGGGAGGTGTGGCGGCAGTAGCTGCAGATGGATCACCCACCCCCTCAACCTCCCCCTTACATGAGCCGCCAACCCCGCCACTCCCCCTCCCCCAGCCGTCCCCTTCGGGCCAACACCACACCTCCTCCCCTTCCCGCTGGATACGGAGCCGGAGATGGGGGTGGGGTGGCAGTTGTCGGTGGGGGGGGGGGGGCGGGATCTGGGGCAGAACGTCGGTCTGGGTGCAGGTACAGGGTTCGGACGGGTCTCGCGGACGAGGGCACGGACGTCGTGCGTGGTGCGGATGACGTACGGGCGACGGGCGGGGTGCGGGGTGCGGGTGGCGTACGGGCGACGGGCGGGGTGCGGGGTGCGGGTCGCGGACGATCTGGCGCGTGCAATGGCGTAGCAGCAGCTTCTCCCGCCACTCCCACCACTCTCGCCACTCCCGCCACTCCCTTCACTGCAGTTGCGTGCGGGCGAGACGGGACCTGGCGACGGGCAGCGGAGTGCGTACGGGTGGCGGGGATCTGGCGACGGGCGGCAGTGCGACGGGACGGGCGACGGGCTGCAGCGAGACAAGGGCGGGTATCAATTGTCAAGGCAGGTGACGGGACGTGACGTGACGGGCGGCAGCGCAACGGGACGGGCGACGGTCGACGAGGCGGGTGATGGGCGGCAGCGCGACGGGACGGGCGACGGGCTGCAGCAGCGGGTAGCGCGGGGCGACGAGCTGCAGCAGGGCAGCGCGACGAGCTTATCGTCGTGGCACTTACGATGCGCCCTACGAGCTGCGCGACGGGATGCGCCACGACGAGGGCTAGTGGTGGGCCCATGTAAAGCGAACGGTCCTAAATCGGACCTAGCTCTGATACCATGTTTCAATACTAAGTTAACTAGAGTACGGGTTTAACTAAGGGGCCTAGGCTTAGTAGCCTAGGCCAAACGGGTGTCGAGTAGTTTGTGCCAAGGAGAATTGAGAATGGTTGTTGGTTCACTATAGCACACGAGTACATATAGCAACCTGACAAATATGAAAGAGGTGCACCACCATACAAGGGAATTACACAGCAGCTACACTACAGGCAGATTATACTAAATAGATATAAATATATTGTGACGAGTGCGAGCGCTACGGGCGATTCGTAACGGGACGGGCACGCGCTAAGGGCGCTACGGGACGAAACAGGTGCAACGGGAACAGGCGACTACGTGCAACGGGCGCGAGAGGCTCTAGCGGGATCTCACAGGTTGAAAGTATTTGTTTGACTAAGGTTGGTTGGGGCACATAAACCTAACCCTAACAAATCTGCCCCCTATTACACACATCACTCAGACTACAACATTTGACAGAAACTGTAGCTTTGGTTCCCCTCCAAAAAGTTTCGAACTCGGCCCAGTACATGGAACCCAATGAACTTAACGAGATTTCACATTTAAGTGTGGGGAAAATAAAACAGATCACTGAGAAGAAACGAGGAATGAATGAACTATGAATGAATTGGGTACAAGTACTAACCCTAATTGGGTTGTACCCCTTATGGGCTACCCCACTATAGCCTACACAATATGCATGAGCTATAATGTTCTGACACACCCCCATAGGCAAAGTGGGGGAGAACAAGGGGTCACAAGACCAGTCAAGCAAAGCAAAGCAAAGTAAGCTCAGGGTGGATCACAAAGTCACCACACATTCCGAGCACAAGTTCAAGGCCACAAGGCCAGTTCACATGCAGGAGTACATATATAAAAAAAAGGCTAGACAAGCAAGAGCAGGTATAGATATAAGTAACAGTACAAGCAGGGTCAAGAGGTGAGCAAGTGAGGCAAGGTAGGCACAAGGCCCAGCTGAGTACAGAAGCGCTGATGGTCACAAGGCGCAAGCGCCTTGGTGAAGATATCAGCAGTGTTGGCCTCAGAGGCCACGTACGCAAGACGCAGCTGACCACGCTGCTGCAGCTCACGAGCAAGAAAGTAGCGGAGAGCAATGTGCTTCGTTCTGTGCTCCAGTCGCTGCTCTCGACACAAGGCCAGCATGGCCTTGTTGTCTACGTACAGCACTGGAGGAGAACGAGGCGGCTCTCCGAGGTCAGTCAGCAGGTAGGTGAGCCAGCGAAGCTCCTGTGCAGCCATGGCTCCTGCGTAGATCTCAGCCTCACAACTGGAGCCGAGAACAGAAGACGAGCGGGTAGCCCGCCACGAAACAGAGCCGGAACAAAGGCTGAAGGTGTAACCCTGTGACGACCGCTGCGTAGCCTGGTCGTCAGCCCAAGAAGCGTCTGCGTGCCCAGTAAGGACCACTGGACTCTGCCCTCCAAGCACAAGCCCCATGCCCGACGTACTGCACAAGTAGCGCAACACCCTCTTCGCTGCAGCCATGTGCTCCGGTCTGTGTCTCCCAGGAGCAACATATCGTGCAAGAATGCTAAGAGGGTATGCAAGGTCAGGTCGTGTGCAGGTCATCAGGTACATGAGGCAGCCAACAAGCTCTGGGTACGGGCCACTCGACTCTACGGACTCATCCGAAGGCAGAGCTGAAAGCGAGTGGCGAGTAGGCAGAGGAGTGGCCTGAGGCGAGGAGTACGTGAAGCCGAAGCGCTGAAGGACCTGCTGCACCATGTGTGACTGAGTCAGGGTAATGGTGCGGCGTGCTCTGTCCCGAGTGATCTGCAAGCCAAGGTAGCTGCGCAGTTCACCCAGGTCAGTGCACGTGTGTCTCTTCTGCAGCTCGGACTTCACGTGGGCTAGTCCTGCAGTGTCAGCTGTGGCAAAGACCAAGTCGTCGACGTACACGAGGATGTAGAACGGCGGCAAAGAAGTGTCGGTGCGCAGAAACAGCGACGGGTCGGCAGTAGAGGGAGCAAACCCAAGAGCCGCAAGTGTAGTCCTCAGTGTGTCGTGCCACTCACGCGGTGCCTGGCGGAGACCGTAGACTGGCCGCCGTAGGCTCCACTGGGTGCCAGGAGGAAAAGACCCAGTGAAGCCAGGTGGGCGACGCAGCCAGATCTCCTCGTGCAGGCTGCCCTGCAAGAAAGCAGTACTGAAGTCAAGAGAGTGTAGCTCGTAGTCACGGTGAGCAGCTACGTGCAGCAGTACCCGAAGAGTGGTCATCTTCGGGGTGGGAGAGAAGGTCTGAAAGTAGTCAACTCCCTGCCGCTGACTGAAGCCACGAGCCACGTAACGCGCCTTGAAGACAGGCGGAGAACCCGGTGGTCGCTTCACCCTGAAAATCCACATGCCACTGACGATGTTCGCCCCAGGAGGGGGAACAGCGTCAACGTAGGTGCCTGTGGACTTCCAGGAAGCCATCTCTGCGTCCATAGCTGCCTGCCACTGAGAGGAGTAGGGACCCTCTATCGCCTCCGCGTAAGAGCGCGGAGTCGGGATGTCAAGTGCATCCGGGTCTCCCTCAGGGGTAAGCAGTACGGACACGAGATGAGGTGAAGCAGCGGCCAAGCACTGGAACTCCTCCTGCCTGTCCTCAAGGACGTCCGTGCTAAGGGCACACTCACCCCCGACGGACGGAGGACAGACAGACTCAGACTCAGTAACAAGACTGGCGACGTAGTCTAGGCGACAGCGAGCAGCAAAGTCGACGAGCTCGGCAACTAGAGCAGACGCTGCAGTGGACTCAAAGGAAGGGTCAGTGACAACAGTAGCAAGGAGACGCGTGACAGTAGGACTGGCAGCGCGAAGAGAGTCCGACTCCGGGTCGGCAAGAGCAGGAAGAGAAGACTCAGGAGGAGAAGGCAAAGGGGCACGCAGAGGAGCAGTGGAAGGACGCAGAGACATCCGGTGCGTGCCAGGGACAGGAGGAGGACGCTGACGCGAACCGCGACCACTAGTGCGAGCAGCACGGACAGGCGACGCAGGGCGAGACGCAGGCTCACGACGCTCAGCAAGACCTCCAGTAGGACCAGTGTAGGGAGACGGAGCAGGCAGTGGGTAGGCCGGCTGTAACTGTAACTGCGACGGGACAGGCTGTGGACACTCTAAGGGAGGAGGAGGACCAGTAGAAGGCGGGAGACCAAGGACCTGCTGAAGGAGCGGAACGAAGTACGGTCGAGGCCGCGCGGCGACTCCAGACACAGGAGGGACAGCACCAGCACCCCCAGTGGCAGTACCAGCACCAGTAGCAGCTCCAGCTCCAGAACCCCCAGCAGCACCAGTAGTACCCCCAGCAGGACCGCCTCCAGGACCGACAGCAGTAGCCTCCGCGCCAACACCCGCAGCAACTCCAGCTCCAGAAGTACCCGCAGGTCCAGCAGCTCCAGTACTCCCAGTACGAGCACCTCCGGGACCCGTGGCACCAGCTCCCTCAGCAGCAACAGAACCTCCAGTACCCGCAGCACCTCCAGCTCCAGCAGCTCCAGCAGCTCGCCTCCAGCGCCGGGCAAACCACTCACGTAGCTCCTGGGGAGAGAGTGGCTCCCGGCGAGAAGGAGCACCTGGAGAACCGCCAGGCACAGTACCACCAGGCGTAGCACCCCCAGGCTCAGCACCTCCAGGCGTAGTACCCCCAGGCTCAGCACCCCCAGACGCAGCACCCCCAGGCTCAGCACCTCCAAGCGTAGTACCCCCAGGCTCAGCACCCCCAGTCGTAGTACCCCCAGACTCAGCACCCCCAGACTCAGCACCCCCAGGCTCAGCACCCCCAGGCGTAGCACCCACACGCTCAGCACCCCCAGAGTCAGCACCCCCAGGCTCAGCACCCTCAGCAGCACCAGAGTCACCAGCGACCTCGACAGGCTCAACAGCGTCTACCTGGGACACACCTGAAGGGGCAGGACCCTGAGGGGGGAGGGGGTCTACCGGGGGGGGACCTGGTACCAGGAAGAGCGGTGGCGGGGGGAGGGACGGAGTGCGGTAGGGGAAGAGGCGGTAGTAGGGGACCGACTCGTCGAACGTGACGTCCTGAGAGGACAGAACACGGCGAGAGGTGGGGTGGTAGAACTGCCACCCTGGGGCGTCAGGGGGGAAACCCAGGAAGACGCAAGGAGCAGCACGAGGGGACAGCTTGTCCGCAGACAAGTCGCGGACAAACGCCCGAGATCCCCAGACACGGAACGCAGACGCATCGCCAACCTTCCCCGTCCACAGCAACGCTGGGGAGGTCTCCGGCATGGAGACCCTGGGCTGAAGGTTGATCTGATGCGCCGCGTACCGAACCGCAAACGGCCACAGAAAATGGGGGGCAGCCGCATGCATCATGGACGTACGGGCGACGTCCATGACCATGCCAATGCGGCGCTCAGCAATCCCATTTTGCTGTGGAGAGTCCGGAAGCGTGAAGGTCTGGCGGATGCCTCGTGCACGACAGTAGGCTCGCAGAAGGCCAGAGGAGAACTCTCCGCCTCTGTCAGAGTGCAGACGCAGAACAGGAAAGTCCGAGCCGAAGCTCCGCCTGAGCTGGAGACGAGCTGCGCGGATCCAGTCGATCAACACCTCAGTGACATCACCCTTGCTGCGCAAGGGGAAGACTGTGGTGTAACGCGAGTAGTCGTCAACCACCAGCAGGAAGTAGCGCTCGTGACCCTGTCCACGGACGCGGGCCGGGCCCCACACGTCCATGTGAAGCGTCTGCAGCGGGGCCTCTGTCGGAGGAAACTGGGAGGAGTGGGGGGTAGCCCGCTGCCGTCCCTCGACACAGGGGACGCAGGTAGGGCCAGGCCCCGGAGGAAGGGGAGGGAGGGACCGGGGAAGACCAGAGACAAGGACACGGGAGGCCATGCTCCGGAGACGAAGCAGGGAGGGGTGACCAAGACGGTGGTGCCAGAGGAGAGTCTCGTGAGACAGGAGGCGACACGAGCAGGGGGCAGACTCAGGACCAGACCTGGACGCTGCAGCAAACACCTGACCCGACGCAGCTACCTGACCAGACGCAGTGACTGGAGGAGACGCAGTGGTCAGTGTGTACAGGCTCGACCCTGGCCGACGTGTAAACGTGGCCAGGTGGCGGCCTGTCCGAGCGTCCGTGCAGTGGGTCACCCGCTGACTCGCAGGAGTGAACTGGTGAACCCCCGCATCCTGTAGGTCAGCACCACTCACCAAGTTCGTAGAGAACGAGGGGAGGTAGAGACCAGACAGGGTGCCAGAGGGGGCCGCCGGACACGGGAGGACAGTGGAGAAGTGAGCAAGGACAGGACCCCCAGAGGGGTCTGCCAGAGAGACCGCAACTGGCCGGCCAAGCGGCGTGAGTGTGGTGCGGTCTCGAAAGAAGGAGCGAGAAGCCCCCGAGTCAAGGGTGAAGGTGTGGGAGGCCGAAGCCGACGCAGAACCTGAGAGAGCAGACTCACCAGCACCTGAGGGAGCAGACGCACCTAGAGCAGCAGCCTCGCTAGCACCTAGAGCAGCAGCCTCACCAGTACCTAGAGCAGCAGTCTCAATGCCCGGGTCAGGCGGAAAACACCGGTAACAGTCACCCTCATCACTAATAGTCACAGTATACACGGCAGCAAGAATAGCATCAAAGTCAAGGTCAAAGACAGCTACACCCGCCCTAGACAGCTCACCCCAGCGGGGGATCTCAGTGGCCTCAGGGAACTGGTGACGCCAAGCGTCCGTCAGGCGGCCAAAGCAGCGCTGGGTGGAGTGCGCACCCCCGCACTGCTCACCCGCGCGGTCGCCGGTGCGCAGGACGTAGGTGCACGGACCATTACCCCCACCCCTCTGGCGTGCAGTGTACCACTCACGGAGCTGCTGAGGGGAGGGGACGTCACGAGTGCGCTGCTGCTGCTGCTGCTGCTGCTGCTGCTGCTGCTGGTGCTGACCACCACCGGAGCTGACCCTCTGCACAGCGCCACCCCGACCAGCTCCACCTCCTCCGCCGCCTCCTCCTCCACGGCCGCCACCTCCGCTCCCTCCGCCACCGCCGCTGCCTCCTGCGCCTCCACTGCCGCCACCTACACCTCCACCCCCGCCACCACCCCCACCGCCACCCCCACCTCCTCCACCGCCTCCACCGCCGCCTCCACCGCCCCCGCTAGCTCCTCCAGCGCCCCTGCCCCCCTTGCCCCTGCCAGGGCGGCGTCTCCCGCTAGGGGTAGACGCTGCCCCAACCGACTCCAAACCAGCGAGGTCGGCCGCAGCAGCAGAGGCAACAGAGGGCAAAAGAGGGGAGGGGGAACACCCCTCAAAAATGGGGGTGCGAGGGTCACCACGAGAGGCTCCTACAGCGACTATGCTCTTTTCTGCTGCTAGGAGGGCCTTCTCGAGGAGGTCAACGGTGAGAGTGGTGGGACAAACCGAGAGGAAGTGGTCCCTGACTACGCGAAGGGAGTCAGGGAGACGGGTGACTATGTAGTAGAGGGTGATGTACATGGGGGGGGGGTTCTTGGCGCAGAACTCAGCAGGAAGCGCAGCGCGGTAGCGAGTGTCACTAGTGCGGAGGTGCGTAATGAGGTCAGCGACTGTGGGAAAGGAAGCAAGGTCAGGGAAGAGGTACGGTAGCAAGAGGCGACTCAGTGCAGCAGTGGCAGGGGAGGAGTAGCGTGCAACTACAGCGTCGTACAAGGTCTGAGCACTCTTGTACTGGCTAAAGTGCGCACGCTCAGAGGTCGGTAGGTGGCGACGCACAGCAAGACGTGCAGCAGCATCGCGCGTGGCCCACTGTGAGCGAACAGTGGCGTCAGCATCAGCAGCGGGGGCAGGAGAGGCACCAGAAGTGAGGTCAAAGAGGGAGAGGCCGTCTGCTCTGTCGCACTGTAAGAAAAGCTGCAGGTCATCTACCCAGACGTCAAAGTCAATGGCCCGACCCTCAGCGTCAAAGGCAAGGACACTAGGGGTAGCCATGACAGCAGTAGACTAGCAGCGCTAACAGTAGGGTGAGGGCAGTGCAGGGACAGGGGCGCTGCACTTACCGGACAGGGCGACTCGGGTGGCTCAGCTGCTCGGCGGCTCGGCAACTCGGCGGCTCGGGCGGCTCGGGCGGCTCGGCGGTACTGCGGCTCGGCAGCAAGCGCGGCTCGGCGACACGGCGGCTCGGGCGGCTCGGGCGGTACGGCGGCTCGGGCGGTACGGCGGCTCGGCAGGCCCGGGCGGCTCAGGAGGCGCGGCGAGGCCGCGTGGGGAGCGGCGGCGGGGCCGAGTGGAGCGGCGTCGGCGGGTGCAGTTAGCTGCGGCAGCAGCCGCGGCCCCGAGGGAGGTGGTGGCGGCTGCTGCTGGCGACGGCTGCAGCTGCGACGGCAGGGACGGCGGCGGCCGCTGCGGTAGGGGCGGCGACAGTGGGCCGGAGAGGGCGGTGCGAGGGGCCGCGTCGCGAGGAGCCGCGGAGGGCTGCGACGGGCCGTGAAGAGGCGGCGCGAGGGGCCGCGGAGGGCGGCGACGGGCCGTAGGGGGCCGTAAGGGGCCGCTGAGGGCGGTGCGAGGGGCCGACGGGCGGCGCGAGGGGCCGTAAGGGGCCGTAAGGGGCCGCGCGAGGGGCCGTAAGGGGCCGCGATAGGGGCCGTAGGGGGGCCGCGCGAGGGGCCGTAAGGGGCCGCGGTAGGGGCCGTAGGGGGCCGCGCGAGGGGCCGTAAGGGGCCGCGTGAGGTGCCGTAAGGGGCCGTAAGGGGCCGACGGGCGGCGCGAGGGGCCGTAAGGGGCCGCGTGAGGGGCCGTAGGGGGCCGCGCGAGGGGCCGTAAGGGGCCGTAAGGGGCCGACGGGCAGCACGAGGGGCCGCGCTAGGAGCCGTAAGGGGCCGTAAGGGGCCGACGGGCCGCGCTAGGGGCCGTAAGGGGCCGTACGGGGCCGCGCTAGGGTGACGCGAGGGGCCGTGAGGGGTCGTGAGAGGGCGCGACCGTGGGAGCGAAGCGCGCTCCGGGCAGGAAAAAAAAAGTTCGTGGTGGGCCCTAGGAAGCGTTCCCACTAGGGAACCTGCTCGATACCATGAGAAGAAACGAGGAATGAATGAACTATGAATGAATTGGGTACAAGTACTAACCCTAATTGGGTTGTACCCCTTATGGGCTACCCCACTATAGCCTACACAATATGCATGAGCTATAATGTTCTGACAATCACGCTTTTCGCGATCGTAGTGCTGCCACGTGGCGATAATGAAGCAAACCGTGATTCTGCGGATTTAAGCAAAACTCTCCCTGCCCTGCCTGTCAAACATATATCTATATGTATATATATATACATGTTATAGTTTGGGTAGGCTTAGTGGGGTACTCACTGTGGGGTACAACCCCTTAGGTTTCTCCTTTGTACCAATGCTCTCGATAGTCAAACCCATTCATGCCTATACTCTAAGATGGTATCTAGAGCCTAGAGGTCTTTAGGACCTACGATTAGGGCCCACCCGTTACCACATTACCTCATTTGCCTGCCTGCCTTGCCTGCTGCCCGCGCGTGCCTCGGCTGCACGCACGCGGCCCCATTTTTTTTCCCGCGCGCGTCACTTAAGCAGCCCGCACGCGTCACTTAAGCAGCCCACGCACGGCCCGTTTAGGCTCGTTTAGGCCCGGTTTCGGCCCCGCGCACCACGCCAGCCGCCCACGCAGCCTGCCACCGGCCTGCGCGCCACGTAAGCCGCCCGCGCGCAGCCCGCTTAGGCCCTGCGCGCCGCATCTGCCGCCCGCGCAGCCTGCTGCCGGCCCGCGCGCCGCTTAAGCCGCCCGCGCAGCCTGCCGCCGGCCCCTTGCGTCGCCTCCTCCGGTGTGTAGCCCGCCCCTGCTCCGCGCGCCGCCTTAGGTGTTGGTGGGGCACTGGGATCGTCCCGAGTTGAGTGTGGGAGGGCTACAGGCGCGGCCTGGGGGGTTATGGGTGTGCTACCCACCATACAAACATGCCCTTTTAACCCAGTCGGTAGCAGGCTGGGCCAACAAGTGGTATCAGAGCGAAAGGTCTCCGGTTCGAATCCCAGTGTGCGCCAAGCGAGCGCCAGTGCCCAAACGAGCCCCAAGTGAGGGGGAGACGACCCCAGTGAGGGGGAGATTGTTGGTGGGGCACTGGGATCGTCCCGAGTTGAGTGTGGGAGGGCTACAGGCGCGGCCTGGGGGGTTATGGGTGTGCTACCCACCATACAAACATGCCCTTTTAACCCAGTCGGTAGCAGGCTGGGCCAACATTAGGAGCCAGCGCACGGCCTACTGCTGCACCGTGCCCCGCCTTAGGAGCCCGTGTGCGGCCCGTTGCTGCACCACGCGCCACTTTAGAGGCCCACGCGCGGCCCACTGCTGCCCTCCGTGCTGCCTCAAGAGTCCGTGCACCGCCACAGCAGTCCGTAAGCCGCCACTGCAGCCTTGCACGCAGTCTCTCCTTGCTTGCCTTTTGCCTTGCCGCCTGCGCACTCGACTTGCCTACACTGCACGCATGGCGACTCTCAACGTGCTCGCGTTCGATCCTGACGGTCGCCCAGTAGAGTTTTCCACCTGGCTTGACGACCTGCAACTGTTCCTCATGACTGATGCCAAGGACGGTGTTTCCCTATTTGATTACGTGTCGGGCACTGCCGTTGCTCCTACTGCCACTGAGCCTGCTCTAGACCGCTCCCAGTGGCAGACCCGCGATGCTGCTGCGCGCCTAGCTATTCACAACCATCTGCCGATTACAGAGCGCGCACATTTTATCCAGCACAAGACTGCCAAGGCACTGTACGACGCTGTAGTTGCCCGCTACTCTTCCCCGGCCACTGCAGCCCTCGGTCGACATATGCTACCCTACCTGTTCCCCGACCTGTCCTCGTTTACCACCGCTGAGGACCTCATCTCTCACCTACGCGCTAGTGACACTCGCCTTCGCGCCCTTCCAGCCGAGTTCCTCACAGAGAACCGCCCCCCGATGTACTTTACTCTCTACTTCCTCATCACCCGCCTCCCTGACACTCTTCGCTCAGTCAGGGACCACTTCCTCGCCCTTGACCCCCATTCTCTCACTGTCGATGACCTCGAGAAGCACCTCCTCGCAGCAGAGAAGAACATCCTCGCTGTAGGTGCTGCTCGCGGTACTCCTCGCTCTCCCCTCTTTGAGGGGTGCTCCCCCTCCCCTCTTACCCCCTCCTACGCCTCCGCAGCTGCTGCTCTCGACTACCTTGGTGCTGAGGAGGTCGGGGCTGCTTCCGCACCTAGTGGGAAGCGCCGCAGCGGCAGGGGCGGCAGGGGCGGCAAGGGTGGCAGGGGAGGTGGGGGTGGCGGTGGGGGTGGCGGTGGAGGGGGCGGTGGTGCAGGCGGCGGGGGAGGTGGAGGTGGTGGGGGTGGTCGTGGGGGTGGAGGTGGTGGAGGTGGTTTTGGGGGCGGCGGAGGCACTGGGAGCAGTGGAGGTGGCAGCGGCGGTGGTGGGGGAGGAGGGAGCGGTAGTGGCAGTGGTGGTCAGGGGCAGCAGCAGCAGCAGCCGCAGCAGCAGCAGCAGCGTCAGCGCCAGACCCCCACTTCCCAGCAGCTTCTTGACTGGTATGCCGAGCGTGGGGCTTTTGGGGGTCCTGGTCGCTGCCCCTATATCATTCGCACAGGTCCCTGCGCTGGTCGCCAGTGCACAAGGTCTCACACTGAGCAGCGCTGCTTCGCTCGGCTTAGCGACGCCTGGCGCGTCAAGTTTCCTGATGCTCCTGAGTTCCCCAACTGGGCAGAGCTGCTTAGACGTGATGTACCTATCTTTGATCTTGAAAATGAGGCTATTCTTGCTGCCATGTATGCATTGACTGTTAGTGCTGAGGGTGACTGCTACTTGTGTGTGCCGCCGGATCCTGGTATAGCCCCTGCAGCACTAGGTGCTTGTGAGTCTGCTCCCCCTGGTACTGCGCCTGCACAGGCCTTGCACACCTTTACACTTGACTCTGGTGCTTCGCGCTGTTTCTTTCGTGACAGTACCACAGTCACTCCCCTCCCTGCACCTGTTCCTGTCTCACTGGCTGACCCCTCTGGAGGCCCGGTGCTTGCACGGTCTTCCACTGTGCTTCCGTGTCCGGCGGTCCCGTCTAGTGAGCTGTCTGGTTTCCACCTCCCCTCGTTCTCTACGAACTTGGTGAGCAACGCTGTCCTCCAGAATGCGGGTGTTAACACCTTCACCCCTGGCCGGCAGCGTGTGGCAATCTACACGTGCTCCCAGACCGGCCGCCACCTGGCCACGTTCACCCGTGCGCCAGGGTCCAGTCTGTACACCCTCACCACTGCGTCGCGCTCCACCCCTTTGTCTCCCCAGCTGCACGCGTCTGCTCAGGTAGCTAACCAGTGTGAGTGTCGTCGGCTGTCTCACGACACTCTCCTGTGGCACCACCGCCTTGGTCACCCCTCCCTGCCTCGCCTTCGTAGCATGCACTCTCGCTTTCTGGTCTCTGGTCTTCCCAGGTCTCTGCCTGCCCTCCCTCCCTCGCCTGCGCCGCCCTGCATTCCTTGCGTCGAGGGGCGGCAGCGCGCCGCTCCTCACTCCTCCTCGTTCCCTCCCACAGAGGCTCCACTGCAGACTCTCTACCTGGACGTGTGGGGCCCAGCCCGCGTCCGTGGACAGGGCCACGAGCGGTACTTCCTGCTGGTTGTCGACGACTACACTCGCTACACCACGGTCTTCCCCTTGCAGCGCAAGGGGGGTGTCCCTGATGTTTTGATCCCCTGGATCCGCGCTACTCATCTCCAGCTCCGCGAGCGGTTCCAGTCGGACTTTCCTTTCCTGCGTCTGCACTCTGACAAAGGTGGTGAGTTCTCCTCAGACCTCTTGGCAGCCTTCTGTGCGGAGCACGGCATCCGCCAGACGTTCGCGCTTCCGGCCTCTCCGCAGCAGAATGGGGTTGCTGAGCGCCGCATTGGCTTAGTCATGGAGGTCGCTCGTACCTCCATAATCCATGCGGCCGCCCCCCATTTTCTGTGGCCGTTTGCGGTCCGGTACGCCGCGCATTAGCTCAATCTTTGGCCCCGTGTCTCCTTGCCGGAGACCTCGCCTACGCTGCTGTGGACGGGGAAGGTTGGCGATGCGTCGCGTTTCCGGGTCTGGGGTGCTCGTGCCTTGGTCCGAGATACCACCGCGGACAAGCTCTCCCCTCGCGCCATTCCTTGCGTCTTCCTTGGCTTTGTCCCTGACGCGCCTGGCTGGTAGTTTTACGACCCCGCCTTGCGTCGTGTCTTTGCGTCCCAGGACGTCACCTTTGACGAGTCGGTCCCCTTTTACCGCCTCTTCCCCTACCGCACTGCTCCTCGCCCTCTCCCGCCGCTCTTTCTCGCCCCAGGTCCTCCCCAGGTAGACCCCCTCCCCGCGCCAGGTCCTGCTCCTTCAGGTGTTTCTCAGGTAGACCCTCCCGTCCCTGCGCCTGTTGAGGTCACTGGTGACTCCGGTCCTGCTTGCGGTGGTGCTGTCCCTTGTGGTGCGGAGCTTAGGGGTGCGCAGCATGGGGGTGCTGAGTCTGGGGGCGCTGAGCGTGAGGGGCCTGCGGATACGGAGCCTGGGGGTGCTGAGCCTGCGCGTGAGGTGCCTGGAGGTCCTGCGTCTGGGGTTGCTGCGTCTAGGGGTGCTGAGCCTGCGTGTGCGGAGCCTGGGGGTGCTGCGTCTGGAGGTCCTACGTCTGGGGGTACTGCGTCTGGGGGTGCTGAGCCTGCGTGTGCGGAGCCTGGGGGTGCTGAGTCTGGGGGTGAGTCGCCTGAGGGTTCTGAGACTGCTGTTACGCGGTCTCCTTGGAGTAGCCGTCTTCGTCAGCGTGTGCCTCTCACCTCCCAGCAGCTGCACGACTGGTACGGTCGTCGTCTACGTCGCGCTTCTGCACCTCAAGACTCTACTGCTGGGGGTTCTTCTGCTGGCGTCACTGGGGCAGGGGGTGGTGCTGGTCCTTTGCCTGCAGGAGGTACTAGTGTAGCTGGTCCTGGAGGTGCTCGTACTTGGGGTACTGGAGCTGCTGGGGCTGGCGGTGTTGTGTCTGACTGTACTGGCGCTGCTGGAGGTGCTGGAGCTACTGAGGGTACTGGAGCTGCTGAGGGTACTGGAGCTGCTGAAGGTACAAGAGCTGCTGGAGGTGCTAGAGCTGCTGAGAGTACTGGAGCTGCTGAGGGTGCTGGAGCTGCTCGAGGTACAGGAGCTGCTGGATGTGCTGGAGCTGCTGAGGGTGCTGGAGCTGCTGGAGGCGCTGGAGCGGCTGGAGGTGCTGGAGCTGCTGGGGGTGCTGGAGCTTTTGGTGCTGGTGGCCCTGCACAGCCGCGCCTGTTCTTCGCTCCGCCGTCTCCGTCGTCTCAGCCACCGCCTGACTCTGCGCTTCGCCAGGTTCTTAGTCTCCCTTTGTCTACTGGTCTTCCGTTACAGTCTGGTTCACTGCTGCCTGCTCCTTCTCCGTACACTGAGCAGACAGGGGGGCTTGCTGAGCGTCGTGAGCCTGCGTCGCGTCCTGTCTCACCTGTCCGTTCTGGTCGTTCCGGTAGTCGTGTTCCTTGTCAGCGTCAGCCGGCTATCCCCGGCCCTCACCTTGTAGTCCGTCGTCCTCCCTCTCCTCCATCGCGTGTTCCTCTGCCGTCTCCGCCTGCGTCCTCTCTGCCTGTCGTCGCTGACCCTGCGTCTGACCAGTTTCGTGCTGAGCACCCTACTGACACGCGTCTGCTTGCTACTGTTGTCACTGACCCGTCTTTTGAGTCTGCTACTGCGTCTGCCTTCGTCGCTGAGCTTATTGACTTTGCTGCTGTCTGTCGTCTAGAATACGCCGCTAGTCTTGTTGCTGAGTCTGAGTCTGTCTGTCCTCCGTCCGTCGGGGGTGAGTGTGCTCTTAGCACGGACGTCCTTGAGGACAGGCAAGAGGACCTTGAGTGCCTTGCAGCCACTGCGCCTCATCTCGTGCCCATGCTGCTTGCCCTTGAGGGAGACCCGGATGCACCAGACATTCCGACTCCGCGATCGTACGCTGAGGCGATCGCGGGTCCCTAGTCCTCTCAGTGGCAGACAGCCATGGACGCAGAGATGGCTTCCTGGAAGTCCACAGGCACCTACGTCGACGAGGTTCCCCCACCTGGGGCGAACATCGTCAGTGGCATGTGGATTTTCAGGGTGAAGCGGCCGCCGGGTTCTCCGCCTGTCTTCAAGGCTCGTTACGTTGCTCGAGGCTTCAGACAGCGTGAGGGAGTTGACTTCTTCCAGACCTTCTCCCCCACCCTGAAGATGACCACTCTTCGGGTGCTGCTGCACGTTGCCGCTCAGCGTGACTACAAGCTTCACTCTCTTGACTTCAGCACAGCCTTCTTACAGGGCAGTCTGCACGAGGAGATCTGGCTGCGCCGCCCACCTGGCTTCACTGGGTCGTTCCCTCCTGGTACCCAGTGGAGCCTTCGGCGGCCAGTCTACGGTCTCCGTCAGGCGCCACGTGAGTGGCACGACACACTGAGGACGACTCTTGCGGCTCTTGGGTTTGCCCCGTCGACTGCTGACCCGTCGTTGTTTCTGCGCACCGACACATTGCTGTCGCCGTTCTACATCCTCGTGTACGTCGACGACTTGGTCTTTGCCAGTGCTGACACTGAGGCTCTCGCCCTGGTGAAGTCGGAGCTACAGAAGAGACACACGTGCACAGACCTGGGTGAGCTGCGCAGCTACCTTGGCTTGCAGATCACCCGGGACAGAGCACAGCGCACCATCACACTGACTCACTCACACATGGTGCAGCAGGTCCTTCAGCGCTTCGGCTTCACCTGGTCCTCAGCACAGGCCACTCCTCTGGCTACAGGTCACTCGCTCTCAGCTCCACCTTCGGACGAGTCCGTAGAGCCGAGTGGTCCTTACCCAGAGCTAGTGGGCTGCCTCATGTACCTGATGACCTGCACTCGTCCTGACCTTGCGTACCCTCTTGGCCTTCTGGCTCGCTACATGGCTCCCGGTCGGCACCGAAAGGTGCACATGGATGCTGCTAAGAGGGTACTACGCTACTTGTGCAGTACACTGGGCATGGGGCTCATGCTTGGAGGGCGGAGCCCAGTTGTCCTTACTGGGCACTCGGACGCTTCTTGGGTTGATGACCAGGCTACGCAGCGGTCGTCACAGGGTTACACCTTCAGCCTTGGCTCTGGTTCAGTTTCCTGGCGTTCTACACGCTCGTCTTCAGTTCTCGGCTCCAGTTGTGAGGCTGAGATCTACGCCACAGCCATGACTGCACAGGAGCTACGCTGGCTCACCTACCTGCTGACCGACTTGGGAGAGCGGCCTCGTTCTCCTCCAGTGCTGTACGTCGACAACAAGGCCGCCATTGCCTTGTGTCAGGAGCACAGACTGGAGCACAGAACGAAGCACATCGCTCAACGTTACTTCCTTCCTCGAGAGTTGCAGCAGCGTGGCCAGCTTCGTCTTGCTCACGCGGCCACTCGGGCCAACACTGCTGATATATTCACCAAGGCACTTCCGCCTTGTGATCATCAGCGTTTCTGTACTTTGTTAGGCCTTGTACCCACGCTTCCTCACTTGCTGTAGGCTTTGTTTGTACTGTGATCTATCTGTATACCTGCATGCTTGCTCTGGTAGGTAGAGATCACTGTGCTGTTGTTGTTACATATATATCTCGGCATGTGAACTGGCCTTTTGCTTGTCCTCAGACTGCGTGGTGATGTTGTGATCCACCCTGATCTTGCTTTGCATTTCCTGACTGGTCTTGTGACCCTCTTTTCTCCCCCACTTTGCCTTTGGGGGTGTGTCAAACATATACATATATATATGTTATACTTTGGGTAGGCTTAGTGGGGTACTCACTGTGGGGTACAACCCCTTAGGTTTCTCCTTTGTACCAATTCTCTCGATAGTCAAACCCATTCATGCCTATACTCTAAGACACCCCAGGGAGCTCCGCGGGTGGGGGGGCAGCCCTGGGTGCCCGGGGCACCCCAAGGAGAGCAGCAGCCAGGGGGGCAGCCGGGGGTGACCGGAGCACCCCAGGGAGTGCAGCAGGCAGGGGGGCATCCGAGGGTGCCTGGGGCACCCCAGGGAGTGCAGCAGGCAGGAGGGCAGCCGAGGGTGCCTGGGGCACCCCAGGGAGTGCAGCAAGCAGGGGGGCAGCCGGGGGTGCCCGGGTCACCCCAGGGAGTGCAGCAGGCAGGAGGGCAGCCGGGGGTGCCCGGGTCACCCCATGGAGTGCAGCAGGCAGGATGGCAGCCGGGGGTCCCCGGAGAACCCCAGCGAGTGCAGCAGGCAGGAGGGCAGCCGAGGGTGCCCGGGTCACCCCATGGAGTGCAGCAGGCAGGAGGGCAGCCGGGGGTCCCCGGAGAACCCCAGAGAGTGCAGCAGGCAGGAGGGCAGCCGAGGGTGCCCGGGTCACCCCAGGGAGTGCAGCAGGCAGGAGGGCAGCCGAGGGTGCCCGGGGCACCCCAGGGAGTGCAGCAAGCAGGGGGGCAGCCGAGGGTGCCCGGGTCACCCCAGGGAGTGCAGAAGGCAGGAGGGCAGCCGAGGGTGCCCGGGGCACCCCAGGGAGTGCAGCAAGCAGGGGGGCAGCCGAGGGTGCCCGGGTCACCCCAGGGAGTGCAGCAGGCAGGAGGGCAGCAGGGGGTGCCCGGGTCACCCCATGGAGCGCAGCAGGCGGGAGGGCTGCCGGGGGTCCCCGGAGCACCCCAGCGAGTGCAGCAGGCAGGAGGGCAGCCGAGGGTGCCCGGGTCACCCCAGGGAGAGCAGCAGGCAGGGGGGCAGCCGAGGGTGCCCGGGGCACCCCAGGGAGTGCAGCAGGCAGGAGGGCAGCCGAGGGTGCCCGGGTCACCCCAGGGAGAGCAGCAGGCAGGGGGGCAGCCGAGGGTGCCCGGGGCACCCCAGGGAGTGCAGCAAGCAGGGGGGCAGCCGAGGGTGCCCGGGTCACCCCAGGGAGTGCAGCAGGCAGGGGGGCAGCCGAGGGTGCCCGGGGCACCCCAGGGAGTGCAGCAGGCAGGAGGGCAGCCGAGGGTGTCTGGGGCACCCCAGGGAGTGCAGCAAGCAGGAGGGCAGCCGAGGGTGTCTGGGGCACCCCAGGGAGTGCAGCAGGCAGGAGGGCAGCCGAGGGTGCCCGGGGCACCCCAGGGAGTGCAGCAGGCAGGAGGGCAGCCGAGGGTGCCCGGGTCACCCCAGGGAGTGCAGCAGGCAGGGGGGCAGCCGAGGGTGCCCGGGGCACCCCAGGGAGTGCAGCAGGCAGGGGGGCAGCCGAGGGTGCCCGGGGCACCCCAGGGAGTGCAGCAGGAAGGAGGGCAGCCAAGGGTGTCTGGGGCACCCCAGGGAGAGCAGCAGCTAGGAGGGCAGCCGAGGGTGCCCGGAGCACCCCAGGGAGAGCAGCAGGAAGGAGGGCAGCCGGGGGTGCCCGGGGCACCCCAGGGAGTGCAGCAGGCAGGAGGGCAGCCGAGGGTGCCTGGGGCACCCCAGGGAGAGCAGCAGGCAGGAGGGCAGCCGAGGGTGCCCGGAGCACCCCAGGGAGAGCAGCAGGCAGGAGGGCAGCCGGGGGTGCCCGGGGCACCCCAGGGAGAGCAGCAGCTAGGGGGGCAGCTGTGGGTGACCCGAGCACCCCAGGGCGAGCAGCAGGCAGGGGAGCAGCCGGAGGTGCCCGGGGCACCCCAGGGAGTGCAGCAGGCAGGAGGGCAACCGAGGGTGCCCGGGGAACCCCAGGGAGCGCAGGAGGCAGGAGGGCAGCCGAGGGTGCCTCGGGCACCCCAGGGAGTGCAGCAGGCAGGAGGGCAGCCAAGGGTGCCCGGGGAGCCCCAGGGAGCGCAGGAGGCAGGAGGGCAGCCGAGGGTGCCTCGGGCACCCCAGGGAGTGCAGCAGGCAGGAGGGCAGCCGAGGGTGCCCGGGGCACTCCATGGAGAGCAGCAGGCAGGGGGGCAGCCGGGGGTGACCGGGGCACCCCAGGGAGCACAGCAGCCAGGGGGGCAGCCGAGGGGGCCCTGGGCACCCCAAGGGACGCAGCAAGCGGGGGGGCGATCGATGGACGACCAGGAGCAGCAGTTGGAGGAGTGGTGTCGACTTTTGGAGTTTGATACCCCCATGGCGACTGCGGAGGAGTCAGAGGCGGACGGTGAATCTCCCAGGCCGCCTTCCCCATGCCCCCGTTTTCCGTGTGACACGTGTTTCCATACTTTCGCTACGCGAGGGGGCGCTGCGAACCACATGAGGGTATGCCGGGCGGCTGAGGCGGAGAGGCGTGCACAGGCTCTCGGCTCGATTCCGTCTCTGGTGGAGACCGACACGCAGGAGCGACCGACGCCGCGGGAGTTTGGGGACGAGGCGTGGGCTGGGGTGACGTCATGGGAATGGGAAACATTTTTTAGTGTGGAGGCGGTTGGAGGGAGGACAGTGCGCCGGATTCCACAGCGGGCTAGGTCGGGGGTTTTAGACGCGCTCTGTTGCATCCTAAAGCGCTTGAAGAGCCAACCGAGGGATGAAGCCGCTACCCTCCTACTCTTGGCGTTTCCGCGCCTCATCCTGGCCGTGCCTCCCAAGCCAGGCATAGGTCAGAAGGCGCAGATCACAAAGCGGCTGGGTGCGTTCTGGGAGGGGAGGTGGCGGGAGCTGTTCGACTCTGCCATGGTGGCAGCGCGGCCAGCAGTTCGCCCACTTTCCTACACTTGTTCTGACGAGGACCCGGACGCCATCCGCCTATCACGGTGCCGATCTCGGTGCAAAGTGGGGGAGTGGAGCCGTTGTTTGGCCTGCCTTACAGCAGGGGAGTTGGCTCGACCGTCTGAGGCCATGGTGCAGTCGCTGCGAGAGAAGCACCCGGCTAGCACTGGCGAGGTACCACAGTGGGTCCGCGATTTCACCGTCGATACTGCTCAGCGGCCTTCACTCACGACCGACATCCTGGCCAGAGCTATCCATACAGCCGCTCGAGCTTCAGCAGCAGGGCCATCGGGGTGGGTCACAGAGCATCTGCGCGACACCTTCCTCACTGAACCTTCGTGCCTTTCCCACCTGCTGGAAGTGTTCAACCAATGGGTGGCGGGACAGGTCCCCGAGCGAGCTCGGCCGTGGCTTGCCGCATCTAACCTAGTCGGGCTTTCCAAACCTAACGGCGACGTCCGGCCGGTGGCGATCGGGGAAGTGCTTCCTCGTATCCCTGCTCGAGCTCTCTGCATCTCGCTCCGCCCTGCGATGGTTTCCTACTTCCAGCCGTGCAACCAGCTGGGAGCGGGCACCAGGGTCGGGGCGGAGATTCTCACTCATTCTTTCCGGTCAGCGCTGGCCACTCACCCCGACTGGTGTGCGCTACAAATAGACGTCGCAAACGCCTTCAATTCGTTTCACCGTCATGCGATGTTCGATGGGCTGCGGGAGTCGCCTTTCTCAGGGATGATCCCATTCTTACGTGTTTTCTATGGGACACCTAGCGACCTGTACCTCCGAGCAGGCCCTTTCGTACTGAGCCTCGAGTCGGCACGGGGATCGAGACAGGGAGACCCGCTCGGCCCTTTTCTTTTCGCGTTCACGCAGCAGCTGGTGATGGAGCCGGTTACTAGGGAGTTCGGGGACCTGCTTTTCCTCAGCTATGCAGACGATACCTATATTTTGGGGCCAGCGGCTAGGATTTTGGAGGCTTTTGGGGTGCTGCGGGAGCGGTTGGAGTGGGTGGGGCTGGAGGTGCAGGCGCACAAGTGCCGGTTTTGGGAGCGCGAGGGCAGGGAGGCGGAGCGGGCACTGCCATTGGGGATGCAGCGGGTGGATGAGGGTCTTACTGTGGTGGGCGTGCCTATTGGGGAGGAGGTTTGGGAGGTGGTCCGGCTACGGGAGCGGCTTCGACAGTTGCAGGCGCCACTGCCATGGCTCCCCTTGCTCGACCACCCCCAGATGGCTTCACACCTCCTCGCCATTGCAGTTTCAGCGCGGCCGATGTACCTCGCCCGGACTATGCCGCCGCGCCCGGAGGTGGTTGAGGCTTTTAGGGATTGGGACAGCTGTTTAGAGGATTGTTTTGAGCAGCTTTTCCCACCTGGCACTTGGGAGCAGGACCCCGACCGGTCTAGGCGCGCACGCATGCAACTGCATCTCCCTGTGCGACTCGGAGGGTTCGGGATCCGGGCGGCGGCCTCTTTGAGCCCATTGTCCTATATTTGTGGGTGGGCGCAGGCCGCGCGTGACATTGCACAGTTAGGGGTGGCGGGCGAGGAGGCGATGTTTGCAGAGTACCTCACCACTTCGACAGGGGCAGAGTTTCTTGACCCGTGGTTTGCCAAGGCTCTTAAGCAGCTGCCAGCGACTATCCGCCAGGAGATACCGGGCTTACCCCTGTGTGTAGCGGCCCCTCCTGTTCGGCTTTTCCAGGCGCGGCAGCGGCAGTTAGCTGTAGAGGAGCTCCAGGCACTGCGCCGTTTGGCTCGTGACGATGCTACCTTGGCCCGTTTCACATCCCTTCAGGGCCCGGGGGCGGGTGCATGGGTCTCGGCGGTTCCGGCTCACTCAGGTCTCACATTCACCGCAGCCGAGTGGGGCATTGCTGCTGCTATACGGCTCGGGCTCCCAATTCAGCAGCTGCAGGTGGTGGGGAGGTGTGTTTGTGGTACAGTGTATGTTGACCCAGCAGACCCGCATCATGCCCTGAGATGCAAGCACCAGCATGGTCCATCTCGGGTGCATGATGAAGTGAAGTTTGCGGTGGCGAAGATCTCTAAGGCGTCGGGGGGGGGTGGTGACAATGGAGGATAGTGTGGTGCTGCAGGGGAAGCGGGTTGATGTGGCGGTGCGACGACCAATGGCTGGAGAGGCTCACGCCCTAGAGATCAGCGTCGCGGACCCGCTATCGCTGTCTCCATCCTTGCTAGGACAGTGCGGGCGTCAAATAGGTGTGGCGGCAAGAGAGTGGGAGCGTCGCAAAACGAGTGATTACGCGCCTCTGCTTGCACGCAACCGGGGCGTGCAGTTCACCCCTCTGATAGTAGAGACGTGGGGGTGTCTCGGCGGTCGTTTTCGGCGGTGGCTTCGTCAGCAGGGGGATGCGCACATGGGGTTAGCTATGTCGCGGGGGGCTTGTCGGGAGGACGACTCTGTGTTTTCGGCTTATCTTTTAGGGTCACTGAATGCGCTCATCGGGGTGGCGCTACAACGTGCGCAGGCCCGAGTCATCCTGCTTCGAGCGGCGTCTTCCATGGGGGGAATTGACGTAGACTTGGTCGATCGGGAGAGGGACGACGTCGATGTGGAAGGCGGGGCTCTTTGGGTGGAGGCCCCGTACATGGTGGATACGCTGTTGTGATTTGGGGGGGGGGGGGGGGGGGAATGGGGTGTGGGATGGGACGTCTTGATGGGGTGTCTTGATTGGGGGTTTTGATTGGATATCTTGAGGGGGGGTTTTATGTGTGTTGCATTTGGTTTCTTTGTGACAGCCTTTCGAGCGTTGCGAGTTTGAATTTAAAAAAAAAAAAAAAAAAAAAAAAAAAAAAAAAAAAAAAAAAAAAAAAAAAAAAAAAAAAAAAAAAAACAACAACAAAAAAAAACAAAAAACAAAAAACAAAAAAAAAAACAAAAACAAAAACAAAAACAAAAAAAAAAACAAAAAAAAAAACAAACAAACAAACAAACAAACATCGTCACTGCAATGGCTTGACTGTAAACAAGCATGTGTTTGCCTGTATGAAATACTTTGTGTCTGCGATGCGATGCGACTGTCTGTGCTCTTTTTTTTTTTGTGGTTGGTTTTTACTGCTGAAAAAAGAGGATTCTTGTGCGACGTGGTCGGAGAAGTGTTGCTGTCAGTGCGATCAGGCAGGGAACATTTGCGTGGGAAACACTGCGAATTTCGTGCGAGGTGTAGAATGTTCGACTGAAGAGAAGAAAGAATGGTCGTGTACACCAATCCAAGCATACAAAACTTAAGATTAAACACAGAAACTGTAAACTATGAATGGATTGAACCTGAGGCCATGATTGCAATGCTCAAGGAATACAAAAACCTTAGTTAATCCAAGCCTCTCCACTAACCATCATCAGAACAAGCAAGACCTGACATAGCAAGACCATCTTGCTATGAAGTACACACATGTTACAGTATTGACCCGCAAGAACCTGATTGGCTAGCACTCTCCGCACGTTTCAGCGCCGCTTCAAAATCCATAGTCACCACTCCCGGTTCCACATCCTGATCGATCCGCACAAGCATGCGGTTGGGAGCGGTAACCAGGTAACGGTCCTTGAGAGCCTGCAACTCCGCAAGCACCTGCAGCATGGAGGGGCGCGCAGCGGTGCGCATGTTGGTGCAGGCGAGGGCGAGGTGGGCCAGGGCAAGGAGCAGGGCAGGCGGGGCGTCCAAGCTGGGATCTGCGAATCTTGTTGCCACTTGGTTGTCATTGCCTTCCTGCTCCACCCGTGCTGCCACCCACTGCTTCAAGTTGAACGGAGCCTCCTCCTTTCCTTCCTCCTTTTCCTCCTCGCCACCCGTTGCTTTCCTCCCCGTGACCAGCGCCAGCATCACCACCCCGAAACTAGCACAGGAGGGACCAAGGCATGAAGAAACACAATGAAGGCAGGTTCACATGATTAAGACCACCGTAATGAAGTCGTAAGTACCGATAATTGACATTTGACAAGGGAGATGGGAAGGGGGTAAAGGCAGAAACTACAGCGCCCGCAGTTGAATGAGAACACTCGGGGCTTATTCTCACTCTGTAAAGTTTAATTCCCTGTAGGTTTAGGAACTGAAGCACCTAACCCGTCTAAAACAAAGCACCTAACAAGTACAGACGTCCCAACACGCTGCCGACACAAAGCCCTGACATGACAGCGCATCAAGATTCACTCACCCACCACAAATGAGACGGTCGAGCCAAATGCAAGGGCCCACCACTTCAGCACCGTTTCTAGATGCAAATTGCAGGATCGACATGCAAGGATCGAGAAGCAAGGCTTACCTGTATACATCGACAGCCGGAGTGGCCTTCTGCGACCTCACATAGGCCGGATCCATGTATCCCGGTGACCCCATCACCCGCGTGGCCATCACCGTGGTACCCTCGCCGCACCGCACAAGGCCGAAATCAGCGACCTTGGCTTGCATGTTGGAGTCTAGAAGAATGTTAGCGGGCTTAATGTCCCGATGCACCATGTTGAATGAGTGCAGGTACTGGAGACCTGCTCCTACTCCTAGCAGGATGCTCATACGCTCGCGCATGCTCAGTGGACGCGGGGCGGCTGCAGGGATGAGTAAACATGGGAGCGAGAAGAGATTGGGAAGGCGAAATAGAACGAAGAGAAGTTGAAGTGAAGCGCGTGGGGAGGAGGAGGATTCAAGGGGTGAATATTGAGATGATGATTTGTCAACTGGCTGCCACATGCCACATGCTCGACTGCTAATTCCAAATACCACATGGCCCATGCCCCATGCCCCAAGCACAATGCCCCATGCCCCATACCCCATGCCCCAAGCCCTATGCCCCGTGCCTGATGCCACGCGCACCTTTGGCAATCCAGCAATCAAGGTCCTTCCCAGCCATGAACTCATACACGAGAATCTGCTCCATGCGCTGCCTGGCCGAGCCGTCTTTAGAGGCGCCTCAACACCCATATGCCCCACGCCCATGCCCCACGCCCATGCCCCACGCCCATGCCCCACGCCACAAGCCACCCCCCAAGCCCAAACCACACGCACCTGTGCCGATCCAGTAATCAAGGTCCTTGCCAGCCATGAACTCATACATGAGGATCTGCTCCATGCGCTGCCTGGCCGAGCCATAGCACACGCAGAACCCCAGCAGGCGCACCAGGTGCGCGTGGTGCTTGGATGCCATCGCCTCCACCTCCGTCTGAAAGTCATTCGACAGAAACTTGGCGCGCTTCACCGCCCACACCTCCCCGGTTTGAGGATCCACTCCCCTGTACACATCGCCAAACGCCCCGCTGCCCACCAGGTTTTGCTCTGCCCAGCCGGCTGTTGCTCGCTCCAGCTGCTTCAGAGAGAATTCCTGGCACACGCCGGTCCTCTTGCTTCCCTTGCTCGTTCTCAGGCTCATGCTGAGCAATCCTCTTCCTGGTTTCTCCCCGCCCATTGAGCCGCCTGGCACACTGCTGCTGGTGGAGTCGCTCGGCACGACGGGCTCTTTTTGGTTCTGCCGGCGGCGCCAGCAGAAGCAGAAGAGGAGCAGAGCCAGCAGCAGCAGAGATGCGATGGTTCCGACTGTGGCCCCTGCGATTACTGCTGGTCTGACCCCGGTGGAGGGTGAAGCAGGCGGCACAGGCGCTGGTGGCGGTGGTGGTGGTGGTGGTGGTGGTGGTGTTGGCCCTGGCCCATATGAATATCCCGGTGGTGGTGGTGTTGACGACGGGTTGTGAGGCACAAAAGGGGGGGTGGGAAGCGGGATGGGCAAAGAAGCAGGGGAGTGAGATAAGGCCGAACAAGGAGGCAAGGGATGGGAGGGATGTGCCATGTGCAATGACGTGTGCAGTGAGGTAACGAGGAACTTTCTAAGTGAAGCGCCCATTGCACCTCTCTGCCTCGCCATTGCACCCCTCTGCCTCGCCATTGCACCCCTGCCTTACCAGTGCATGGCCCCGAGTAGCAGATATCACCGCAAAACACATCTGAGCTGCCACACTCCCAGAAAGTGTGACTGGAACGAGGAGAGCAGGAGAGAGAGAGAGAGAGAGAGAGAGAGAGAGAGAGAGAGAGAGAGAGAGAGAGAGAGAGAGAGAGAGAAAGTCATGAAGAAGGGTGGGACTGGTGCGCTGATGAAGGTGGTTGTGCAAGGGAAGGGAAGGGACCTTGTTTGGCATGTGACGCGCACCAGCAATATGTTTGGTAAGGGAAGGAGGAGGTAAGAAAGAGAAGAGCTTTACCACTATCACCATCACCATCACCATCACCTGCAGCAGAGGTTGTTCGGGCAGGGGTCGGTTGGTGAACATGTGATATTCTGCGCGCGGCAGTGCAGCGGCAGGCGCGCAGCGAGCAGCAGGAGGAGGAGGAGAACGAAGGGGGCGGGGAGGCGCGCGAGGGCGAGAGGAGGCAGAGTGCGGTGCATGATGCGATGAAAGGCCGTTGCAACCATCTTCCCCGCCCGTTCTCAGCGCGCTCCTCAACGCCAAGAGACGACGTGAGACGACGTGAGACGCCGAGAGACGTCGATCTTGCCTTCGACTCTGCGCTGCGAATGCCTTCGCGTGCCGCGCGGCCGTGGTCTTGGTGCTGCTGTGCGCCGCTGCTGCAAGACGCGGCGCGTGTGTGAACCACCCCCCAGCTGCCGCTGCCTGTCTCAAAGATCAGAACGGTGCCGACACTCGAATCCGACTTTTGAGACGCCTCAAAAGACGCGACGCGCGTGTGGGAACCACTCCCGCGCTGCTAGACCCTGTCTCAAACAACCGAACGGTGCCGACTCTCGATTCCGCACCTGCCGCCTTTCCGCCTGTCGCGCTTGTCTCGGGAACGGGACGCTGAAATTTCTAGGGATCTGGAAACGAGCGAGCTGCTATATTTTCTAGGAAGCTGGGAACGCGCGTGAAATCGGGGGTTGCGTGCGGGCCTTGATGTTTCAGGAGACGCGCGTGGGTTGGCGGGTTGATTTCGAAAAGGAGTGCGGTGCAATGTGGTGCGTTGCAGTTACGGAGCGGCACAGCACGTCGCGGCGGCGTGCTTGATAGTAGTAGTGTGCGCGCTCCGATGGCCGAGGCGTTTGCAACTACTTGCCCTTGTATCAGTTATTGTAATTTTCTTGAATTTCTCGAACCACCCCGAAGACTCGAAGTGATGTAAGCAGCACTCGAGACTCGAAGTAGGAGAGACAGTGGCACCGACGCAATGCACGCCGCGCACCGACGACTGATGGCTGATGCTTGTGGGAGACAGTTGGACCAAAGAGGAACGTATCGGACAAGGAGTCGGCGGAGCAGGAGGGTACCAATAATGGTGGCGGGTGAAAAAAAGAATGAGCGGATTGCTTGCTGGGCTGGAATTCACAGGAAAAGGAGGCTGGCCGGCCTTTGCTGCGACATAAGTTACACCCCGCGCCGCTGTTGCGATGCGACACCATGACGGACGGACAGCCTGCGACGGCTCTCGATGACTTGCGACGACTGATGAATACAGTGTGCTGCACGGAATCGAGACGGCGCGCCTCGCGATTATTGAACTGGTCAGACATTCTCCGAGCTGAGGGAGCAGCGGCGGCAAGCGAGTGATAAGGAGATGGGATGGGAGAGCGACTAGGGTAGGAGGGGCTTGGAAGGAGAGGGGAAGGGTCTGAGCGGGAGGGAGAGCAGAGAGGTCCGATCCGAAACTAGACTGCCGTGGTGCCTTGCCGTACGGGGGACGGGGCGGGATGGTATTGAATGGGTGGGGTGAATGGGTCGGGGATGGGTTGGGATGGGATGAGATGGGATGGGATGAGATGGGATGGGATGGGATGGAATAGACGACGAGTGCAATGGATGGGGGTGGTTGGCGGGCTGCTGAGTTTGTCACGGTATTTGGAAACGCAATTTGGTCGCCCAGTTACGTGAATGCTGTCCTTGTTCGGAATACACCGATGGTCACTAACAATTGCCTCGTTAAAACTACTGTTGTCACCAGGGCAAATTTTTGGATTTGGCTTACCCTTACGATCAGTGTGGCACAGGCTCAAAAACCTGATTATCAGTGTGACCCCTTGTGAAAAAACTTTCCCATCAGGGTTTTCCCCGTTTTGGAAAAATATACCCTGGGGCATCAGTGTTCATAAAAAAACAAACCCTGTTCACTAGTTTCTAGTTTCCTAAGGGTGAAACCTCAACCATGCTCGTGCTCACAGTCCCTTCCGCTCCTGTTTCCTAACGAGCACGCAAACGAACTGCTAAGCCACCCACAGTCGTGCAAGGAACGCGGTGCCCAGCGGGCTAGTGGGCACCGACCTGCTGCTGCACTCAGCCAAGTTTCCTGCTAACCCGGTCGTGTTGTCATGTCAGACAAACAGACCGAGTTGCTTTGGTGGCGCAGCCAACAAAGAAACTGTAAGCCTGGCCAATGGTGGCCCAATGTGTGCCAGCACATGCGCTGTCAAGGCCGAAAATCAGGCTTCGACAGTTGGCAATCGGGAATCGAGGGTTACGGGAAAGGAGATGTGGGGGTACTGGGGGGCGGGGGGGGGTAGGGTACTCGTTTCAGGGTAAAACTCGTTATGGGATCCGGGAAACCTTACGCATCAGTGTGACATAAATGTAAACCCTGGCTCATCAGGATAAAACTAGCTCCTAAAAAAATTACCCGGGGCCATCAGTGTGACCCCCCAAAACCACCCTGATTTTCAAAGTATCAGGATGATTTACCCTGATACAATTTCCCCTGGTTGTCACACACAATACTAATAATAAAAGAACAGAACAGAAAACACAAGGTGAACCATCGGAAGGCAAGAATTAGTCTGGTTTCATTTCTGCACGGTGAGGGTTGAACAACAATGACGGAACAATCAAGGCCGCCATGGCTGCCATCAGGGACTTCGGAGCTCTCAATGTCGAGGCTCCGCTATGTTGCAAGCTCCAATAAGCACATCTTGAGATTCGCCTTTCCACGGTGAACGCAAGGATACATTTTAAATGTCAAAACAGCTGACATTGGTTCCTTCTCCCTGAAAGCATCCACTCTCAAGGCTACGGGAGCTAACATCAATGGCTACTCCCAAGGCATTAACAAGGATGTCGTTATCACAAGCGAGTCCTGAGGTCCATTGTTGTTACCCTGGCAACGTGTTCTACCAGACTGCGCTACTGTTAAGGCTGATCAGGCTCACTTCGTCAGCTATTTTAAGACGCTCAGTTTCGCTTGTTTCCCTGCAATACATTGGCTGTGGTGGTTATTTCATCATCAAGTCATGCCTCCGAAAGGGAAGCCTGCTAAGCCCGCTGCTAAAATGGATCCAGTTGCTGTTGCTGTTCCCGCGGTACCCACGACTCCAGCTCCTGTGGTTACTCGCCCGGTTTCTGTAACTGCTGTCCCTCCGAAGTTTACGCGTGCGCTCTTCGCTGAAGAAGAAGCGTCCGCGCTTACGCTCTCCGCCAAGATTGCCGCGATCCGGATTGAGCAAGCTGCAGGATTGGAGAAGGAAGCCGACAATGGCAAGAAGAAGGATGCGGTTTTTAAGGATGCGGTCTCGGACGATCCAGAAGGCGACCCTGCTGACGAGGACGAAGGGGAAGCTTCAGGCTCCGGTCCGAGCTACGCGTTCCTGAACGACGATGATCCCAGTCTGACGAAGCTGGGTGCGGCTACGCGCGCGCTCAAAGACAAGTTGAGCCTTCGAGTGCTGAAGAAGGAGTACGGGTTGTAGCGTGTTATCCTGCGCAGGGGAGAAGAAGTTATAGTTCAGACTCACGATGCTGTTGTTCCACTTTGTATGCATGCCTATGTAGTGCTCACATGTGGTCTTTCAGATTTCTCACCTCAGCCCGTGGATGCTATGGGGCTCCCGCGCGGTTGTTTAATGGATAAACCCTGCAACTTATCAGTGTGCGAGCTCAACGTGAATGGGCTCGGGAGCAGAGGGAAACAGAAGAACTTGAAAACCTGGATCAGAAGAAGTGCTGACATCTTTGTGCTGACAGATACGCGTATTGCACAAGATCATCGTTGTTGGAAGGACCTGAAGTTCCAACATTGCCATGCTGCCGGGAACGTGGAAAGAGCAGGGGGGTTGGCTATTATCAGTAATAACGCCCAGCTCACCTTTGAGAATGTTAATGCGCACGCATCCGGCAGGCTGCTGCAGGCGGATGTCAGATGGGATACCTTCACCTTCACACTGTTGGCGACTTATTTCCCGTCGAGTGCCTGCTGCCGTCGAACCTTCTTCACGGATGTGCTAAAGCCTTTCCTGGATCATAACCTAGGGAATAGGGGCCGGTACCTGCTGGCTGGGGATCTTAACTTGATTGAAGATCCGGTGCTTGATAAGTCCTCAGGCGCAGGATCGTCGGCGGAGAATGACCGTTCGACTGGAATTTTGGTGGAAAGGTTGGAATTTCAACTGTTCGATCGATTTCAATCTCAACGGCCTAGAAAGTTTTCGCCCAAAAAGGTTGGAATTTCGACCGTCAGATCGAGTTTTTCTTCAACGGCCGAGATCGGACGTGAATTTCGCCTAAGGGAGGTTTGCGCGACGTACAGAATTCGAGCTCGTCGATTTTACAGTCGATTCGACTCGCAGTAAGTCGACCAGCACCCATAAATATTTTGTTTTCGTCGCGCATCTTTCTGTAAATCGCCAAAAGGGAGGGAAATAGAGATTTCTTTATTGAAAAAATCGCGGAGTTACGTGCTGAGCATAAGCAGATACGTGCGGCGCTCCCACGACTCGAAAAAACTCCTAGCAAACCAATCGGTAGCCGTAGCAGCAGCAGCAGCGACGGCGACGACACCGAGAATTGTACCTGCGACAACGGCAGCAGCTACAGTTAACCTCGAAGCAGAGAAGCTGAGGCAACCAGAGGCGTTCGATCCTAGCACGAAAGGGAGCGACGTCCGCCGATTTGTAGCTGTATTAGAAAATTTCTTCGAAGCCGTTGGATGCACGACCCTCACCCAAGACGCATTGCGCATACGGCTCGCAGCAGCACTGTTACGAGGCCCAGCTCTAGAAAGGATTCGCAATAGAATAGTCCAAGGCGAAGGGACGTGGGCGCAGTTCCGGGCAGCACTGATCGAACAGTTCGACGCGATGAACAGTAGCTACTACGGAACACGACGCAACCAACCAAATAGTGGCATGGAGCGATTGGCATCACCGACGACTGCCGACCCGATGGAGAACGACAAGGGCGATGCGATGCAGCGGCTAGCAAAAAATGCGACGTGCGAGTTTTGCGGCGCTACAGGATATCGTTTCTTGGCGTGCTGGAAAATGAAGAAAGTACGTGCGGAGCTGAGGGACAAGAACAGTGTGGCACCCCCGAAGCAGAAAACGGACAACGTGGCAACTTCGGAGAGGGCGAAAAAAGGAAAAAAAGGTGGCACGAAATTAAACCGTCACAACCAGTCGACTTCAGGGAAAATCGCCGTGACAATTGGAGATTTCGCGAAACAAGACCCTGCAGCGACCGGGAAACTCCAGCCGTACACCGCGACAAGTAAGAATATTACTTGTTAGAATGTAGAACTGAACGAGAATGTGTGAAACTAGGCAGCAGGGTGATACAAGTAGGAAACCCTAGCAATGTTGTACCCCCTAAGGCTAAACCCACTATAGCCTACACAATATGAACATGTATAATGTTTGACATTACTTATCGTGGTTTTCAAGCCTATTTTAAGGGAGAATAAAAAATTAAACCGGTATCGGGTAATATGGGGACCCTACTCCAAAGCGCTGATAAGGGTCGAGCGTTCCGAGGAGTTCATATTCTCTCCCAGCAGCACTATTTCAAGGCTCCCTGTTCCCCACAGGCAAAGCCCACACCGCTGCAAAGGCTTAGGGGAAGGTTCCAGGCATAGGAGAAGCTGTTACAACCTCTGATAAATCCTTCTAACCCTGCTAGGTTGAAAACTGATATGGAGTCAGCAGCTTCGAGCGCAGGACCAAGGGACAATACATTTGATCTACCTTAAGATCCTGTAAGCAACACCATCTACAGCTACTCGGAGCGGCAGCAGCCACTTGTACTCGAGGTGATCTGCAACGGGCGACGCCTCCAGGCACTGGTGGATAATAGTGCGTCCCACTCGGTGTGCGACCGCGGGACGTTGGAGAAAATCGGAGAATCATCGGAGGAGACCCAGTTCACAGCAACGATGGAGGACGGTACGAAGCTTCCCATCCACGGCGAGTCAACACTGCAGCTGCAGATAGGAGCGTTAAGGTGGAAGCCGACATTGCCGATCACGAACATCAAGGGATTAGACTTCATCTTGGGGCGTGATTTTCTGAAGCGGTTCAACCCCGAAATAGACTGGTTCAATCGGAAGGCGCGTATCTACAACAACGGGGAACGTGTGGAGCTGCGAAGCTGGACGGATACAGGGAGCGTTCCTGAAACGACACTGGCGCGGTTCGAACGGACGGTGAACGAGAGTAACACGGGTTACTTAGCACTGGTTATGACAGCAGCAGAGGAGGAAAAGCCGAACTCGGAGCTACCTGCAGCAGCAAAGGAGGTGTTGGAGCAGTACAAGGATATCATGCCAGACGACCTACCTGCATGAGTGCCTCCAGCGCGAACCCACGAGCACGAGATCGTGGAGGAACCAGGTGCGAAACCCGTCTCACGTGCACCGTATCTACTGAGTCCGACCGAACTGACAGACATGAAGAAACAGATAGAGTATCTACTGGACAGACAACTAATCCGCCCATCCACCTCTCCCTACGGCGCACCGGTTCTCTTCACTCCAAAACCAGACGGTAGTCTACGGATGTGCATCGATTACCGGGCACTGAACAAACAGACAGTCAAGAACAAATACCCCATACCACGTATAGACGATCTTCTAGACCAACTGCGTGGTGCGACGGTGTTTTCGAAGCTAGACCTACGGTCGGGTTACTGGCAGATCAAAATGGCGGACAACTCAATCCACAAGACGGCATTCCGTACCAGATACGGCTCCTACGAATACTTAGTGATGTCGTTCGGACTCTGCAATGCACCGGCGACGTTCCAGGCGGAGATGAATCACATCCTACGGCCCCTGCTGGACGAGTGCGTGGTAGTGTATCTGGACGACATACTAATCTACTCCAAAACCATGAAGGAGCACGTGGAACATCTGCGGAAAGTCTTCGAGATCCTGCGGAATAATAAGTTCTACGTGAAGCTGTCAAAGAGCCACTTCGCCCTGAAGAAGGTGCAGTTTCTCGGGCACATGGTGAGTGCAGAGGGCGTACACGTGGACCCGCGAAAGATCGAAGCCGTCAAGAAGTGGAAAGTACCGGAGAACGTGAAAGAGTTGCAGCAGTTCCTTGGCTTTGCCAACTACTACAACAGGTTCGTGCCGCAGTACGCTAAGATAGCAGCGCCACTGACCGACCTACTGAAAAAGGATACGCCCTACAAGTGGGATACTCCTCATCAGCAAGCCATGGAGCAGTTACAGACAGCACTGACTACAGCGCCAGTACTCATCTTATTGGATCTAGACAAGGACTACGTGGTGGAAGCAGACGCTAGGGACCAAGCAGTCGGAGCAGTACTGATGCAGGATCACTGACGCGGTTTGCAGCCCATCGCCTACCTCAATAAGAAGCTACACGGAGCAGAACTGAACTATCCCATCCATGACAAGGAATCCTTAGCGATAGTCATAGCCTTCAAGGCGTGGAGGTGTTACCTAGAGGGAGCCAAGACTACAGTCTACACTGACCACTGCAGTCTCAAGTACCTGAAGTCGCAGCCTACGCTCTCACGACGACATGTGCGGTGGGTGGACTTCTTGGAGACCCTCTTCCACTACGACATCGTCTACAAGCCTGGGCTACGCAACAAGGCAGACGCGTTGAGCCGCCCCGCACATGTAGCAGGCATCCAGCTCGACGGGATGAACCCTCTGCTCAAGGGTCTATTCCAATATGGGTACTCCGTGGACGCAGAGATCGCTACAGCACAGAACCAGAAGCTGTTACAGTGGGAGAAGGACTTAGCTGTAAGAAAGGGATCGGGAAAGATTTGGGTACCGAACTATGCCCCGCTCCGACAGATCTTATTGGAGGAGTTCCACGATGTGGCATACGCGGGACATTTCGGGAGCAACCAGACATTAGCAGGAATAGCGAAGTATTACTACTGGCCCCGGATGGCAGCAGACGTGCAGCAGTTCGTCACCTCATGCGACACGTGCCAGCGGATGAAGAGCAGCAAGCAGAAAAAAGTAGGGTTACTTCAGCCTCTATCTGTACCAGAGCAGCCATGGCAAGTCGTTAGCCTCGACTTCATCACGGGACTTCCTTCGACCTCACGAGGGCATGACGCTATACTCGTGGTGATCGATAAGTTCTCTAAATGGGTCACTTCATCCCGACAAATGCCACGGCTACAGCTGAAGCAACTGCTCGCCTCTTCTTCGACCGCATCATCACCATCCACGGCATCCCCGCTACACTCATTTCAGACAGAGACTCAAAATTCACTAGTAAGTTCTGGAGGGAACTCATGGGATTGTTGGGGACAAAGCTTGCGATGTCTTCAGCATACCACCCCCAGACTGACGGACAGACTGAGCGACTCAATCGGGTGGTGGAACAGTTACTACGCACAGCTTGCAAAGACGACATCAGCCACTGGGACATACAGTTACCGACCCTTGAGTTCGCTTACAACAACGCTTCACACGCGGCCACAGGCAAATCTCCTTTCTTCCTGTGCTACGGACGGGAACCACTCACACCACAGCAGCCAACTACACCGGCACACGTTCAAGCCGCACATGACTTTGTCACCACCATGCAGCAGCTATGGGAGACGACTCAGCGACGCCTCACCACGATGCAGACCTCCCAGAAGCAGTATGCCGATCGCCAGCGACGTGATCACACCGTAGTAGTCGAAGATCAGGTGCTTCTCGACACGCGCAACTTGAACCTGCCTCACATACCATCCAAGCTCCGGCCTCGCTTCTGTGGTCCTTTTCACGTTGAGGCATAGGTGACACCAGTAACATTCCGCTTGCGCTTACCTACTACGTGGAAGCTTCACAACGGTTTCCATGTCCAGCTACTGAAACCCTACAAGGACCCCAACCAACAGTTCCAGGGACGGCAGCTACCGCCACCACCACCTGTTCTCATACAGGATGAACCAGAGTACGAGGTGGAACGAGTGCTCGCTCATCAACGCAGACGCGGCAACACGCTCGAGTTCCTGATACGCTGGAAGGGATATGACCCATCGGAGGACAGTTGGGTTGCAGAAGCTGATATGGGCAACGCACGCCGTGCTCTCAAGGACTATCTTGTCAAGCAGGGTGTATCTCACGCCACCCAGCTTTGAGGGGGGGACGTGTGAGAGTACGACGGCTTTGCTATGATTTCCTAGCTTGATTCTGCTTTATTATGCATTATCTAGCGTAGCTTTCTTTTGTTTTGCTTGCTTTTGCTAGATTTCCTAGGTTCGTTGCTTTTACTATATTATTATAGTTATAGGTACCGAACTAGGTTGAGTGCACCAAATTCTAGGCTTTTCGGTTGCCACCGAATCGCCTTCTACCGAGTTCGGGAAGGACCCGTTCGGGACGCTTCGCGACCCGCGGAACCTTCTAGTAACACCAGGGTTACTGCCTTTATGCCGAGCCTATATATAGCCTCGCCTTGTACCAAGGTGATTCATTCAATAGTTTTATCTTTCCTGAACCAGATCCTCACACTTGGTATTAAGAGCCTGTTTACACGCTAGGTCTTCAACCGTTCAGTTCCGGCCTTTAAAAACCGCGGGGGCGACGACGAAGGCGCCGATACGGGTGGTAAAACCAGTTCCGCGCGATTTTTTCTAAGTCCCCCTGGATTCGGTTTTGAACACCCCTCAAGAATATTGGTGGAAAGGTTGGAATTTCAACCGTTCGATCGATTTCAATCTCAACAGCCTAGAAAGTTTTCGCCCAAAAAGGTTGGAATTTCGACCGTCAGATCGAGTTTTTCTTCAACGGCCGAGATCGGACGCGAATTTCGCCTAGGGGAGATTTGCGCGACGTACAGAATTGGAGCTCGTCGATTCTATAGTCCTCAGGGAAGCGCCGCCCTCAGGGTTGCCGTGCTGGAAGCCTGAGCCTGGTAAAACGCTGACGGACGAGGAGGTTGCCTGCTTGGAGGAGGCCTGGACGGAAGAGGAAGTATTGAAAGCACTGAAAGATATGGTGAAGGACAAGGCCCCTGGGAGCGACGGGCTGCCGAAGGAGCTTTTTGAGCGCCACTGGGACCTGCTGAAGAAAGATTTTATGGGATTCATAAGGAATTTTGAGTCCACGGCATCTCTACCGGCGGAGGTGCAGGAAGCGGTAATGGTTCTATTGCATAAGAAGGGTCCGAAAGAGCTGATACAAAACTACAGGCCGATCACTCTGCTTACCAGCTCTTACAAGGTGGTGGCGAGGTTGATGGCCAACCGGATGAAGAAGGTCTTGGACAGGGTCATCTCTAAAGAACAGTGCGGCTTCCTTCCGGGCAGGCGGTTGTCGGACGCTGTGTCGCTGGTAGCAGACGAGATCGAAGCGGCGAAAAACAAGGACAAGGACTGGTACATCCTAATGGTTGATTTTCAAAAAGCGTTTGACTCTGTCTCCCGCACGTACCTCTTTGACACTCTGTCGCTCATGGGCTTCCCGGAGAAGTTTGTCAAGTGGTGCAGAGGGCTCCACGATGGGTCCTTCACATGGCTGCTGGTCAAAGGGTGGTTAGGCGATCAGGTCGCAGTGGGCAAGGGGGTGCGCCAGGGGTGTCCGCTGGCGCCCTGCCTCTTCCTATGTGCGGTTGAACCCATCTGCCAAGAAGCAAGGAGACGAAAAATAGGGATCAGTAATGACTACGGGGAGAGACTGGCCTATTTAGGCTACATGGACGACACCACTCTGATACTAAAGGGGAAGCAGCAGATTGCTCGGGCCGTGGAGCTCCTGGAGGACTTCGGTGCTCGCTCGGGGCTCATGGTCAATAAGGAGAAATCGGCGATACTCCCCCTGGGAAAAAATCTGGAACGTGTCAAGGACGATGGGTCAGCTTTTGCATGGGTGGACCCGAAGGACGCGGAAAGGCTGCTGGGGGTCTGGGTCTCACCTTCGGGAGGAGCGGAGGTTACGTGGGACAAGACGTTGGTCAGGGCGGCTGAGGAATTGCTGAAATGGCAGTCTCACAATCTGGCGACGACGGCACGAGTGGCTGTGATCAACTGCTATGTCTGCCCGATCCTGGCGTTCCAGGGGCAAGTATACCCCCCTTCGGAAGCGGTCTGGAAGCGGATCATGAATCTACTGGTCAATTTTATCTCGGGGAATCAAGCGTCGGAGGAGCATCGCTTCACGCTCTGGAAGGCGGGCTAGGTGTCAGGGAACCCTTTGTGGAGCTCTCCGGTCTTGCGGCGAGGCGTGTTGCAACCCTCGTGCTCGAGAACGGCTTCCGGAGGGAACTGGCACTAGCGGCGGCTGATCTGCCTGACGGCTTCAGATCCTTCTGGGCGCACGAGGAGTCCCTGAAATAATGGAAGGGTAGGAGCGTCAGATGGCGGCAGACGTGTGAGATTTTCATGGAATCGAAAATCGCGCTACGGGAGCCGGAATCGAGGTGGGATATCAAACAAGACCCACTCGTTTTCAACCGTCACATCCTACCGAACGGGAAGAAGCCGTTGGTGAAGCAGAAGGCGGCGCAAGGTCTGGAGCTGTACAAGCTGAGGGACTTTATTGCCACAGCAGGGGACGGAACGAGGTCCGTAAAAACTCTGGAGGTTCTGACGAGGGAGATGGGCACCAAGAAGAAGGCACAGAAGGCGCTTAAAATTTTCAGCTGTGTTCCAGACTCATGGAAGGAGAAACTGCTGGCGCCGCTTACCGGGGAGGAGCTGCTAGCGGTGTCGGAGCACGTGAAGGTAGTGGGAGCCATTGAGGCCTGGAAGGTTGACGAAGTGGAGCACGGAGAGCTAGTCTGCCGAGCATGCGACTACACGGGGCTGCCCCTGGAAGGAAGGGCTGGGAGGGTTGCCACGCTGAACCCGCGCGGGGTGCAGCCGCTGGTTGTTCGGAAAGGCCGAGTGATCGGTGTTGCTGGGCTGCCCGAAGTAAGACTGAGGGTTTCGGAGCTGTGCGCGGAGGACCAGATTCCCCCCTTCAGGCTGTTGCGGGAACTGTTTGAGGTGCAAAAGGGGGAGGCGCGCCAACATGCAAAGTGGGAAGAGGAATGGGGTGGGAGAATCGACTGGGCCAGCGTCATCAAGGTCCGGGATTCTCTGCCGAACCGAGCGCGTGATGTCCTGCTTCGGTTACACTGCCGCAATCTCCAGATGGGGGTGCGGCTGCGTTTTCTGGAAGGGGTGCTATGTCCGCACTGTGGCGGAGAGGAAACGGCGGACTATTGTTTGTTCAGTTGCCCCCGCATCCAACCGGTGGTACAGGGGCTCCTGAAGGCGCTGAGGATGCTCAACCCTGGCAGGGAAATAAAGTCGTTGGGGAATTTGTTGTTCCAAAAAGAGGGCACAAAGTCGGGCTTCCCAGAGGCCACTATCACTGCCATTACCCTGCACAAGCTGTGGGTGGACAGGTGTGACGCGGCTTTTGACCGAGGTCAATTTCGATCCAGAAGGGTTCTGCGAGGATAGCAACGGCCTTCTATGCGCACACAAGGGTCTACTTGAGGACAAAGAAGAGGGAGAATCGGACGGGGGGCGCAGAGGGTCTTGGTCAGCGCTCAATCTTGGGGCCGCTGGACCTGGACGAATTCAGGTTGATGGGGAGAATCTGTGACAGCACAGCTAAGTCGCTCGCGTGGGTGCATGGCTTCACTTCCATCTGGGCCAACACGCAATCCACCGTCCCTCTTAGAGGATCAGGATGGGTACGATAGCGTAGTGCTGTCTGTTGGGCTGAGTGCCCCTTAGGATCTTTGGTAGGGTTAAACTCTGGGTAGAGTGATGTAGTAGCGGAAGCGTTTAAATGAAGTCCTTGAACCACCTTGCGCTGGTATGTGAGGGCAAAGTAAGTTGATTAAAACAAGCAAGTACAAAGGTTTATATAAGAGTACAAAGAATACGAAGAGATATAATTAAACTGTTTTACTGTTGCGGTTCGATACAGTGCGACTCGGGCAACTGCTCAATGTCGAGTCAGTTGTGTGTCCTTGCTGTCGCGCTGCATTTGTCAAGTCAAAGGTCGCTGACCTTTGACTTTCGCGTAACCTCCAGCGGTTACTTCAACCTCCGAGGGTTGACTCGCTGGTGCCTCGATATGCTCTGCTTCGCTTGTGCCTTGGTGTTTCGACACGACAGAGGCGCTTAAGATTGTTTGTTCCCAACACTCCCCTTCGCTTCTGGAGTGTCGCTGCTGGTGACGTGGCTTTGTCCAGTCAGCAGCATGCAGTACTCGAACTTCTGTTTTCCGAGCTTCTTGGTCAAGTAGTCAGCTGCCATCTCGGACGTGGGACAGTAGGATTGTTCAAGTCTCCCCTTCTCAATCTCGTCTTTCACGAAGAAATATCGCAGAGCGATATGCTTCGTTCTGTTCGCGAATCCATTTTTGTTGGCGATGCGAATTGCAGATTGGTTGTCGCAGAACAGAGTGAAGTTGGGTAACTCGGCTAACTTCGCTTCTTCCAGCAGCTCGCGAAGATAGAGTCCTTCCTTGGTGGCTGAGCAGAGTGCAATATATTCTGCTTCAGCTGACGAGAGAGCAATTAATTCCTGCTTGCTCGATTGCCAGGAGATCGGTCCGATAGGTTCGAGGCGGTAGATGTAGCCGGTGCGGGAGCGCCTGTTGTCGGAGTCGCCAGCGTGATCAGCGTCGACGTAGCCGATTAATTTAGTCGGTGTAGTTGTGTTCTTGTAGTAAGTTAGGCCGATCGTTGAGGTACTGACGAAGTAGTGGAGAGCGCAGTCGAGCTCCGCCAGGTGTTCTGCTTCAGGCTTCTTGAGGTAGGTGGCGAGCTGGCTTGCGGAGTATGAGAGGTCGGGGCGGCAGGTGACAGCTGCGAAGAGAAGGCATCCTAGCTTTCTCTGGTAGTCGCGTATCCCGGCGGATTTGAGTAGAGAGGATCCTTCCTTGTGGTTTCCTGTCGCGTAGCGGTAGGGCGTAGAGATGGTGGTAGGTGTGAGCGCGAAGCGTTTGGCGATGGTGTCGGCGTACTTAGCGGCGTTGAGGTAGATCGCGCCTTCTTCTTCCCGAATGTTCAAGCCGAGGTACTGTGTGACGGTAGAGGAGACCGTGAGTGTGAGGTCCCTCTGTAGCTCCCCTTCGAACCAGGTGGTGATGTCGTCAGTGGAGCCGATGTAGAGTAGGTCGTCTACGTAGACGATCAGCAGAATGTAGTCGGTGTCTTTAGTGAGTCGGTACATTCCTTGGTCGTGAGGTAGTTGGCGGAATCCGATGCGAATGAGGCGAGCGTGTAGGTACTGTTGCCATAGCCGCGGAGCTTGCTTGATCCCGTAAAGTGATTTCAGCAGTTGACAGACTTGGTTAGGTTCCCCGTTGGTACCGTGTGGGAGCTCGACGAAGATTTCCACGTCGACAGGTGCGTAGAGGAACGCGTTGGCGACATCGATTTGCCGTAGCTTCCTTTTCTTCATGGCGGCGATCGCGAGGAGGATTCGAAGTGAGGTATGTCGGCTAACCGGGGCGAATGTCTCGGTGAAGTCCCGTCCGTGCTCCTGATCGAATCCACGCACAACCCAGCGTGCTTTGAACTTCTCAATTGTGCCGTCTGCTTTTGTTTTAACGCGGAAGACCCATTTCCCGGTGAGAATGGTCTTGTTCCTTGCCACGCTGATGGGGACAACTTTCCAGGTGTTCCGTTCCTCCAGCGCCTTTAACTCTCTGTCCATGGCTTCACGCCATTTTTCCCTGTGTTCCCCCCCCAGAGCCTGCTGAACCGTCGCAGGCTCCTTAGGAAGAGTGTTGCCGTGGACTGCGGTGACGAGTCCGAGAATCTGCAGTCCAGTCTGTGAGTAGCGGGGAAGAGTTGCATCCTCGGGATAAGCTGCTTCATCTCCCGCTTCTGGATCAGGTATGAAATTCGGTCCTACTCGTTCTGCTTCATTGGTGTTGACTGTCGCAGGTGTTACGTAACCGTTGTCGGCGAAGTAGTAGAAGGTTTCGGCGTTAACACTTTCGCGAGGGTTATCTTCGTCCATGGGGACGTCGACGGAGCAGAACGGAAGGGGTCCAGCTTCTTCTGATGCGTTGGCCACATTCTGCTCGTCCCAGTCAGCTTCGGGTGCTGCCGAGGCGAAGGCTCGGTCACCACGAAAACCACCTGTGGGATCTTGGTCCTCTTGCAGGTTGGCAAGGTATGTCTGGAGCGTGAGTCGTTCGTAGAAAATGACGTCGCGTGCTGCTACTGTTTCCTTGGAGTGGACGTCAAAGATTTTCCACGCGTTGTAGTTCTTTTCGATGCCGAGGTGTAGTCCCCACTGTGCGCGTTGTGAAAATCGGCCCGCTCGTGCTGCTGGGGGTTGGTACTGTACCATGCATCCGAACACTCGTAACATTTTTGTGCTGCCCTGTTTTCCTGTCCACAGCAGATGCGGTGATGCGTTGTTCGGTAGTGATGAAGATGAGAGCAAGTTGTGCAGCATGACAGCGTGGTCCATCGCGTCAGGCCACTGGTGGTTGGGTAGCCGCATGCCACGCAACAGTTTGCGCATGCTGTTCTGCAGAGTCCTGTTCATTCTTTCTGCTACACCTTGCTGCTGATGGGCGTAGGGAAGAGAGAGGAGCTGCTTGATTCCCCTTTCCGCCAGGTACTGCTTGAATCGCTGAGAGGTGTATTCTCCTCCTCCGTCAGACTGGAAGCTTTTCAGCTTTACGCCCGACTCTCTTTCTGCTACTGGTAGCCAAGCAGCGAATGCTTCGAGGACCATTTCGCGGCTGGGTAGGTTTAGATGCCAGACGTAACGGGTGGCGGCGTCGATGAAGGTGATTGTGTAGTTGTATATTACTTGTCCTGGTTCCCGATTGTACAGGATGTCGCTATACACCTTTTCGAGTGGTGCGTACGCGGGTGTGCTCGGGTTGTGATGAGGAGTGAACGGCCGATGTGGTAAGTCGGCTTCGGGGCAGGTAAGACATGTTCCTCGTGCCCGTTGAAGTTCTCTGCCGTCGAGTAGTAGTAACGAGTCCTTGTCAAGGACTCCTGCTCTTATTGTGTTGTTTAACACTGTGTTGCTTGGGTGTCCCATGCGTGCATGCCAGATGTCTTCGGAGGCGCGGTGTCCGGGTGAGCGTCGATACGCGTCGGAGTTGGAGTAGAAGCTGGCGGTGAAGTTTGCGCTTCTATGGACTTCCCGTTGAGCTGGATTCAGCTGCTGTGCGGGTGTTGGTGGTGCTTCGTCAACGAGGAGTGGTGTCGTTGTTGCTGCTACTGTTGTTGTTCCTGCTACTGCCGATGATGTCTCTGCTGCTGCCGATGATGTCTCTGCTGCTGCCGATGTTGTCTCTGCTGCTGCCGATGTTGTCTCTGCTGCTGCCGATGTTGTCTCTGCTGCTGCCGATGTTGTCTCTGCTGCTGCCGATGTTGTCTCTGCTGCTGCCGATGTTGTCTCTGTTGCTGCCGATGTTGTCTCTGCTGCTGCCGAATGTTGTATTGTTACTAACGCACGTGTTCGTTCTGCTTCAGGAATGGTATGTGAATACCAAAAGCCTTCCGGACTGAAGTCGGGGTCGAGATCCGGCGGGTGCATCCAAGATGTGAAGGTGATGATCCCGTCACTGTCTGCGGTGCCCAGGTCTGGGACGAAATCGAGAACGAAGACATTGTTCTTCAGGACCGCCTTTCCGATGTAGAGGCCGCCCTTCCCGTGGTACAGCTTGAACTCCTGGGTGGTACTGTCGGCTTCCAGATGTATGCCTTTCGCCATCAACTGACTGACGCTCAGTAAGTTGTAGCCAAGTCCTTCTGCTATTAGGACTTTGGACATTTGCAGTATGACATTCGTCTCTCGTGACTGAAGTTGCACTACTCCTTGTCGTCGTGTGCGCAGGTTCTGATTATTGGCGACAGTGTTGACGACTTCTTGTTGAAGTTGGTGCTCGCGTTGAACGAAACGTCTTGAAGAGCACATATGTTGTCCGCAGCAACTGTCCAAGAACCATGTATCCTTCCCGGACGGCTCGCTTTGAGCGATGGCGGCGTACGTCGGGTTCGGTTGAAGTGACTCGCGGCGAGGCGTGCTGTTGTCGAGTTGTTCTTCTGGTGAGTAATATGGTGGTGACTCAGTTACGCAGGAGTCACTCAGCCTTGCCATGCAGCTGACGATGTTTCTTGTTCCTTTCGCAGGTTGTCCCGTCGATGTTGTTGAGACTTGTACTGAAGTTGTCGGATTTGCTTGTGTTGAGGCGACTTGACTGCTTGAAGGGCGAAGTTGGCGTTGCGGCGACGTTGACTGTTGTCGATTCGGGCAGTGCGTACGGGGATGCCCTGAAGTCTTGCAGAGGTGGCAGAACGGAGGTACGATTTTCGGTCGATTGTTGTTGTTGTTGTGGCGCCGTTGAGTGTGAAACGCGAATTCGGGCACTGATACCTTTCTCTTGTGTTGTTCTTCTTGCAGGTCCATGTCTTGCTGCTCGGCGTGGATTTCGGCGCAAAGTGCTGCTTCAGAAATTTTCCCGTGGGCTCGTAGTATGGCGCGAGTGGAGCGCCAGTGAGGACCAAGACCGCCGATGACAACCGTGACGAAGGCGTCCTCTGAAATCGATCCTCCACATCGAAGAAGCTTGTCGCGCAGCTCGCGGCAGCGACTGATATACGCCATTCCCTTCTCGCCTGGTTTCATTTCGATTGTTGTCAGCTGCGCCATTAACCGACTTTGGTTTACGCTGTCTGTTGCTTGATACAGGCTCTTCAAGTGATTGTACGCGAGCTCCGCGGAGTTGCCGTAGCCTCGGTAAGACCGTGTGTTTTGTTGTTGAGTTGGAGTGATGTTCCTCAGTAGTATCGTGTACGCCATCATCGATTGATAGGTGTACTGCTGCTTCTCATACTGTGTGCCGTTTGTTGGGTATGGCAGGGACCCGTCGAAGAAGCCAAGGATTTGCGCTCCTTCCATCATCAGCTCGAATTCGAACGACCAGGTGAAGAAATCCTTCCCGTCGAAGGGTTTTGTCGTTTGCAGTTTTAGAACGTGCGCGAACTGCGACTGAACTTGTAGTGCGTCCAGCATTCTCTCTTGTCCCGGTGCAGGTTGTGGTTGTGGCATGAAGCTGACGGAGCCGCGCTGGGGCTCGTACGGAGCGAAGGTAGGTTGCTGTTGTTGATTCCCGCGTGCGTAGGATGAGCCATCGAGACTCATGGGCGTCACGTTGTTGTTGTTGTTGCTGTTGTTTGATTGCGCAGGTGCTCCTTGCTGATGCTGCTCGTAGAAGGACATGAAGGAGAAGAACTTCTCCATCATGCTTGGATCGAAGCCCGCGCCTTGGTTTGCGGGTGTTTCAGTAGACCCAGCTGCCGGTCTCGTTGTTGTGCCTTCCTCTGTCTGTAGGCCAGAGGCAGGAGGTGGAGTAGGAGTAGTACCAGGAGAGCCGTTGGAGGAGCTCCTCTCCTTTCTGGTAGACATGTCTCTTGGTGTATTAGGTGTTAAGGAGAAATAATTTTAACCCTAACCAGCTCTCATACCATGTTGGGCTGAGTGCCCCTTAGGATCTTTGGTAGGGTTAAACTCTGGGTAGAGTGATGTAGTAGCGGAAGCGTTTAAATGAAGTCCTTGAACCACCTTGCGCTGGTATGTGAGGGCAAAGTAAGTTGATTAAAACAAGCAAGTACAAAGGTTTATATAAGAGTACAAAGAATACGAAGAGATATAATTAAACTGTTTTACTGTTGCGGTTCGATACAGTGCGACTCGGGCAACTGCTCAATGTCGAGTCAGTTGTGTGTCCTTGCTGTCGCGCTGCATTTGTCAAGTCAAAGGTCGCTGACCTTTGACTTTCGCGTAACCTCCAGCGGTTACTTCAACCTCCGAGGGTTGACTCGCTGGTGCCTCGATATGCTCTGCTTCGCTTGTGCCTTGGTGTTTCGACACGACAGAGGCGCTTAAGATTGTTTGTTCCCAACACTGTCTAGGCCCATCAGCCACAGTTACGACTGTCAATGTTTGTATGCGCTTTATAGTGTACCGTATATGACATAAAAAAAAAAGGTGAACCATCGGTGATATTGTGCCCCTTCACTCGTTTGGTCAGTATTCGCTGGTGGAGATTCACGCAAATGGTCAGAACATAAAACCCTTGGCCCTCTGGCTGCTATAAAGACTACTTCTCTGGTCCATGTCTAGAGCGTTGATTTCATGCAAAAGCTGTTGATTTCTGTGCCAATTTGGCAGCAGCCAGGGGGCTTATGTGGACGGCAGCCTGGGGTTAGGTTGGAGGGGGGGGGGGAGGGGGGACTTCAAAAGGTTAGCAGGCAAAGGGGAGGCAACCAGGTCAGCAGCCAAGGCAAAAATGGAGCCTTTCAAAGGCAGTGGGGGAAAACAAGGGGAAGCAGGGGGGAAAAGGAGGGAATGCAGGGGGGGGAAGCAGGGGAAAGAGAGGGGAAAAGGGAAGGAGGGGGGAAACCGAGGGGAAGCAGAGCGGAAAGGAGGGGAAGCAAGAGGGGAAGGGAGGGGAAGCGGGGGGGGGAGAGGAGGGGATGCAGGGGGGGGAAAGGAGGGGAAGCAGGGGGGGAAAGGAGGGGACGAAGTGGGGGAAAGGAGAGGGGCTACTGCTGGCAATCCGTGGGTAAATAGCGGGCAAGAAGAGTGGTAACTGGGGGAAAGGAGGGGTGCTGCTGTGGAAATTGCTGGGGGGAACTGTGGGTATGCAGGGAGGAATATGCAGAAGACGAAGGGCAAGAAAGCGGGTGCGTCGAGTGTCAGAACCCGGGCGCGAAAAGTGCGTGATTCCGCCCCCTTCGAGTTCGTGAATGCGAGCCCGTTCGCCCCTCCCGCACCTGTCCGCTACGCTCGCCGCGGGCCCTCCCCTTGCGCCCGCCGTGCCTGCGCTTTGCGCCTGCTGCGGGCCTGCACTCGCTGCCCGCCGTCTCTCCCCGTGACACTCGCCGCGCCTGCCCGTGCCACCTGTCGCGCCTGCCCTTAGAGCCTGCCGCGGCCCTGCCCTACGTGCCCGCCGTGCCTGCCCTAAGAGCCTGCCACGGCCCTGCCCTACCTGCCCGCCGAGCCTGCCCTTAGAGCCCACCGCGAGCCTGCGTTTTTGCGCTTGCAGCGTCTTCCCTTTGCGCTCGTTGCGAGCCTGCCCTTAGAGCTTGCCGTGCCAGCCCTTCGCGTCCCTCTAGCGTTCGCCACGTGCCTACTTTTGCCCGCGCGCCTCTCGCCCAACCGCTTATCGCCCTGCCCTCGCCTGCCACTGCGCCCTGCCATCCTTGTAGTTTCTGCTTTCGCTATGGCGACCCCTAGGGTCCTTCGCTTTGACGTCGGGGGTAGGCCCCTCGAGTTCTCTGGCTCCAACGAGCGCAGCGTCTCCTAGAGAGTCAGGTGCATGCAAACGAGTCTCTATGGGCGCACGCATCCGGTGACCTCCCCGCGCCCCCCGATCCTGATACCGTAGGACTTGACGCTACCCCTGAGGACAGAGAGCGTGTTGCGCGTCAGCGTGCCGACCTGATTGCCTGGCGATCGCGCGACGTTGCGGCTTGCATCGCCCTCAGCAGCCTCCTCCCTGAGTCCGAGGAGACCCATTTCTCACAGGTTCGCATGGCTAGTGAGTTCCTGACTGCGATCAAGGCCCGCTATGCTACTCCTTCCACTGTCTTCTGGTCGCCTCTTCCTCCCCTTCCTGTTTCCTGACCTCGCCTCGCTTGAGCGCTCTGCTGACCTGATCGCTCACTTGCGCTCATTAGACTCTAGCTTTCGCGCTACGTGCACTAGCGCATAGCTTGCACTGCTCCCTCCTCCCATGCCGATCACTATCTATTTCATCGCCACTAGCCTCCCTGACCGCCTTGCTTCGGTTCGTGACGCACTTCTTCTGAAGCATCCTAGCGAGCTCACTATCGGCGTCCTTGAGTCTGCTCTCAAGGACGTCGAGAGCAACCTCCGCTCGGTAGCCTCTGCCTCTGGTGATGTGCCCCCTCTACTGTTTCACGGGGGCACTGTCCCTCAGCTGCCCACCTTTACTGCCTCCCTCGCCACTGCCGCTACTGACGTGGCCGCAGCTGCTGTTATGACTTCTTCGCAGTCTCGGGGTAGGAGTGGCAGGAGGGGTAGTCAGGGTGCAGGCGGAGGCGGTGGGGGTGACGTGGCGAGCGATGGCGGTGGGAGTGCAAGGGCTGGAGGAGCGCCTCGTGCAGCGGCTGGTGACTCCCCTTCTGCAGCTGGTGGAGGTGACGCCCGGGTTTGTCAGCCACCTACTTGTGTGCCAGCCGCAGGGGGTGGAGCAGTGGCGTGGTACCTGACTCAGCGACAGCAGCAGCAGCCCCTCCCCTCGCAGAACCCACAGCGACAGCAGGGGCAGCAGCAGGTTTCGGGCCAGGGGTCAGGACAGCGTCAGGTGCAGCGCGGTGTCGTCCACCCTCCCTGCACCTATCACGTTCTGACAGGTGCCCGCCGCGGCCAGCTTTGTGGCTGCAGCCACCCACCGGGTCAGTGCTTTGCCCAGCTTACTAACACGGTTCGATTGGCCTACGGCGTTGACGGCCCTGCCCCTGACTGGTTTCCCCTTGTTCAGACGTACGGCCCCACTCTGTGGGGCATGTTGGCTTCTCAGCTGGTTGATCTGTTAGGACTTCCTCATGCTATGTATGCTGTTGTTGACTCTAGTTCTTCTGACTCTGTTTACACGAGTGTTGTTAGCTTTGGTGCTAGTCTTGCTGAGGTGCCTATTGCTAGTGTAGGTACTTGTGTAGACACTAGTCCAGGAGCTGCTCTGGAGGACGCTTCGCTGACTTTCACTCTGGACTCCGGAGCTTCGCACTGTTTCTTCCGCGACCGCATGACACTTACCCCGCTTCCTGCGCCGGTCTCTGTATCACTTGCTGATCCCACTTTGGGACCAGTAAGTGTTCGCTACACTACTATGCTTCCGTGCCCGGCTGTTCCCTCCGATTCTCTGACCGGCTTCCACGTCCCCTCGTTCTCGAGGAACTTGGTGGGCGTGAGGCCGCTCGTGAGTCAGCACGTGGGTGTGTGGATTGAGCCTTCTGGCGAGATTGCGGTTTGTGTCGATGGGGACACGTACGCACCTCTCGCCACCTTTACCGCTGAGCCGGGCTCTGGTCTCTACACTCTTCATACTGGCCTCCGAGAGCAGCAGCAGTAGCTACTGCCTCTGACCCCTGTCACTGCCCCCCGTCAGGTTGCCGTGTCTCACCAGGTTGCCGCGTCTCCCCAGGTAGCTGTGTCTGGTCAGGTTCCGGTGTCTGGTCCAGTTGCTGCGTCTTGCTCCTGCCCACCCCACCGTTCTGTGGCACCACCGGTTGGGGCACTCGTCCATTCCTTGCCTGCGCACTATGTCTAGTAAGCGTCTTGTCTTAGACCTCCCGCAAGTCTTGCCGTCGCTGCCGCCTTCGCTTGCACCACCTTGCGGTCCCTGCATGGAGGGTTGGCTGCGCGCCACCCCTCACTCCTCCTCCCTTCGTCTGGCCACCGAGCCCTTCAAGTCTCTCCACTTAGACGTCAGGGGCCCCACCCCTCGCCCTGGCCATGAGCAAGAGAGTTTCTTTCTGGTGGTCGTTGACGACTACTCTTGCTACACCATAGTGTTTCCTCTACGCTGATCTGGTAGTTACTGACCACTGCGGACACTCGTGGTCGTCGTGTCAGCTATCTTCACTCCGACCGCGGGGGTGAGTTTTGCACCGGCATTCTCGCTGGATTCTGTCACGAGCAGGGCATCCGCCAGTCCTGGACGCTTCTAGAGTCCCCACAGCAGAATGGGGTTGCTAAGCGCCGCATAGGCTTGGTCACGGAGATTGCACGCACCTCCATGATCCACGCCCGTGCGCCCCATTTTCTGTGGCCCTACGCGGTTCGGTACGCCGCTCACCGGCTGAACCTCTGGTCACGTGTCTCTCGGCCAGAGGCTTCACCGTCCAGTCTTTGGAGCGGGTCCCATGGTGTTGCGTCGCGTTTTCGTGTCTGGGGCTGCTTGGCGCTTGTTCGCGACACCTCCGCGGATAAGCTCTCCCCTCGCGCCCTTCCCTGTGTCTTCCTTGGTTTCGCGCCCTTCCGTGGACTCCTCTGACTTCACCTTTACCACCCTCCCCTTCACCGTTTCTTTGACTCCCGCGACGTTCGTTTTGTCGAGTCAGTCCCCTACTTCACCCGGTACCCCTATCGAGGTCTCCCTGTTCCTCCTCCCCCTCTCTTCCTGACTTCAACTCCCCCTCCTGCTCCCCCAGTACAGCCTCCCCCCCTGGTCCCGCCCCAACAGGTGTGTCCCACGCTACCCCTCCCCCCTCGGTAGCCCCTTACGTGCAGCCTTCTTCTCCGCAGTCCTCCTCCCAGCCTACAGCGGACCCTGTGGGAGCCGGTTTTCGTGGCGAGGGCCCTGGAGGTGCTAGCTTTAGAGGTGCTGGAGTTGGAGCAGAGAGCGTACCTGTGCGAGGTCTTGGTTCTGGGGTTGCTAAAGTTGGAGCTCAGCCCGTGCCTGCAGGAGATTCTAGTCTTCGGGGAGCTGATGTTAGTGGAGCTGTCCCTCGGGGTGCTACGACTAGGGGTGCACCCTCTGCTGGACCTGGAGAGCCTGGGACGGGCCGTGTTACTTCTGGTGGTGCTGACTCTGGGGGTGGTGCGACTGGTTCTTTGGAGAGCGGTCCTGGGGCTACCACCGCTTCGGACAATACTCCCCCCCCCCACCCCTACCCGACGCGGCACCAGGCCCGTGTTCGCGGTGCCCGTGAGGAACAGCTGGAGTTGGAGCGAGAGGAGAGAGAGTTGCAGCGGCAGCAGCTAGAGCTACAGCGGCTGGAGGAGCAGCAGCCGCAGCAGCAGCCGGAGCAGCAGCCGGAGCAGCAGTAGCGGCGGCAGCAGCAGCAGCAGCAGTCGGAGCAGGAGCAGCCGTAGCAGCAGTCGCAGGCGCAGCAGCAGCAGCAGCAGCCGCCACCTCCTCCTCCTGTGTCTTCGGACCCTCGGTCTCCCCTCTCCCTCTACTCCCTCCTCCCCCTCTCTCCGCTTCCTCCTCTTGACTCCTCTTGACCTGTCATGGACTACTACCGCATGTACCGTCCTGTTCTCTCTCATGTTCTCGCCTCTCTTGTTAACGACCCACGTCCCTCTCTGTCCTCTGTCTCCGCTCTTACTACCGCAGTCATTGAGTTTGCCTCTACTCGCTGCCTTGACTACGCCACCAGTCTTGTGGCTGCTCTTCCTACCAGTCCTCTGGCCGTCGGGGGTGAGTCTGCCCTTGGCTGTGACGCCCTAGAGGATAGGCAGTTTGAGCTAGAGTTCCTGGCAGCCGCTTCCCCTTATCTCTGTGCCATGCTGCTCGCTCCTGAGGGAGACCCCGACGCCCTTGACATACCGACTCCTCGCACTTACGCTGAGGCAGTGTCAGGGCCTTGGGCCTCTAAGTGGAGAGCTGCCATGGACTCAGAGATGGCCTCCTACAGATCCACAGGCACCTACGTCGACGAGGTTCCCCCCCCTGGGGCGAACGTAGTCGATGGCATGTGAATCTTCAGGGTGAAGCGGCCACCAGGATCTTCTCCAGTCTTCAAGGCGCGCTATGTGGCCAGAGGTTTCAGTCAGCGCGAGGGAGTTGACTCCTTTCAGACCTTCGCGCCTACCCCGAAGATGACCACTCTTTGGGTGCTACTGCACGTAGCAGCACAGAGAGACTACGAGCTACACTCTCTCGACTTCTCCACTGGCTTCCTTCAGGGTAGCCTACACGAGGAGGTCTAGTTGCATCGTCCCTCTGCCTTTCCCCCCTAGGACCCAGTGGAGGCTGAGGCGACCGGTCTACAGTCTCCGTCAGGCTACTCGTGAGTGGCATGACACCCTTTGTTCTACCCTATCTGACCTCGGTTTTCAGCCCCCTTCTGCCGACCCGTCGCTGTTTGTTCGGCGTGGCTCCACACCGTTCTTTGTACTGGTCTACGTCGACAACCTGGTTTTCACCACTGCTAACAGGGTTTCTTTGGCTGACGTGAAGCGCGAACTGCAGAAGAGACACACGTGCACTGACCTTGGTGAGCTGCGCCACTACCTTGGCCTGCAGATCACTAGGGACAGAGCCGCTCGCACCATTACACTCTCACAGTCACACATGGTGCAGCAGGTCCTTCAGCGGTTCGAGCTTCAGCACTCCACAGTACAGCGTACACCTCTTGCTGTTGACCACGGACTCACTGGTCCCTTTCCTGACGAGCCGTTTGAGCCGAGTGGTCCCTACGCAGAGCTTGTGGGCTACCTCATGTACCTGATGACTTGTACTCGCCCAGACCTCGCCAACCCTCTCAGCATCCTTGCTCGCTTTGCTGCGCCAGGGAGACACCGTCCTGTTCACTGGACCGCTGCTGTGAGGGTGGCGAAGTACCTAGCGATGACATCAGGCATGGGGTTGGTACTTGGAGGGACACAACCGGTCGTCCTTACTGGTCACTGTGACTCTTCTTACGCTGACGACGCCGAGACCCACAGGTCTACTCAGGGCTACTGTTTCAGCCTGGGCTCTGGAGCTGTTTTGTGGAGGTCCACGCGCTCCTCCTTGGTCTCGACCTCTACCGCTGAGGCTGAGATCTGCGCTGGAGCCATGGCTGCACAGGAGCTGCGTTGGTTGACCTTCTTGCTCACATACCTTGGTGAGCGGCCGAGCTCTGCACCGACCTTGTTCACTGACAACAAGGCGGCAATTCTCCTCTGTCGGGAGCCTCGACGGGGAGCAGGATGAAGCACATCAACGTCAGGTACTTTCTTCTGCGAGAGTTGCAGATGCGTGGACAGGCTCGCTTCAACTTTGTGGAGTCCGATGCCAACACTGCCGACATCTTCACCAAGGCGCTTCCGCCTTGTGACCACCACATGTGTTTTGTGCAGTTAGGTCTCGTTGACTCTGGTTCTCGTCTTGCATAGTCGTTGCTTGTTGTCTTGTACTCATTACATATATACCTGTGAACTCTTGAACTTGCCTTCTGGCCCTTTGCTTGCGCTCGGAATGTGTGGTGACGTTCTGATCCACCCTGAGCTTTGTTCGTTTGTAACTGGTCTTGTGACCATACTCTTTTGTCTTTGCTAGACACCCCTCACTTAGGCTATGGGGGTGTGTCAAATGCTGTAGCCTGTAGTGAGGCTTGTCTTAGGGGGTACAAATATTAGGGTTTGCTATATGTACCCCAAGCCACATCAATGAACAGACAATTCAGTTTCTGACAGCAGGCGTCAAGCTCAAATTCCCTCTCAAGTGCTTCTAACTCAACGACGATCTCTGCACGTTCCATCTGCGCTTTGGTGTCGGCGTCTACAATGTCGGCAGGGGGTTGGATGGGTTGCGGCTGTTGGGCACTAGGCCGTCCTCTGGTCATGCGTCGCCGACTCAGTAAGGTGGTGTTGTCCCGTCTTGGTCGGTCGGTAGATCTATTCAAAATGTGCCGACTTTACGAGATGCTGCCCTAGAACCTCGTACGGCGAAGTCGACGACCGACCCTCAACACCGACCTGGTTTGTCTCTGCCAGGTCGACGAGAACTGTGCCGACGAGACCGTCTTGTTGGCGCTTGAGTAACCTACACAGGTGAAGATAGTGAGGGTGGGGAAAATTCGAAGTGCCAGAGAGCGCACCTAATACGGGGGAAGGAACGCAAACAGACAGAAAGAATGTGGACCTTGCGCATGGTCAAGGAGGGGTATGGTTGCGAGCGACTCCGCACCTGCCGCGCTCCACGTAGCCCTCTTTGCGTGCGCCGCTATGCATGTGTCTAACGTGCCACGATCCATGCATGGCTAGTGTCACGCTGCGCTGCAGTCAATGAGCCCAAGCCTGGGCCATTCCACGGTGGATTTCGCGATAGCCACGTGGTCTAGGCCAATCACTTGTTCCACTCTCTAGAAATGCCGTAGCGGCCGACTTTCCTGCGCAAACGTTATTGACATGTGCTTGCCCGCGTGTCATCCCGTTGATCGACGCCGACATTCCCTGTGTGTTGGATTTGCTTCACCTAGCCATGTAAGGGTCCGATCAGATTATGCCGCGTGGATCGTGCAGCTGCAGTTGGATCTTTGGGCGACACCAACGTTGCAAAACGCGACGATTTTTTTTTTCCCGCGATCTCTAGCTCCCGTGGATGCTCGACACGTGTACATGCATTAGCAATTCGTTGTTCGCCGCGTGGACTTTGCCAACGTTTTTTATCGAGGCGACGTGTTCCTGCGCAAATAACATTGACCCGTGGAGTGACACGTGGCCATGTCGTGGCCGTCGTGGCACCCCGCGATTAAAAGGGACAATCGTGATCGTCCCTAGTATGCCGCGAGGCAGGATTTTATTGTCTGCTGAGATATCCTTCTCAGGTTTCTCTTAGCGAAACCCGAGGTCGTCAGAACGTCGACAATCCCGAGGGCTCTAGGGGCCCGGAGCACAGCGTGTTCGCCCCAGCTTGCCACGGGGAGGTCGTCACAAGTTCGTCAATCCCGAGGAGGGCCCTTGTCCTATTGCAAACCCGAAATTGGGCGTCATATTTCGTCTGTTGCGGTATATCTTCCCACATAAACCACGCCAAAATCGAAAACAACGGATATGGGGAAATGGCTGAGCGTGACGCGCGTCAACCGTAGATGTGAGCTGGCGAATCCGAACAGTCATTTCGAATCACATCTAGTAAGTTGCACGAGACAAAAACTGTTGAAACCGTCAAGAATGAAAGTGTTTGTTTGACTGAGGTTGGTTGGGGTACATAAACCTAGCCCTAACAGTTGTACCCCCTATAATACACATCACTAAGACTACAACATTTGACACACCCCCATAGTCTAAGTGTACAGTCACAAGACCAGTCACAACGAAACAAAGCTCAGGGTGGATCACAACGTCACCACGCACTCCGAGCATAAGTAAAAGAGCCACAATGCTAGTTCAAGAGTTCACAGAGGTATATATAAAGCGTACAAACAAGGCAAGCAGAGAACTCAAGACTACGTAAGGCGAGAACCTGTGCCAACGAGCTAACTGCACACAACACCTCTGGTGGTCACAAGGCGGAAGCGCCTTGGTGAAGATGTCTGCAGTGTTGGCCTCAGACTCCACAAAGTTGAAGCGAGCCTGTCCACGCCTCTGCAAATCTCGCAGAAGAAAGTACCTAACGTTGATGCGCTTCACTCTGCTCTCCAGTCGCGGCTCTCGACTGAGGAGAATCGACGCCTTATTGTCAGTGAACAAGGTCGGTGCAGAGCTCGGCCGCTCACCAAGGTCGGTGAGCAAGAAGGTGAACCAACGCAGAACCAACCCCACGCCTGATGGTGTCGCTAGGTACTTCGCCACCCTCACAGCAGCTGTCCAGTGAACTGGACGGTGTCTCCCTGGTGCAGCAAAGCGAGCCAGGATGCTGAGAGGGAAGGCGAGGTCCGGGCGAGTACAAGTCATCGGGTACATGAGGTAGCCCACAAGCTCTGGCGTAGTCATGGCGGCGAGTAGAGGCAAACTCAGTGAATGCGGCAGTAAGAGCGGAGACAGATGACAGAGAAGCACGTGGGTCGGTAACAAGAGAGGCGAGAATACGAGAGAGAACAGGACGGTACGTGCGGTAGTAGTCAGTGATAGGAGTAGAGAGGGAAGCAGCAAGAGCCGACTCAGGAGGGGAAGGAAGTACAGAAGGAGACGAACGAGGCGGACTAGAACGAAATAGGGCAGTACAAAGGTCAGAGAAGGGAACAGAGGACAAGGGACGAGCACGAGGAGAGTGACGCGAAGGCCAAGTGTGAGAAAGAGGAGGGGACAAAGGGGGTAGGGGAGGAGGGAAAACAGCTGGGGAGGGGTCAGGAGGAGGAAGCGGAGGACTAGAGATAGGAGGAGGGGGAGGGGAAGGAGGAGAAGTAGAGGGGAGACCTAGGGTCCGAAGACCAGAGACAAGAGGAGGAGGTGGCTGCTGCTGCTGCTCCTGCTGCGGCTGCGACCGCTGCTCCTCCAGCTGCGGCGGCTGCTGCTGCTCCTGCTGCTGCGGCTACTGCTGCGGTTGCTGCTGCGGTTGCTCCTGCTCCGGCTGCTGCTGCTACTGCTGCTGCTCCTCCAGCCGCTGTAGCTCCAACTGCTGCCGCTCCAACTCTCTCTCCTCTCGCTCCAACTCCTGCTGCTCCTCACAGGCACGGCGAACATGGGCCTGGTGCCAGGTTGGGTAGGGTTGGGGGGGAGTAGTGTCCAGAGCGGTGGTAGCCTCCACCCACAGAGCCAGCACCACCAAAAGTAATAGGGTCCGTCCCAGGCTCTCCAGGTCCAGCAGAGGGTGCACCCCCAGGGACAGCTCCACTAACACCAGCTCCCCGAAGACTAGAGTCTCCTGCAGTCATGGGCTCAGCTCCAACTCCAGCACCCCCAGAACCAGGACCTCGCACAGATACGCTCTCTGCTCCAACTCCAGCACCTCTAGAGCTAGCACCTCCAGGGTCCTCGCCACGAAAACTGACGGCTCCTGCAGGGTCCGCTGTAGGCTCGGAGGAGGACTGCGGGGAAGGAGGCTGCACCTGAGGGGCTACCGAGGGGGGAGGGGTAGCGTGGGACACACCTCACGGGGCGGGACCAGGGGGGGGAGGCTATACCGGGGGAGCAGGGAGGGGGGCTGAGGTCAGGAAGAGAGGGGGAGGAGGAATCGAGAGACCTCGACAGGGGTACCTGACGTAGTAGGGGACGGACTCGTCAAAACGAACGTCATGAGAGTCAAAGAACCGGTGAAGGGGAGGGTGGCAAAAGGTGTATTTAGAGGAGGCCTCAGGGAAACCAAGGAACAACGCGAGGTGAGATCTTGTCTGTGGAGGTGTCGCGAACAAGTGCCAAGCAACCCCAGACACAAAAACGCGACGCAGCACCAGGGGACCCGGTCCAAAGACTGGTCGGTGAAACCTCTGGCCGATGACACGTGGCCAGAGGTTCAGCTGGTGAGCGGCGTACTGAACCGCATAGGGCCACAGAAAATGGGGGGCATGGGCGTGAGTCATGGAGGTGCGGGCGTTCTCCATGACCAAGCATATGCGGCGCTCAGCAACCCAATTTTGTTGTGGGGACTCTGGAAGCGTCCACGACTGACGGATGCCCTACTCGTGACAGAATCCAGCGAGAACTCCAGACCGAAACTCACCCCCGCGGTCGGAGTGAAGACAGCTGACACGAGGACCACGAGTGTCCGCAGTGGTAAGCAACCAACAGATCAGCATAGAAGTCACGTCGGACTTCTTCGCCAGGGGGAACACATGGTGTAGCGGGAGTATTCGCCAACGACCACGAGAAAGAAACTCTCTTGCTCAGGGCCAGGGCGCAAGGCGGGCCCCTAGACGTCCAAGTGGAGAGTCTCAAAGGGCTCGGTGGCCGGACGAAGGGAGGAGGAGTGAGGGGTGGCGCGCAGCCAACCCTCAACGCAGGGACTGCAGGGTGGCGCAATCGAAGGCGGCAACGACGGCAAGACACGCGGGAGGCCTAAGACAAGACGCTGACCAGACATTGTGCGCAGGCAAAAAATGGACGGGTGCACCATCCGTTGGTGCCACAAAACAGTGGGGTGGGCAAGTGACCGGCAGGAGCACGATGCAGCGACTGGAATAGACACCGGAACCTGACCAAACACAGTTACCTAGGGAGACGCGACAACCTGGTGAGACGCGGGAACCTGACGGGGGGCAGTGACAGGGGTCGAGGGCAGTAGCTGCTGCTGCTGTTGTTGCTACCCTCGGGGGCCAGTGTGAAGTGTGTAGATACCAGAGCCCAGCTCAGCGGTAAAGGTGGCGAGAGGCGCGTACGTGTCCCCGCCGACACAAACCGTAGTCTCGCCAGAAGGCTCAATCCACACACCCACGTCTAACTCATGAGCGGCCTCACGCCCACCAAGTTCCTCGAGAAAGAGGGGACATGGAAGCCAGTAAGAGAACCGGAGGGAACAGTCGGGCACGGAAGCGTAGTAGTGTAGCGAGCAGTGACTGGTCCCGAAGTGGGATCAGCCACTGCTACAGAGACCAGCGTAGGAAGCGGGTTAAGTATCGTGCAGTCGCGGAAGAAACAATGCGCAGCTCCATAGTCCAGACTGAAAGATAGCGAAGCGTCCTCCAGGGCAGCTCATGGACTAGTGTCTACACAAGTACCTACACTAGCAACAGGCACCTCAGCAAGACTAGCACCTAAAGTAACAACACTCGTGTAAACAGAGTCAGAAGCAGAAGAGTCAACTATAGCATACATAGCATGAGGAAGTCCTAACAGATCAACCAGCTGAGAAGCCAACATGCCCCACAGAGCGGGGACGTACGTCTCAACAAGGGGAAGCCAGTTAGAGGCAGGGTCGTCAACACCGTAGGCCAACCGAACCGTGTCAGTAAGCTGAGCAAAGCACAAACCCGGTGGGTGGCTACGGCCACAAGGCTGGCCGCGGCGGGCACCTGTCAGAACGTGATAGGTGCAGGGAGGGTGGACGACACCGCGATGCAGCTGACGCTATCCTGACCCTTGCCCCAAAGCCTGCTGCTGCCGCTGCTGCTGCTGTGGCTGCTGCAAGGGGAGGGGCTGCTGCCGCTACTGCTGTCGCTGAGTCAGGTACCACGCCGCTGCTCCACCCCCTGCAGCTGGCAGACCAGTAGGTGGCTGACGAACTCGGGAGTCACCTCCACCAGCTGCAGAAGGGGAGTCACCAGCTGCTGCACGAGGCGCTCCTCCAGCCCCTACACTCCCGCCACCGCCGCTCGCCACGTCACCCCTACCGCCTCCGCCGCCTCCGCCCACACCCTGACCTCCCCTCCTGCCACTCCTACCCCCGAGACCGCGAAGAAGTCGTAACAGCAGCTGCGGTCACGTCAGTAGCGGCAGTGGCGAGGGAGGCAGTAAAGGTGGGCAGCTGAGGGACAGTGCATCCGTGAAAAAGTGGAGGGGGCACAGCACCATAGGCAGAGGCTACCGAGCAGAGGTTGCTCTCGACGTCCTTGAGAGCAGACTCAAGGACGCCGATAGTGAGCTCGCTAGGATGCTTCAGAAGAAGTGCGTCACGAACCGAAGAAACGCGGTTAAGGAGGCTAGTGGTGATGAAATAGATAGTAATCGCCATAGGGGGAGGGAGTAGTGCAAGCTGTTCGTCAGTGCAGGCAGCGCGGTAGCTGGAATGGAGCGACCGCAAGTGAGCAAGCAATTCATCAGAACGCTCAAACGAGGCGAGGTCAGGAAACAGGAACGGGAGGAACAGGCGACCAAGAGAGACAGTGGTGGGAGTAGCGTAGTGGGCCTTGATCACAGTCAGGAACTCACTAGCCGAGCGAACTTGAGTGAAGTGGGCCTCCTCAAACTCAGGGAGGAGGCTGCTGAGGGCGATGCAGGCCTCAGCGTCACGCGACTTCCACGCTGTGAGGTCCGCACGCTGGCGGGCATAACGATCTCTGGATGCATCGCTAGGGTCAGTGCCTGAGGGTGCAGGATCATCGGGCTTAGGAAGGTCTCCAGAAGCGTGCGCCCATAGAGACTCAACTGCCCGAACCTGGCTCTCTAAAAGGCGGCACGCACGCAGGAGCCGGACGGAGAACTCAAGCGGCCTAGAGTGAAGCTCGTAGTCACACTGAGCAGCGACGTGCAGCAGCACCCGAAGAGTGGTCATCTTCGGGGTGGGAGAGAAGGTCTGAAAGTAGTAAACTCCCTGCCGCTGACTGAAGCCTCGAGCCACGTAACGCGCCTTGAAGACAGGCGGAGAACCCGGCGGCCGCTTCACCCTGAAAATCCACATGCCATCGACAATGTTCGCCCCAAGTGGGGGAACCTCGTCGACATAGGTGCCTGTGGACTCCCAGGAAGCCATCTCTGCGTCCATGGCTGTCTGCCACTGAGAGGAGTAGGGACCCTCTATCGCCTCTGCGTAAGAGCGCGGGGTCGGGATGTCTGGTGCATCCGGGTCTCCCTCAGGGGCAAGCAGCATGGACACGAGATGAGGTAAAGCAGCAGCAAAACACTTGAAGTCCTCCTGCATGTCCTCAAGGACGTCCATGCTAAGAGCACACTCACCCCCGACGGACGGAGGAGAGACAGACTCAGACTCAGCAACAAGACTAGCGGTGTAGTCTAGACGACTGTGAGCAGCAAAGTCGACAAGCTCACCAACTAAGGCAGACGCAGCAGTGGACTCAAAGGAAGGGTCATTGACAACAGTGGCCAGGAGACGCGTGACAGTAGGACTGGCAGCACGAAGAGAGTCAGACTCAGGGTCCGGACCGTTAGCAAGGGAGGACGCAGGAGGAGACGGCAGAGGGACACGCTGTGGAGCAGTGGACGGACGAAGTGCCATCTGGTGCGTGCCGGGGACAGGAGGAGGACGCTGACGCGGAACTCGACGACTAGCACGAGCAGTGCGAACGGGGGACGCAGGACGAGACGCAGGCTCACGACGCTCAGCAAGACCTCCTGTCGGACCAGTGTAATGAGAGGGAGCAGGTATTGGGGAGGCAGGCTTTAGCTGCAACTGTGACTGGACAGGCGGCGAACACTCTAAGGGAAGAGGAGGACCAGTAGAAGGCGGGAGACCAAGAACCTGCTGAAGGAGCGGAACGTAGTACGGCCGCGGCCGCGCAGCGCCTCTAGAACTAGCAGGGACAGCACCAGCACCCCCAGCGTCAGCTCCAACTCCATCAGTACCACCAGCGTCAGCAGTATCTCCAGCTCCAGCTCCAGCAAGGCCACCCGAAGCCCCAGCAGCTCCAGTAGCACCAGGGCCAGCACCTCCAGCAGCACCAGCTCCAGCAGCACCGCCAGCTCCAGCAGCCCTAGTAGCACCTGCTCCAGCAGCACCGCCAGCTCCAGCAGCCCCAGTAGCACCAGCTCCAGCAGCACTACCAGGCCCAGCAGCTCCAGTACCTCCAGTACGAGCACCTCCGGGCCCAGCGGCTCCAGACCCCCCAGTAGCTCCAGCAACAGCAGGACCTCCAGGGCCCGCAGCACCACCAGCTCCAGCAGCACGGCTCCAGCGCTGAGCAAACCACTCGCGCAGCTGCTGCGGGGAGAGCGGCTCTCGACGGGACGCAGCACCTCCAGACTCCTCACGAGCAGGCTCAGCACCCTCAGGCTCCGCACCTCCAGACTTAGCAACCCCAGGCTCAGCACCCCCAGTCTCAGCACCCCAGTCTCAGCACCCCCAGGCTCAGCACCCCCAGGCTCAGCACCCCCAGGCTCAGCACCCCCAGGCTCAGCACCCCCAGACTCAGCACCCACAGGCTCAGCACCTCTAGCAGCACCAGAGTCAACAGCTACCTCGACAGGCTCGACTGCGTCAACCTGGGACACACCTGAGGGGGCAGGACCCTGAGGGGGGAGAGGGTCTACCGGGGGAGGACCTGGCGTGAGGAAGAGCGGCGGCGGGGGGAGGGGGGCAGTGCGGTAGGGGAAGAGACGGTAGTTAGGAACCGACTCGTCAAACGTGACGTCCTGAGAGGACGGAACACGGCGCGAGGTGGGGTGGTAAAACTGCCAGCCAGGCGCATCAGGGGGGAAGCCAAGGAAGACGCAGGGAACAGCACGGGAAGACAGCTTGTCCGCAGACAAGTCGCGGACAAAAGCTCGAGATCCCCAGACACGGAACGAAGACGCATCGCCAACCTTCCCCGTCCACCGCAGAGTAGGTGTGGTCTCCGGCACAGAGACCCGGGGCTGGAGGTTGATCTGATGCGCCGCGTACTGAACCGTGAACGGCCAAAGAAAATGGGGAGCAGCCGCATGAATCATGGACGTACAAGCAACGTCCATGACCATGCCAATGCAGCGCTCAGCAATCCCATTTTGCTGCGGAGAGGCCGGAAGTGTGAACGTCTGGCGGATGCCCTCGGCCCGACAGAAGGCCCGCAGAAGGTCGGAGGAAAACTCTCCACCTCTGTCGGAGTGCAGACACAGAACAGGAAGGTCCGAGCCGAAACTCTCGCTGAGGTGGCGACGGGCAGCGCGGATCCAGTCGATCAGCACCTCAGTGACCTCACCCTTGCGGCGCAAGGGGAAGACTGTGGTGTAACGCGAGTAGTCGTCAACCACCAGCAGAAAGTAACGCTCGTGACCCTGTCCCTGGACGCGGGCTGGGCCCCACACGTCCATGTGAAGAGTCTGCAGGGGAGCCTCTGTCAGAGGAAACTCGGAGGAGTGAGGAGCGGCGCGCTGCAGCCCCTCGACACAGGGAACGCAGGTAGGGGCAGGCCCCGGGGGAAGGGGAGGGAGAGACCGGGGAAGACCAGTGACAAGGACACGGGAGGCCATGCCCCGGAGACGAGGCAGGGAGGGGTGACCAAGGCGGTGGTGCCAGAGAAGAGTCTCGTGTGACAAGAGGCGACACGAGCAAGGGGCAGACTCAGGACCAGACCGGGACGCGGCAGCAAACACCTGACCAGACGCGACTACCTGAGCAGACGCAGCAATTGGAGGAGACACGGTAGTCAGGGTGTAAAGGCTTGAGCCAGGCTGACGAGTGAACGTGGCCAGGTGTCGGCCCGTCCGAGCACACGTACGGTGAGTCACTCGCTGACTCGCAGGCGTGAGCTGGTCAACCCCGCCATCCTGGAGGTCAGCTCCACTCACCAAGTTCGTAGAGAACGGGGGGAGGTAAAGACCTGACAGCGAGCCAGACGGGGCGGCCGGACACGGCAGAACGGTGGAGTAGTGGGCAAGGACTGGACCCCCAGAGGGGTCAGCCAGGGAGACTGCAACTGGCCGACTAAGCGGCGTGAGTGTGGTGCAGTCGCAAAAGAAGGAGCGGGAAGCCCCTGAGTCAAGAGTGAAGGTGTGCAAGACCGCAGCAGGCGCAGCACCAGAGAGAGCAGACTCACCAGCACCTGGAGCAAGAGACGCACTAGCACCTAGAGCAGCAGCCTCACAAGCACCTGGAGCAGGTGACTCACGAGCACCTAGAGCAGCAGCCTCACCGGCACCTAGAGCAGGAGACGCACCAGCACCTAGAGCAGCAGCCTCACCAGTACCTAGAGCAGCAGACTGGATACCGGGGTCAGGCGGCACACACAGATGACAGGCACCCTCGGCACTAGTAGACAATGCATACATGGCAGTGAGGGTAGCATCATAGTCAAGAGCAAATATATCTACCCTCTTCTTAAGCAGCTCCAGCCATGCGGGGAGCTCAGCGTCGTCGCCGAACTCTGTACGCCAAGCGACGCTCAGACGGGAGAAGCAGCGGGACTCCGTGTGACTAACCGTCCCGCAAGTCTGACCAGTCCGGACACCTGTGCGAATGACGTACAGGCAGCGAGCAGTACTCCGTGACCCTCTACTCTGAGTGTACCACTCACGAAGCTGCTGGGGCGAAAGGGTCTCACGCGGACGACGCCGCAGCTGCACCTGGCCGCTACAAGAAGCTCCCGAACTACCCACTCCAGGACGACTCCCACTTCGGCCACCCCGACAACCCCAACTAGCGTACCACTCACGAAGCTGCTGGGGCGTGAGGGACTCACGTTGACGTCGCTGGAGCTGCATCTGGCCACCGCCAGGAGCAGCAGTAGTAGCAGAAGCAGCAGTAACAGCAGTAGCAGCAGTAGCAGCAGTAGTAGAGCGGCCACCCCTACAACCCCAACTAGCGTACCACTCACGAAGCTGCTGGGGCGTAAGGTGTCAGAATGTTATAATTGTCTAGCCTGCAGTGGGGTACTCCATAGTGAGTACAGCCCAATTAGGGTTTGCTATATGTGTCCAACTGCTTGCTAGTGAACATCCTCCTTTCTTCATTCTTACTTTCTACTACTACTTCTGACATGCTATCAGAGCAGGTCGATCCCCTTGGGTCGATCCTGTGGGTGGGCCCACCACCTCACTGCTTCCGCTGCTACTGCTACTCTGTGTGTTGCACGCCCCATGGCGTGCGACGGATTTTTCATCCCGCCGCGCGCTCGGAGCGTGCGGCGGTTTTCTGCCCGCCGTGCGCCCCGAGGCGCGCGGCGGTTTTCTGCCCGCGCGCGGCGGTTTTCTGCCCGCCGTGCGCCCCGAGGCGCGCGGCGGCTTTCTGCCCCGTCACTCCGCGCGTCGCTCCCGGGAGGCGCTGCGACGGGCGACGGGGACCCGCGCGTCGCCCCCCGTCGCCCGTCGCGGCCTGCGCGACCTGCGTAGGGCCCGCGCGCGGCCCGTACAGCCTGCGCGCGGCCCGTACGGGCTGCGCCAGGCCCGCGCGCGGCCTGTACGGGCTGCGCCAGGCCCGCGCGCGGCCCGTACGGGCAGCGCCAGGCCCGCGCGCGGCCCGTACGGGCTGCGCCAGGCCAGGGCGCGCCTCGGGCCGCCCGCACGCGGTTCGTACGGGCTGCGCCAGGCCCGTGGGCGCCCTGTTTCCTCTTCCCCTGCGCTGCCCGCTGTCCCCCGTGCTTCTGACGGCGCCCCACCCCTGCTGCTGCCCGTTCTCCTGAATTAGGGTTTGGGGGTGGGGGGTATGGGGGTGCAGTTTCTGTGCGTCGTCCCCTGCTCCTCCTCCTCCTCCGTCTCCCAGTGCTGCAGCTGCCGCTGAGGGGGGTGGGTGTGTGGGAGCCGAAGGAGTGGTACTAGGGGGGTGACGTGCAAGTGGAGTTAGGAGTGAAGCAGTGGGTGTGTGGGACAGTTGGAGGAGGTTGAGCGGAGGCTGCTGTCTTGTCGTCCGCAGCACCTGTAGTCCGGGGCGCACTGTCCTGGTAGCCCAGAGAGTCTGCTGCGCCTGTCGCCCGAGGGTCCGTTGCTCCTGTAGCTCGTCGTAGCCCGTGAGCCAGTTACTCCAGTAGTCTGGGGCGCACTGTCCCGGTAGCCACTGTGCCAGCAGCTCCTGTTGCCCGTGTGTCTGCAGCTTCAGCCGCCGTCTCTCATCTTCTCTCCTCTCACAGTCCCTCCTCCTCCTCACTTGCCCGCTGTGATTACCTCTAGCTTTGCTTATAATTGTGAACTATTACTATGCTTGCTTGTTGTGCTGATTACACCCCACTTTGGCTATGGGGGTGTGTCAGAATGTTATAATTGTCTAGCCTGCAGTGGGGTACTCCATAGTGAGTACAGCCCAATTAGGGTTTGCTATATGTGTCCAACTGCTTGCTAGTGAACATCCTCCTTTCTTCATTCTTACTTTCTACTACTACTTCTGACATAAGGGACTCACGCGGACGGCGCTGGAGCTGCATCTGGCCACGCCAGGAGCAGCAGTAGCAGTAGAAAGAGCAGTAGCAGCAGGAGCAGCAGCAGCAGGAGCAGCAGTAACAGTAGTAGCAGCAATAGCAGTGCGGGTAGGGCAGTGCTCACCAGTGGCGAGAAGGGCAGGCGCACGACGGCGGCGACGGCGGGGCCGCTACCACTGCAGGGCGAGGGCTTCGCGGCAGCTGCTGAAGGGCGGGGTCGCGACCGCGGCAGGGAGCTCCGCAGCAGCTGCTGCAGGGCGGGGCCGCGACCGTGGCAAAGGGGGGGGGCTCCGCGGCAGCTGCTGAAGGGCGGGGCAGGTCCGCGACGGCCGCTGCTGCAGGGCGGAGCAGGGCCGCGACGGCAGCTGCTGCAGGGCGGGGCAGGGCCGCGACGGTAGCTGCTGCAGGGCGGGGCAGGGCCGCGACGGCAGCTGCTGCAGGGCGGGGCAGGGCCGCGACGGCAGCTGCTGCAGGGCGGGGTAGGGCCGCGACGGCAGCTGCTGCAGGGCGGGGCAGGGGCGGCCGTCCGAAGGGCGGGCGCGGGGTAGGGCAGAGCGCCGCGGCGGGCAGGGGCGACGCCGCGCGGGTCCCGCAGGGGCGTCGCGACGAGCGGGAGCGACGCCCGGGTCCCGTTGGGGCGTCGCGACGCGCAGGAGCTGCGCCTCGCGGGTCCCGCAGGGGCGTTGCGACGAGGCGGGGGCGACGCCCGGGTCCCGCAGAAGGCGTCGCGACTAGCAGGGCGATGCGTCGCGGGGTCCAGGGGCGGCCGCGCGGGTGCAGGGCGGGCCCGCGCGCGGCCTGCAGGGCAGGGCGGCAGGGTGGCGCTCGAGGGCGCGGGTAGGCAGGCGCTCAAGGGCGCGGGTAGGCAGGCGCTCGAGGGCGCGTGTAGGCAGGCGCAAGGCGCGTGATTCGGGCAGGGCAGAAAAAAAAGTTCGTGGTGGGCCTTAATAAAAAAAACCGATCTCACTAGAGAACCTGCTCTGATACCATGTTAAAATGACAGGACAAGGAATGATTGAACTAGCAAAGAGGAGGGTACCAATAAGATAACCTAACAGTGTTGTACCCCATATAATCTACCCCACTGCAGCCTCATATATGTTTGACATTTATGTTGTTTTTGTGTGTCACAAAGCGATTGAGACATTTGTGTCCCCACAGGAATGTACCCTAACACCACACTTTGAAGCACACATCCCACAAACACAAATGCAAACGCTCGCAAAAGGGTGCAACACCACGTAATGATTGTGAACGGGTCGAAGTGGGTGCTCAATATACACCAATGCTGCAACTGAGATTGATGGGGTCGTTGAAACAGCGAAAACACGCTGCCCCAACGACGATGACAACCTCAGATTACAAACACGGTGCATATCAGCACAACAACCCCCCGTGAAACAACCAACTGACACGAACACACCCGCACAAACTGACCCGCACAAACACACCCGCACACACATGCATACACGAATACTGAGAGCAGACAAGCATAACGAAGAGTTGCTCAATTTATTATGTATCAATCACTGCTAGCTTGACCCCCCTTCCTCCCTCTTTCCGCCTTCCCTCCTCTCTCTCTACCATCAAAATCTCCTACCACCCTTTTCCACATTGTCGTCTCTCTTGCATTCCCCTCCTTGCTCCCCACAATGCGTCTTGCACACCTTGCAAAACAAACAGGTTAAGTAAAAATGAATTGTCGTCGGAGAACGCAGTGAATTATTCAATGACGAGCACATGATTGTGAAACAGAACTTGATAAGCACGTATGTGTTGAAATCTGATAAGTACAAAATGAAAGTCCCGATGAACATAGATACAAAACAGAAATGAAATGCAAGTCTTGCAACAAAAGAAACCGAATTTGACGACTCAAAAGCGTGGTTTGAAACATAGATCCCCTGAGGTCACGCACACCACGCTGGTGTGCAGCAAGGCTCCAGCGAGCAACGAGCTGGGCATCGCCATGCTACAAGGCGCCAGAGAGTTGCAGCAAGGCACCGGCAGGCTAAGAAGAGAAAGCAGGCTGCCGTAGCAAGGCCTGAGCACACGGCAGCAACGCGTGAGCTCACTGCAGTAAGGTGTGAGCTCACTGCAGCAACGCGTGAGCTCACTGCAGCAACGCGTGAGCGTGCGCAATAATTTACCAGCGCGCTACCGCAACAAGGCTGCCGCAGGAATTTGCCAGCGCCGCAAACAAGGCAGCAGCGCACAAGCCGCCAGCACGCTACAAGGTGCCAGCGCGCTGCGAGGGCACCTGCAAGGCGCCAGCGCATAAGGCGCCAGCGCATAAGGCGCCAGCGCGTAAGGCGACAGCGCGTTAGGCGACAGCGTGGTCGTGCAGCAACCCACCAAAGGCGACGGCGGGAAGGGAGGGAGAGGCGACGAGGAGGAGGAAGGGAGAGCGTTGGCGGGGAGGGAGGGAGAGGCGACGGTGGGGGGTGAAGAGAGGCGACGGCGGGGAGTGAGGGAGAGGTGACGGCAAGGTGGTTCTAAAAACGCAATTGGTTAGGAATGGCGACGGGGTTGGGAAGGTACTTGGGGTGGGAAGATAAGGGGAGATCAGAGTTGAGTACCGTAGGTGCTTGAATTCAAGAAACGGGACTCCCAAGGGAGCAGAGTTGACAGTGGGGAAAGGAAGGGTTTGGGTTCGGTTTGTGTAGCGCTGGCAAGAAAATTTTCTGCCAACTAGGCATGAACCAGTTTTCACATTCTAAATACATCAGTTCCGTTATACTTGTCAAAATTGTTATGAGTTGTAAAAGAGAGTGCGCGGAATAACGAATAACGAAGATGTGACTCAATGAACTGACAATACAATGAAGTCACGTGCTAATATAGTGGGTCAACCTAGCTAGGCGAGAACCTCGGGAACACGAGGTTGGGTGCAGGTTGGGCAAAGGAAAGCCGAAGGCGACGCGAGGTTGCTTCGGCAGCAAGCAAAATGGCCGAACGTGCACTTCCGAAAGTTGGGGTTGTACGCGGTTGAGAAAACCCCTATAAGAAAAAGGGTTTTTCATTGCACTACCCCCGCCCTTAAGAAAGGTGGTCAACATCCGCAGCCCGCTTGCGGGCTAGGTAATCACCAAGAAGCGGAGAAGCTCCAAGCGAGGCGGATGGCACCCAAGTGTCGTCCTCACTGGTGCGGTCAGTCCAACGAATTAGAAAATCCACGTGGCGTCCAGAAGCGTCGAGCCGAACACGATGCGCCAAAATCTTGGACGGGTCAAGCGTCGGTTCCGGGATAGGTCGGGCTGTCGGGGCAGCGTTCTGGCACGTGATGTTTGTCGTGGCAGGCACGAACTTGCGAAGGAGGCTGACGTGGAAGACGTCATGTATACGCCAATCTTCGGGTAGCAGCAGCTTCGCGATGACAGGTGTCACCATTTTGATGATCTTGAAAGGCCCACAAAATCGTGGCTGTAACTTCGATGGACCGGGCAGGTGCAGGTTTTTCGTGTCAAATAGCACTAATTACCCAGCTGCCAAGACGAGTTCTCGTCGTAGAAGGTCGGTGTATTTGCGGGAAGTGGTATTCGCCTTGCGGATTGCGTCCGCAGCCTTCTCACGAGCTTCCTGCAGTTCCGTCACAAATGTTTGTGACCGCGGGACCGGGTTGTCAGATGTAGTCGTCATGGGAACCGTGGGGTCCATCCCGTAATTTAAAAAGAACGGGGAGTGATTGGTCGTACTGGACGGGGCATTGTTGAACGCGAACTCTAGCATGGCGAGCGAGTTTTCCCATCGAGCGGTGTCGGGGCAGTTTGTCCTGATCAACTGCTCCATAGTTTGATTGGTGCGCTTGGTCTGGCCGTCCGTTTGGGGGTGGCATGCCGATGAGAACTGTAGCTTCGTGCCGTACTGCGCCCACGTTTCCTTCCAAAATTTCGACGTGAACTTCGGATCTCGGTCGCTGATGATCGCTGATAGGATTCCGTGCAGTCGCACGACCGTTGAGATGAAGAGGCGCGCAGTATCTTCGGCGATGATGGTTGTACGTGTTAAAAGGAATGGATTGTTGGCCCCGCTCTTGCTTGGGCAATGCCGACGACTTGGTCGGATGTACGGGATTAGCAGCCGACCGTTCACAGTGGGAGAGTTGCTCGACAGGCATCGTCGAGCTGCAGGGGACCGCTGTGGTGCTGATGTCGACCAGGGAGCTCGACAGCTGCAACTGACTGGTCTGGTCGACGGGCGGGCCGTCGACCAGGAGGGGCAGTTCGATCGGGAGGCCTCCGTCGACCTGCAGCTGGACCGGGAGGTCTCCGTCAACTTGCAGCTCGACCAGGGGGTCTCTGTCGACCTGCAGCTCGACCAGGGGGTCTCCGTCGACCTGAAGCTCAACCGGGAGCAGTCTGTCGACCTGCAGTTCGACCGGGAGGTCGACGGAGCAGTCCGTCGACCTGACAAGTGAGCAGCGGTCGACGAGGGGAGCTCGGCGACAATCGCTAACGGTTCTGGTCAACGGAAGGGGTCCGTCGACCAGGGGGTAGCTCGACGGGAGTTGTGGTCGACCAGAGGCACCTGGTGGTCGACGGTCGGCCGGAAGCACCTGGTGGTTGACCGGGTCGACTGGGTAACCTGCTCGACGAGTTCTGCGGAGGCACGCGAACGTCGTCAAGGTCGCAATGGCGCAGGCGACTTCGGGCTTGTATCCTGAAGTCGATGTGGCTCGTCAGGCGCAGACAACAGCCGACGGATGCCCAACGAGGCAAGTCGGGCCAATCGCCTGCGCGCATCTGCGAGCGTGCGCACTGCTGTGTTCTACGGGGCAACGCCAGACAGCCGCTCTGCTGCAGCGTGGCACGCCGTCGACCTGCTCTGTTGGCAGATCGCCCTTCTGCAGTGCTGGCGCGGCTCCTCTACGCAACGCTGGCAGGTGGTCGACCGAGCTGTGCTGGCGGTCGACCAGGCTAGCTGCAGGGTTGCTAGGTGCCTGATGTAGTCATTGTTGCCGTTGCTTGTTCTATCATTCTGTAATTTCGACTTTGCCTAGTGGAAACTCTTGCCGATCTCTCCCGTGAATGTGCAAGCACTAAGGAACTAAGCAAAGCTACGATCACCTCTAGTAGTTCGTGCCAACCCGCGTAGTCTAGCTCACTACCGTTGTAGAGTGAATCTCCTCATGGTGCGGTGAGCGTGGACGGCCCCGCATATTACCTTCAGATAGGAGCCGACTTTTGCACCTACTAAGTCGTTCGTAGGCCGGCAGCAGTGATAGTCGCCATGGTCGACCCCGTAGTTGATGCGGGCATAGCGGACACCTTGGAGGCACGTTTGGCTAACGCAAGGAGACGCCACGCGGATGGCGAGTACGGGACGATCCCCTTGGTGATCGCCGAGTTGGGCATCCGGTCGTAGTGGGCGACGGAACACCCTTCCTGTCCTGCTTCTCCTCAACCGGTGCGCAACGAAGGTGGCGTCGATGACGAGGTCGACGGAGGTGCACAAGCCAGCGGCAGCGAAGGCACGAGGCAGAGAGGGGTGATCAAGGTCGACGGTGGTGTCGACGGAATCCAGGCGCGAGTGCAGCGGTCGACGGCGGCTGCAGGCAGCTCGCGTGCCGACGTCGATGTTCGACGCCGCTCTCCTATACGAAGCGGCGGAGGGCTCTCGGCGACGACGAATGTGACGGCGGGTGGGATTGCACCGACGTATGGCTACTTCAAGTTCTCGCCAGATCGGATCACCATCGCACCGCTGCAAGGTCGACGGGACCTCATCATGTGGAGGGAGTCGATCGAACCTCAGCTGGAGGTCGCCGGGCTGAAGGGCTTCGCCGACGGCACCGTGCCAATTCCGCCCGAGGAGGATGTCGAGCTGCGCGGGGAGTTTCGTTCTGCTCACCTGCTCACCTTCATGGTCATCTCGAGGTGCTGCTCGCCGGTGGTGCAGCTAGCGCTCAGGAGCTGTCGAGAGTGACTGGATGCTTGTCACCAGGCATGGCACTTCATCATGTCGACGTACCAGGCCAGGGACGACCTGTACATCTGACGGTTGGAGGAGAAGATGACTCACATTCGGATGGGCAAGCAGGAGTCGGCCACGGACTACTGCAACCGAGCTCGATGGATCCTGGCCGAGATAAGGATGGCGAGCGCCGAATACTCGACGGCGTCCTACATCACCCACGTCCTCATGGGCCTGCCACGCAGCTACAACCTCATGAAGCGGTTTACGATGGTGCCCGGCACCCGTGAGTCCCTCGACGAGGACTCCCTTATCAGCTACATCCTCCAAGATGAGGCGATGCAGGAGGCAGAGCAGCCCACGGAGTTCCTTCTGCAGGCGAGTTACGCTGCACCGACGAAGCCAAATCGTCAGCAGGAGCAGCGCGGGAAGCCGGGCGGAGGTGGTAGCGGAGGTGGGCGGTCGACGAAGGACGTCGACGAGAAGCGGTCGACGTGGGACAAGGGTCGACGAGGTGGTGGTCGACGGCGGGAGTGCTGGATCTGCGGCGACCCCGACCATCTCTCCTTCGAGTGCCCTGACCGCGATGACAGCGACGAGGACGACATCAAGGGAGGCCGTGGTCGATCGGCCAGTCGTCGCCCCCGTCGAGATGCAAAGCCGCGTAAGGAGAAGCAGACGTCGAAGACGATGTCGTCGACGAAGGACGTCGACAGCTCCAGCGGCAAGGGTCGAGGCGACGGGGAGGCCTCGTGCTCGATGGTCGGCGTAATGGAGCCGACGATCTCGCTGGCGCCGGAGGCTGGTGAGGACTTCCAGGCGGTGGCGGCAGCTGTGCAGGCCAACCCGATGGCGGTGCTGCTCAACAGCGGATGCTCCCACCACCTGATGGGGACGAAGGCGGTCTTCATCGACATGGGGCCAAGCGACGGTATGAAGCATGTGCGTGGATTCAACGGGGCGCTGCAGCCTGTCGAGGGTTGCGGAACCGTCGCTCTACAGGGGGAGGCCGGGAAGCGGGTCCTCATTCCCGACGTGCTCTAAGTTTCGGGCATTCAGGCGAACCTGCTCTCAGCCGGCCAAATGAAGAAGAGCAGAGTGCAGCTGCAGGGCGACGGCGGCGAGATGCTGCTCGTCGCTGCGACCGGGGAGGTGCTCGGTCGAGCACGCTACAGCGGACGAGTCCTCTGCACCGACCTTCGCCCCTGCTCGACGCGGTCGCCGTCGACTGAGGTGGTGGCTCTGCGGACGATTGTCTCAGCGACGAAGACAACCCCTGCCCTGTTGCATGCGAGGCTCGCGCACGTCGGCGTCGACACGATCAAGAGCTCAGCGAAGCATGAAGTTGTCGTTGGGCTCGACATCACGCCGTCGACCGGAGCAGATCCGCCGTGTATCTCGTGCGCCGGAGAGAAGCTGGCGCGGCACACCTTCCCCGACAAGGGCTCGGACGCCAAGGAGGCACTGGCTGTCGTGCACATTGACTTGTGCGGGCCATTTCGGGTGGCTGCCAAGGATGGCAGCTTGTACTTCCTGATGCTGAAGGATCGCCATACTCAATTCATATACATAATGCCGGTCGCTAAAAAGAGCGACGTGCTGCGGGAGTTCCAGAAGTGGCTGGTGCTGGTGGAACGGCAGACAAAGAAGTCGGTGTTGTCGCTTCGCTCCGATCGAGGAGGGGAGTTCCTCGGCAAGGCATTCACCGACTTCGTCGACGGGAAGGGCATCGTCCACGACTTGACGTGCCGCTACACTCCACAGCAGAACGGCATGGCTGAGCGGAAGATGCGCACGGTCATCGAGTCCGTGCGGACGATGCTGCTGCACATGGGAGTGCAACATCTTTGGTGGCACCTTGCTCTACGACAAGCAGTCTGGGTGCGCAACTGCTTGGAGCGGTCGACGCCGCCGCCGGGGTCGAAACGTACCAGCTGGTGACCGGGAAGAAGCCCGGCCTCACTCTAGCGCGGGTGTGTGGGTGCATGGTGCAGTTCATGGTTCCCGAGCAGCATAGCGGTGGGAAGCTAGCGCCGAAGGCTCGCTGGGGGCTTCACCCGGGTGTGTTACCGGAGAGCAAGGGCTGGGAGGTGCTCGACCTGACCGACAACAAGGTGGTCACGTCGGTCGAGGTGATCTTCGACGAAACGCTGTCGCTAGAGGTGTTGAAGGTGAAGTATGGGCCGGCATCGGGGCGGACCTGCACACCCGCCGACGGACACCTCGACGGCAACGGCCCCGCTGCTCGCCGAGGTCGATGAGCCTGCTGATAAGGATATCGTGGAGGTTCTTCCTCCTTTCCCTGCTCTTGCCCCTCCCCCCCCCCCCCCCCCCTCCCATCGCCGATCGGCCTGCGTTGGCACCTGTGTCGACCACCGGCGATGAGGGGAGCCTTGAGGCGTTGCCTGTGGCACCGGCCAGTGGCATCGCCGGCGGTCGACAAGGCGCCAAGCTCGTCGACCAGGACGGGAAGCCGTCGACGACGGAGGAGCAGCAAACAGGGGAGCCGGTCGAACACGAGGCAGCAGCAGGGGTGCAATTGACAGGGGAGCAGCAGCCGGGGCAGTCGATAGGGGAGCTGTCGAAATCAGCAGCAGGTGAGCAGCTGGTTGAAGGGTCGAAGCAACTGGTCGACGACGTGGACGTCGATGAGGAAGCGGAGCAGTCAGTGGGTGTGGAGTCCATCGACAGTGACGTGGTGGAGGTGCTGATCATGAAGCCTGAGCTGCAACGCACAGGTCGAGCTCGACGGCCGCCGGAGCGGCTAAGCTTCCACGCCTGCCTACCGCCAGCTGCCTTCACCACGGTGTACGAGGAGGACGACGACGACCTGTTATACGACGACACCGACGAGGATGAAGAACTGCCGGAGCTCGACCCCGACGTGCATGCCGAACCCGAATACCGCAGGGACATCGCTTCAATGACGGTGAAGGAGGCGCTCTCGAGCTGGAAGGGCGAGGCGGTGAAGGCCGCCATGGAAGAGAGATCCGCAGCCTCATCAGCATGGGCACTTGGGAGCCGGTCAAACGCCCACGCGGGGTGAACATCATGAAGAACCGGTGGGTGCTGATGACCAAGTACCGCATCGACGACACTGTCGACTGCGTGAAGGCGAGGCTCGTCGTGAAGGGCTTCACCCAGTTGTACGGCGCCGACTACGATGAGACGTACTTGCCGGTGAGCAGGTATGTCACGCTGAGGATCTTCCTCAGCATCGTCGCCGTTCTCGACCTCAACCTGATGCAGCTCAACATGAAGAACGCTTTCCGGCAAAGCAAGCTCGACAGGGTGCTCTACATGTACCAGCCGGACTACTTTGGCGATGGGACCGGCCGGGTGTGTAAGCTGCTGAAGAGCCTCTACGGGCTGCAGCCATCGCCGCTGCTGTGGTACATGGCTCTCGACAGTGTGCTACTGGGCGCTGGCTGGAAGAAGAGCCAGGTTGACACGGCGCTCTCCTTCAAGGCCGGCGACGACAGAGTGACCTGCTGGGTGCTGGCCTATGTCGACGACGTGCTCACCGCCAGCAGCAGCACCGCGATGCTGAAGGAGCTGTTGGAGGCTGCCTTCGAGCTGCGCGAGATTTCGCCAGTCGTCAAGTACCTCGGGCTGGAGATCGTGCGCGACAGGCCAACAAGGAAGCTGTGGCTGCACCAGCAGAACTACGCCAATAGGCTGCGCAGGCGCTTCATCGACGAGGAGCAGGGCGGTCGAGTCCCGAAGACGTCGGTCTTGCTCGACGCCTACGCTGAGCTGAGGAGGCGCAGGAGCGCGAGGAGGAGGAGTACCGGCAGAAGGTTGGCTCGCTGCAGTTCGCGGTGACGACGATGAGGCCGGACATCGCGTTCGCCTGCAGCAAGCTTGGGAGCAACCTCACGGCGAGGAGCGACCAGCATTGGTGCGAGGTCGACCGCTGCCTCGCCTACCTCACTCACATCCGCAACACCGCCCTGGAGTTCGGCGAAGGACCAGAGTCGCTGGAGCTGATCGGCTATGTGGATGCCGACGACGTAGACGTCAAGCAGAAACGGACGAGCACGGGCGGCTACGTGTTCGTCTACGGAGGGGCCGCTGTCTCCTGGTCGAGCTCGCGCATCAAGTGCAGGCTGCTTGACGCTGGGAAGCCGAACATCCTCCGTGTGGACAATAAGTCGGGAACCACGGTCGCTGAGGGCTTGGGGCTGATGGGCAACCTCAAGCACATGGAGCGACGCTACGCCTGGCTGCAGCACATGGTGAGGTGCGGGAAGTTCACACTGAAGTACATCCTGACCACCGAGCAGCCGACAGACTTCCTGATGAAGGCGCTGCATTTTCTTGCTTTCAACCGGTATTCTGTCGCCATCGGCCAAGGTCGGCGACGGTGACGATGATGTGCTGCAGTAGGTGCCGTGCCCTTCTGCATGGCTGGTGCAGTGACGGCGTGCTGTGTGTGTGGAGAGTCACTCTACAACGGTAGTGAGCTAGACTACGGGGGTTGGCACGAACTACTAGAGGTGATCGTAGCTTTGCTTAGTTCCTTAGTGCTTGCACATTCACGGGAGAAATCGGCAAGATTTTCCACTAGGCAAAGTCGAAATTACAGAATGGTTGAACAAGCAATGACAACAATGACTACATCAGGCACCTAGAAACTCTGCAGCTAGCCTGGTCGACTGCCAGCACAACTTGGTCGACCGCCAGCCAGCGTTGCGTAGGGGAGCCGCGCCAGCACTGCAGAAAGGCGACCTGCCAACACAGTAGGTCGACGGCGTGCCAACGCTGCAGCAGAGCGGCTATCCTGCGTTGCCCCATAGAAGACAGCAGTGTGCACGCTCGCAGGTGCGCGCAGACGATTGGCCCGACTTGCCTCGTTGGGCATCCTCCGGCTGTTGTCTGCGCCTGACAAGCCACATCGACTTCGGGATACCAGCCTGAAGTCGCCTGTGCCATCGCGACCTCGACGACGTTCGCGTGCTTCCGCAGAACTTGTCGAGCAAGTCACCCGGTCGACCTGATCGACCACCAGGTGCTTCCGGTCGACCTCCCCTGCCTCTGGTCGACCACTGGGTCCCTCGGGTCGACCACCAAGTCCTTCTGGTCAACCACAGCTCCCGTCAAGCTACCCCCTAGTTGACGGACCCCTTCCGTCGACCAGAACAGTCAGCGGTTGTCGCCGAGCTCCCCTCGTCAACCGCTGCTCACTTGTCAGGTCGACGGACTGCTCCGTCGACCTCCCGATCGAGCTGCAGGTCGACGGGCTACTCCATCGACCTCCCAGTCGAGCTGCAGGTCGACGGGCTGCTCCGTCAACCTCCCGGTCGAACTACCCCTCCTGGTCGACGGTCCACCCGTCGCCTTGACCAGTCACTTGCAGCTGTCGAGCTCCCTGGTCGACAGCAACACCACAGCGGTCCCCTGCAGCTCGTCGATGCCTGTCGAGCAGCTCTCCCACTGTGAATGGTCGGCTGCTACTCCCGTACACCTGGCCAAGTCGTCGGCGTTGCCCAAGCGAGGGCGGGGCCAACACTTCATTCCTGTTAACACTCCCCTGTCGCGCTCACGCTTGGGCCTCCAGCCCACACGGCAGTACTCCACGGAGAAAACTCGTCCTCGGCGTGCACCCCACCCTCAGCACGCCGTCACCGCACCAGCCGTGCAGAAGGGCACGGCACCTACTGCTTCACCTCGTCGTTGCCGTCGCCGACGTCGGCCAGACGAAAATGGCCAATGGCGACAGAGCACCGATTGAAAGCCGGAAAATGCAGCGCCTTCGTCAGGAAGTCCGCCGGCTGCTCGGTAGTGGGGATGTACTTCAGTACGAACTTCCCGTGCCTCACCATGTGCTGCAGCCAGGCGTAGCGTCGCTCCATGTGCTTGAGGTTGCCCGTCAGCCCCAAGCCCTCAGCGACCGTAATTGCCGACTTGTTGTCGACGCAGAGGATGGTCGGCTTCCCAGCGTCGAGCAGCTTGAATTCCGCAAGAAGGAAACGAAGTCAACGTCCCTCCTTGCCTGCATCCGTGGCCGCCACGTACTCCGACTCGGTCGACGACAATGTCGCGCACTTGATGCGCGAGCTCGACCAGGAGTTGGCGGCCCCTCCGTAGACGAATACGTAGCCTCCTGTGCTCGTCCGGTTCTGCTTGTCGCCCGCGTCGTCGGCATCCACATAGCCGATCAGCTCCAGCGACTCTGGTCCACCGCCGAACTCCAAGACAGTGTCGCGGGTGTCAGCGAGGTAGGCGAGGCAGCAGTCGACCTCACACCAATGTTAGTCGCTCCTCACCGTGAGGCCGCTCCCCAGCTTGCTGCAGGCGAACGCAATGTCTGGCCTCGTCGTCGTCGCCGCGAACTGCAGCGAGCCGACCATCTGCTGGTACTCCTCCTCCTCGCGCTCTTGGGCCTCCTCGTCGTCGAACGTCAGCTGAGCGTAGGCGTCGACAGAGACCGGCGTCTTCGGGACTCGACCGCCCTGCTCCTCGTCAATGAAGCGCCTGCGCAGTTTGTCGGCGTAGCCCTGCTGGTGCAGCCACAGCTTCCTGGCCGGCCTATCGCGCACGATCTCCAGCCTAAGGTACTTCACCACCGGTGAGATCTCACGCAGCTTGAAGGTGGCATCCAGCAGCTCCTTCAACTCCTTCAGCATCGCGGTGCTGCTGCTAGCGGCGAGTAGGTCGTCGACGTAGACCAGCACCCAGCAAGTCACTCTGTCGCCACCGGTCTTGAAGTAGAGCGCCTCGTCAACCTCTTCCAGCCAGCACCCAGCAGCTCTCCGTTAAGAGCCCTGTACCACAGCAGCGGCGACTGCTTTAGCCCGTACAGGCTCTTCAACAGCTTACACACCCGGCCGGTCCCATTGTCGAAGTAGTCCGGCTAGTACATGTAGAGCACCTTGTCGAGCTTGCTCTGCTGGAAAGCGTTGTTCATGTCGAGCTGCATCAGGTTGAGGTCGAGAACGGCGACAATGCTGAGGAAGTTCCTCAGCGTGACGTAGCTGCTCACCGGCGAGTACGTCTCGCCGTAGTCGGCGCCGTACACCTGCGTGAAGCCCTTCACGACCAACGTCGCCTTCTCGCGCTCGATGGTGTCGTCGATGCGGTACTTGGTCGTCGGCACCAACCGGTTCTTCATGATGTTCACCCCGCGTGGGCGTTCGAACAGCTCCCAAGTACCCATACCGATGAGGCTGCGGATCTCTTCTTCCATGGCGGCCTGCACCGCCTCGCCCTTCCAGCTCGACAGCGCCTCCTTCACCGTCATCGTGGCGATGTCCCAGTGGTGTTCGGGGTCGGCATGCACGTCAGGGTCGAGCTCCGGTAGTTCTTCATCCTCCTCGGCGTCGTCGTACAATAGGTCGTCGTCGACCTCGTCAACATCCTCGTCGGGGACCAGCTGCTTCGTCCCGTTGACCGGCTGCTCGCCTGCTGTTGACTTCGACAGCTCCCCTGTCGACCGCCCCGGCTGCTGCTCTCCTGTCGGCTGCACCGCTGTTGTTGTCTCCTGTTTAGCCGGCTCCCCTGTCTGCTGCTCCTCTGTCGTCGACGGCTTCCCATCCTGGTCGACGAGCTTGATGCCTCGTCGACCGCCGGCAATGCCATGGGCCGGCGCTACAGGCGACGCCTCAAGGCTCCCATCTTCGCCGGTGGTCGACACAGGTGCCGACGCAGGCCGATCTGCGACGGGGGACAGAGGAGCAAGGACAGGGGGAGGGGGAAGAACCTCCACAACATCCTCATCAGCAAGCTCGTCGATGTCGGCGAGCAACGGAATCGTCGCCGCCGAGGTATCCGTCGGCTGGTGTGCCTGCGTCAGACCCGACGCCGGCCCATACTTCGCCTTCCACACCTCCAGCGACAGTGTCTCATAGAAAATCACCTCGACCACCTTGTTGTCGGTCAGGTCGAGCACCTCCCAACCCTTGCTCTCCGGCGTCACCCCCAGGTGAAGCCCCCAGCGAGCCTTCGGCGCCAGCTTCCCACCGCGTTGCTGTTCAGGAATGATAAACTGCACCATGCAGCCCCACACCCGCGCCAGCGTGAGGTCGGGCTTCTTCCTGGTCAGCAGCTGGTACGGAGTCGTCCCCGGCGGCGTCGTCGACCGCTCCAAGCAGTTGCGCACCCAGACAGCCTGTCGAAGAGCGAGATGCCACCAGTGGTGCTGCACGCCCATGTGCAGAAGCATGGTCTGCACGGATTCGACGACCATGCGCATCTAACGCTCAGCCATGCCGTTCAGCTGCGGAGTGTAGGGGCACGTCAGGTCGTGGACGATGCCCTTCCCGTCGACGAAGTCGGTGAACGCCTTGCCGAGGAACTCCCCTCCTTGATCGGAGCAAAGCGACAGCACCGACTTCTTTGTCTGTCGTTCGACCAGCACCGGCCACTTCTGGAACTCCCGCAGCACGTCGCTCTTCTTAGCGACCGGCATTGCCCACACGAACCGAGTATGGCGATCCTTCAGCAGCAAGAATTACAAGGTGCCATCCTTGGCAGCCACCCTAAAGGCCTGCACAAGTCAATGTGCACGACAGCTAGTGCCTCCTCGGCGTCTGAGCCCTTGTCGGGGAAGGTGTGTCGCGCCAGCTTTCCTCCGACGCACGAGACACACGGCGGGTCTGCTCCGGTCGACGGCGTGATGTCGAGCCCAACAGCAACTTCATGCTTCGCCGAGCTCTTGATCGTGTCGACGCCGACGTGCGCGAGCCTCGCAGGCAACCGGTCAGGGGTCGACGCCGTCACCGAGACAATCGTCCGTGGAGCCACCTCCTCGGTCGACGGCGACTGCGTCAAGCAGGGACGAAGGTCGGTGCAGAGGACTCATCCGGTGTAGCGTGCTCGACCGAGCACCTCCCCGGTCGGTGACGAGCAGCATCCTGTCGCCGTCTCCCTGCAGCTACACTCTGCTCTCCTTCGGTTGGCTAGCTGACAGCAGGTTCACTTGTACGCCCGGAACGTAGAGCACGTCGGGGATGAGGACCTGCTTCCCGTCCTCCCCTTGGTTCCGTGACCCTCGACAGGCTGCAGCGCCCCGTTGAATCCACGTACGTGCTTCACTCCGTCGCTCGGGGCCATATGGACGAAGACCGACTTCGTCCCCATCAGGTGGTGGGAGCACCCGCTCTCGAGCAGCACCGCCATCGGGTTGGCCTGCACAGCTGCTGCCACCGCCTGGAAGTCCTCGCCAGCCTCCGGCGCCAGCGAGACCATCGGCTCCACCTTGCTAACCATCGAGCACGACGCCTCCCCGTCGCCTCGGCCCTTGCCGCTGGAGTTGTCAACGTCCTTCGTCGACGACGTCTTCTTCGACGCCTGCTTCTCCTTGCGCGGCTTCTCATCTCGACGGGGGCGACGACTGGCCGATCGACCGCGGCCTCCCTTGTTGTCGTCCTCGTCACGGTCATCGAGGTCGGGGTCGCCGCAGATCCAGCACTCCCGCCGTCGACCACCACCTAATCGGCCCTTGTCCCGCATCGACCTCTTCTCGTCGACGTCCTTCGTCGACCGCCCACCCCCGCTACCACCTCCGCCTGGCTTTCCGCGCTGCTCCTGCTGACGATTCGGCTTCGTCGGTGCAGCGTAACTTGCCTGCAGAAGGAACTCTGTGGGCTGCTCTGCCTCCTCCATCGCCTCATCCTGGAGAATGTAGCTGGTAAGGGAGTCCTCGTCGAGGGAATCACGTGTGCCGGGCACCATCGTAAACCGCTTCATGAGGTTGTAGCTGCGCGGCAGGCCCTTGAGGACGTGGGTGATGTAGGACGCCGTCGAGTATTCGGCGCCCGCCATCCTCATCTCATCTAGGATCCGTCGAGCTCGGTTGCAGTAGTCCGTGGCCGACTCCTGCTCGCCCATCCGAATGTGAGTCATCTTCTCCTCCAGCTGTCCGATGTACAGGTCGTCCCTAGCCTGGTACGTCGACATGATGAAGTGCCATGCCTGGTGACCAGCATCCAGTCGCTCTCGACAGCTCCTGAGCGCTAGCTGCACCACCGGCGAGCAGCACCTTGAGCTGACCATGAAGGTGAGCAGGTGAGCAGAACAAAACTCCACGCACTGCTCAACATCCTCCTCGGGCGGAATTGGCATGGTGCCGTCGGCGAAGCCCTTCAGCCCGGCGACCTCCAGCTGAGGTTCGATCGACTCCCTCCAGGTGATGAGGTCTCGTCGACCTTGCAGCGGTGCGACGGTGATCCGGTCCCAGCGAGAACTTGAAGTAGCCATACGCCGGTGCAATCCCGCCCGCCGTCACATGCGTAATTGCCGAGAGCCCTCCACCGCTTCGTAGAGGAGAGCGACGTCGAACATCGACATCGGCACGCGAGCTGCCTACAGCCGCCGCCGACCGCTGCACTCGCGCCTGGATTCCGTCGACCGCTGCACTCGCGTCGTCGACAAGGAGGTCGACAAAGCAGTTCGTCGACCTGACAAGTGAGCAGCGGTTGACGAGGGGAGCTCAGCGATAGCAGCTGACAAATCTGGTCGACAGAAGGGGTCCGTCGACCAGGGGGTAGCTCGACTAGAGTTGTGCTCGATCAGGGGCACCTGGTGGTCGACCAGAGGCACTGGTGGTCGACCGAAGCAATTGGCGGTCGACCAGGTCGACCTGGTAACCTGCTCGACGATTTCTGCGGAGGCACGCAAACGTCGTCGAGGTCGCGATGGCAAAGGCGACTTCGGGCTGGTATCCCGAATTCCATGTGGCTCGTCAGGCGCAAAAGCCGATGGATGCACAACGAGGCATGTCGGGCCAATCGTCTGCTTGCACTTGCGAGCGTGCACACTGCTGTCTTCTACGGGGCAACGCTGGACAGCCGCCTTGCTGCAGCGTTGGCACGCCGTCGACCTGCTGTGTTGGCAGGTCGCCTTTCTGTAGTGCTGGCGCGGCTCCTTTACGCAACACTGGTAGGCAGTCGACCATGCAGTGCTAGCGGTCGACCAGGCCAGGTGCAGAGTTGCTAGGTGCCTGATGTAGTCTATTCTTGTCATTGCTTGTGCTATCATTCTGTAATTTCAACTTTGCTATTGGAAACTCTTTCCAACTTCTCCCGTGAATGTGCAAGCACCAAGGAACTAAGCAAAGCTACGATCACTCCTAGTAGTTCGTGCCAACCCCCGTAGTCTAGCTCACTACCGTTGTAGAGTGACTTTCCGCAAGATGCATATAGACTCATCAAAGGTGACGTCCTGGGAGGAGAGCTTGCCCGCGAGAAGATCGCAGACAAGGGCAAGGGAACCTCGGACCCAAAATGTTGACGCATCACCAACCTTTCCCGTCCACCGCAGAGTAGGGGAGGTCTCCGGGTGGGAGACACCGGACCAGAGGTTGAGCTGCTCACTGGCGTATCGGACCGCAAACGGCCATAGAAAATGGGGAGCAGCCGCATGGACGATGGAGGTGCGAGCAACCTCCATGACCAAGCCTATGCGACGCTCTGCAATCCAAATCTGCTGTGGAGAGAATGGAAGCGTGAACGACTGGCGGATGCCCTCAGCACCACAGAAGTCCTCGAGGAGGCGGGAGCAAAACTCATCACCTCGGTCAGAGTGCAGTCGCAGGACCGGGAGGTCCTGCCGGAACCGAGCGCTGAGCTGGCGACGGACAGCACGGATCCAGCGGATCAGCACACTGCGGACATCCGCCTTGCTCTGCAAGGGGAAGATCGTGGTGTAGCGCGTGTAGTTGTTAACAACCAGCAAAATTTAGCGCTCTTCGCCCTGTCCAGTAACGCGGGCTGGTCCCCACACATCCATGTGGAGGGTCTGCAGAGGAGCTATGGTCGGAGGAAACGAGGAGGAGTAAGGAGTGGTGCACTGCCGCCCCTCGACGCAGGGAAGGCACGGCTGCGCAAGCGACCTCGGGAGCGGGGGCAGGGACCTGGGGAGGCCAGACACACAAGGAGACAGGAGTGCATGCCACGCCGGCGTGGCAAGGAAGGGTGACCAAGACGGTGGTGCCAGAGGAGAGTCTGGTGTGTGAGGAGACGACACGAGCAAGGCGCATCTACCTCAACCAACCGAGCTACCTGACCTGACTCAGACACCTAAGCAGACTCAGTGGTCCATGTGTATAGAACAGACCCAAGCCTTTGAGTGAACGTTGCGAGATGCTCGCCAGTACGTGAATCCGTACAGATCGCCACGAGCTCTTCCCCAGGCTGGGTAACACTGACAACCTGGTCTTGTAGGACAGCTGTAGCCACCAAGTTCCTAGCAAACGAGGGGAGGTGGAAACTTGTGAGGGAACCAGAGGGGGTTGTGGGACACGGGAGAACAGTGGAGCTACGTGCAACAACCGGACCACCAGAGGGGTCGGCCAGAGTGATAGGAACAGAGGCTGTGAGCGGTGTAACTGTGGTGCAGTAGCGGAAGAAGCAGCGAGACGCGCTTGAGTCGAGTAGGAAAGTGAGCAAGACCTCCTCAGACTCTGCACCTGTGCTAGCTGAGTCACAAGCACCTAGATTAGTAGCCTCTACACCACTAGGTGTCTCTCCACCTTCAGCACTAGTACCCCAAGCTCCGCCACCGGGGCTGCCCCACCTGACAGCCCACTCACGAAACTGTTGTGGCGAGAGTGTCTCCGGCAGACGCTGCTACCGCTGCTGTCCACCCCCAGAACCTTTGCGTCCACCCACGGCACTACTAGTAGGAGTAGACTCACAGGTACCTCTAGTGGTGGCAGCACAGGCTCCGCCACCGGGGCTGCCCCACCGGACCGCCCACTCGCGAAGCTGCTGCGACGAGAGCGTCTCCTCCCGACGAGTACGAGCACCGCGAGCACCAATGCGTCTAGCTCTAGCATGGCTAGCTCCGCCACCAGGGCTGCCCCACAAGATAGCCCACTCGCAAAGCTGCTGCGGCGAGAAAGACTCCTGCACACCCGGCTGTCGCTGACGTAGGACAGTGGTAGTGGCCATGGTAGTCAGTGGCGGCCGCGGAGGAGCAGCTAGGGAAGCGCACGGGTAACTGGGTGATCTAGCGCGGGTCACTCATGGGGCAGGGCTGGAGGTGTTTGTAGTGCAATGCAGTGTGCGGGCAGCTCAGGGCGGCGCTTGAAGGGCGCGTGTGGGGTAGCTTGTGGGTCGCGCGCTGGGCAGCGAGGCGCGAGCGGGCTGCATGGCAGGGTGGCGCGCGGGTTGCAGGACAGGGCAGCGTGCAGGCTGCATGGCAGGGCAGCGCGCGAGCTGCAGGGCAGGGCGGCGCGCGGGCTGCAGGGCAGGGCCGGACGCGGGCTGCAGGGCAGGGCAGCGCGCGGGCTAAAGGGCAGGGTAGCGCGCGGGCTGCAGGGATCCGCGGGCAGGGCAGCGCGCTGGCCGCAAGGCGCGCGAGCAGCAGGGCAGGGCAGCGTGCAGGCTGGAGGGCGGTGCGCGGGCAGTGCACGCGGGCTGCATGGCGCACGAGAGCGTGGGTTGCATGGCGCACTGGAAAACTGCTCGTCTAGGGGCGCGATTCAGGCAGGAAAAACGCCTCGCCTAGGGGCGCGATTCGGGCAGGAAAAACTGCTCGCCTAGGGGCGCGATTCGGGTAGGAGAAACGGCTCGCCCAGGGGCGCGATTCTGGCAAAAATAACGGCTAGCCTAGGGGCGCGATTCGGGCAGGAAAAACGGCTCGCCTAGGGGCGCGATTCGGGCAGAAAAAAACGGCTAGCCTAGGGGCGCGTGCCACAGGCATAAAAATGGGCAGAACGGAACTAACGGTGGGCCCTAAACGAGTGGTCCTACGGATGGACCTACTCTGAAACCATGTCAGTAATAACGTGCAAGGATGAATGGATCATGCACCAGGGTGATACAAATAGGGTTGACCTAAAGTGCCGTACCCCTGAAAGTATGGCCCACTACAGTCTAGAGACATACAAAGCAATTTGACAGACTTGATGACAAGAGAAGAGCAAGAGTCAGGGTTACTGTAGAAATGCCAATAATAATAAGGAAATGTACCTCTCATGGTACATGGCTAGCTATATATATTTATGTGTGTAATCTCAATGTTTGATCAATCTTGTCATCTACATTCACTATGTACAAGGTTCCCAGCACTACCAAAGACTTCCGCCTCCAACTCTAGCAGAATTTTTCTATTCAAATATCCTTATCCTAACAATGTTGTTTCTTTACCGTTTCGTGCCTGACCACACAGTAACGTTCCAACATTGTGCAGAAAAGGCTCTGCCAGGCAAGGCTCGAGAGAGTCTAGGCCTTTTCAAGCTGGGCATTACTTCACAATTTTACATTCTAGTTATAACGTTTAGATTAAGTCTTCTGTAAGGAATTTTCCCGAATTCCTTATCGGGGTTGACTGCTTCGCGTACAGCCCGATTTTCGGACTTCGCACGTTCGGCCGATTTCAACGCTGCCGAGGCTCCTCGCGTCGCCTTCGGCATTTCCCAATCGCCAAACCTGCACCCAACCTCGCTCGGCCGAGGTTCCCTCCTAGCTAGGCCAACCCCTACATTAGTCTGTGCCTTCATTGTATTTGCAGATCAGTTAATCACAGTTTCGTTATTCGTTTACCTGCGCACTCTCTTTTACAACTCATAACACCTGGTATCAGAGCTACTTTCCTAGTTCACCCCGCTTTTCCGAGGGTAGTTTGGTGGCATAGGGTGTGGTTGGTTTAGTGACTACACGACGGTTGGCTGCAGGGATTGTTAATTCAATCCTGCCCGACTCCGATAGTTCGTGTTTTCACTTGCCTGAAGGCCACGGATACCCGACTGCCCACCAGACGTAGCGCTAGGCACATGGATCAGGAGGTGGTTAACAGGATGATGGCACAAGTGGCAGAAATGCAGGAGAGCATGAAGTCGTTAATGGCGGAAGGGACAACAGTGCGTGAAGAAAACTCCGAGCTGCGCCAGACGCGAGGTCAAGCGTGTCAGGTGTCGCCCGAGGACGAAGGCGAGGGCAACAGTCAAGCGGTGAGCAATCCCTTGGACGCGCTCAGACGTGACTTCGAAGAGGAGGACAGACAGCGAGCGGCAGTAGCGCCAGTTGCAGTAACGACGATCAAGATCAAGCCCGTCAACCCGCCCCCATTTAATCCTACGGACAAGACAGTTACAGTAAAGGGGTGGCTGTTCGGGGTCGAGGTCTTCTTCACTGCAGCAGGAGTTAATGACGACGCCACGCGTATTAATTACGCGGTCTCGCTTCTTCGAGGTGCAGCGCTTGAGTGGTGGTGCCGGACCTTGGAAACGGGGACGCCGACAGGTGTGACGAATGCGGCAGACGGGACCTCGACAGTGACTAATCAAGTGGCAGAACCGATCTTCGGAGTGACCAAGATACGCACGTGGAAGGAGTGGGGCGCAGCCTTACGAGATCGCTTCGAGCACGTATCCGCCTCAAAACAAGCTCGCATGAAGCTACGTGCATGGTCGCAGATGGCTTCTGTCCAAGACTACACGGCATCATTTATGGGCCTCGCCGACCAAGTTGATGACATGTCGGAAGCAGAGCGCTTGGATAAATATATATGCGGCCTCAAATACGACATACAGTACGAGGTCCACATGTGGATACACGTGTGGATCACCCTGTGCTGGTCGCTAGCAAGGTGTTAAAAAATAACTTGAAAATGTTCGTTGATGGAGGGGCCAGCCATAGCCTCTTCAACTTGGCGAGCGCAAAAAAATGCAAGCTGCAATTTGACAGGTGCCTGTGTCAAACTCATATGCTATAGTCTGTGTAGGCTGTAGTGGGGTAGACAATATGGGGTACAACACTTTTAGGTTTTCCTACTTGTACCCACCTGTTTCCTAGTGCATTCATTCCTCATTTCTTCACATGGTATAGAGCAGGTTCCCTAGTGGGAACTTTTCCTACGGCCCACCACTGAAAATCGAGCATTTTTTTTTCCTGCCCTGAGATCGAGTCGCCCCTGACCGAGGCGCGCCCTGTGTGCCGCCCTCCCCTTAGCGACCCGTCGTGCCGCCCTTAGCGGCCCCCTCTCACGGCCCCTCGCGACCCCGTCGCCGCCCCCTAGCGGCCCGTCGCGCCGCTTTGAGCGGCCCGTCGCGCCGCCCTTAGCGGCCCCTTGCGGCCCCACCTACACGGCCCCGTCGCCGCCCTCTCGCGGCCTCGTCGCCGCCGTTCGCGGCCCCGCGGCCGCCCTTAGCGGCCGCGTCACCGCCCGTCGCGGCCCTGCAGCCGCTCCTCGCGGTCTCGTCGCCGCCCTCTCGTGGCCCCGGTGCCGCCCTCTCGCGGCCGCGTCGCCGCCCTCTCGCGGCCCCAGTGCCGCCCTCTTGCGGCCTCGTCGCCGCCCTTTCGCGGCCCCATCGCCGCCCTTTCGCGGCCCCGTCGCCGCCCTCTTGCGGCCTCGTCGCCGCCCTTAGCGGCCCCGTCGCCGCCCCTTGCGGCCCCGTCGCCGCCCCTTTCGGCCCCTCCCCGGCCCCTTCACTGCCGAGCCGCCGAGCCGCCAAGCAGCCGAGCCGCCGAGCCGCCGAGCCGCCGAACCGCCGAGCCGCCGAGCCGCCGAGGCCGCCGTCGAGCCGCCACTACCGAGCCGCTGCCGCCGAGCCGCCGCCGAGCTGCCGCCGCCGCCGAGCCGCTACTGCCGCTGTCGAGCCGCCGCCACCGCAGTTGCGGCCCTGTTCCTACCGGCGCACCCCGGCCCTACCCACCCGGACTGGTGAGAGCACTCCCTACTAGACCGCTGCTGTCATGGCTACCCCCAGTGTCCTTACCTTTGATGCTGAGGGTCGTGCTGTTGACTTCGAGGTCTGGGTCGATGACCTACAGCTCTTCCTACAGTGCGATAGGGCAGACGGACTCTCCTTGTTCGATCTCACCTCTGGTGCCTCTCCTGCCCCGCCTGCTGATGCTGACAGCACTGTTCGCTCACAGTGGGCCACACGCGATGCTGCTGCCCGTCTTGCTGTGCGTCGCCACTTACCGACCGCTGAGCGTGCGCACTTTAGTCAGTACAAGAGTGCTAAGACCTTGTACGACATTGTAGTTGCACGCTACTCTTCCCCTGCCACTGCTGCTCTTAGCCGCCTCATACTGCCGTACCTGTTCCCTGACCTTGCTGCCTTTCCCACAGTCGCTGACCTCATTACGCACCTTCGCACTAGTGACACTCGCTACCGCGCTGCGCTTCCTGCTGAGTTCTGTGCCAAGAACCCTCCCCCCATGTACATCACCCTCTACTACATAGTCACCCGGCTCCCTGACTCCCTTTGCTTAGTCAGGGACCACTTCCTCTCAGTTTGCCCCACCACACTCACCGTTGACCTCCTCGAGGAGCGCCTCCTGGCAGCAAAGAAGAGCATAGTCGCTGTAGGAGCCTCTCGTGGTGACCCTCGTACCCCCGTCTTTGAGGGGTGTTCCCCTTCCCCCCTCTTGCCCTCTATTGCCTCTGCTGCTGCGGCCGACCTCGTTGGCTTCGAGTCGGTCGGAGCTGCGTCTGCCCCTAGCGGGAGACGCCGCACCGGCAAGGGCAAGGGGGGCAAGGGCGCTGGAGGAGCTGGCGGGGGCGGTGGAGGTGGCGGTGGAGGCAGTGGAGGGGGTGGGGGTGGTGGTGGGAGTGGTGGCGGGGTGGAGGTGTCGGTGGCAGTAGTGGAGGCGGAGGAGGCGGCGGCGGTGGCGGTGGGAGCGGAGGAGGCGGAGGTGGCGGAGGCGGCGGCGGCAGCGGTGGAGCTGGTCGCGGCTCTGCGCAGAGGAGTGGCTCCAGTGGTGGTCCGCGCCAGCAGCAACAGCGCACTCGTGAGACCCCGTCCCTCCAGCAGCTTCGTGAGTGGTACGCTGGGCGTCAGCGGGGTGGGGGTACTGGTCCCTGTACCTACGTCCTCCGTACCGGCAACCGCGCTGGTGAGCAGTGCGGGGGCTCGCACTCCACCCAGCGCTGCTTCGGCCGCCTGACGGACGCTTGGCGTCACCAGTTCCCTGACGCCACTGAGATCCCTTGCTGGGGAGAGCTGTCTAGGGCGGGGGTTGCTATCTTTGATCTTGACTATGATGCTATTCTTGCTGCCATGTATGCTGTGTCTACTAGTGATGAGGGTGACTGTTACTTGTGTGTTCCGCCTGACCCGGGCATTGGGACTGCTGCTCTAGGTGCTGGTGAGGCTGCTGCTCTAGGTACTGGTGAGGCTACTGCTCTAGGTGCCAGTGAGTCTGCTGCCCCAGGTGCTGGTGAGTCTGCTCTCTCAGGTACCTCGTCGGCTCAGGCCTCCCACACCTTCACCCTTGACTCGGGTGCTTCCCGCTCCTTCTTTCGAGACCGCACCACACTCACGCCGCTTAGTCGGCCAGTGGCGGTCTCCTTGGTAGACCCCTCCGGGGGTCCTGTCCTTGCCCACTTCTCCACTGTCTTACCGTGTCCGGCGGCCCCCTCTAGCACCCTGTTAGGTCTTTACCTCCCCTTGTTCTCAACGAACTTGGTGAGTGGTGCAGATCTACAGGATGGGGGGGTTCACCAGTTCACTCCGGCGAGTCAGCGAGTGACCCACTGCACGTGTGCTCGGACGGGCCGACACTTGACCACATTTACCCGTCGACCGGGGTCGAGCCTGTACACACTAACTACTGGTCCTCCTCAGTCTACTGTGTCTGGTCAGGTAGCTGCGTCGGGTCAGGCGTCTGCTGCGGCGTCCAGGTCTGGTCCTGAGTCTGCCCCCTGCTCGTGTCGTCTCCTGTCTCACCAGACTCTCCTCTGGCACCACCGCCTTGGTCACCCCTCCCTGCCTCGTCTCCGAGGCATGGCCTCTCATGTCCTTGTCTCTGGTCTTCCCCGGTCCCTCCCTCCTCTTCCTCCGGGGCCTGACCCTACCTGCGTTCCCTGCGTCGAGGGGCGACAGCGAGCTGCTCCTCACTCCTCCGAGTTTCCTCCGACAGAGGCTCCGCTGCAGACGCTTCACATGGACGTGTGGGGCCCAGCCCGCGTCCGTGGACAGGGTCACGAGCGTTACTTCCTGCTGGTGGTTGACGACTACTCGCGTTACACCACAGTCTTCCCCTTGCGCACCAAGGGTGAGGTCACTGGGGTGTTGATCGACTGGATCCGCGCAGCTCGTCTCCGGCTCCGAGAGAGTTTCGGCTCGGACTTTCCTGTTTTGCGTCGGCACTCCGACAGAGGCGGAGAGTTCTCCTCTGACCTTCTGCGAGCCTTCTGTCGTGCACGAGGCATCCGCCAGACGTTCACGCTTCCAGCCTCTCCACAGCAAAATGGGATTGCTGAGCGCCGCATTGGCATGGTCATGGACGTCGCTCGTACGTCCATGATCCATGCGGCTGCTCCCCATTTTCTGTGGCCGTTCGCGGTCCAGTACGCGGCGCATCAGATCAACCTTCAGCCCCGGGTCTCCTTGCCGGAGATCTCCCCTGCTCTGAGGTGGACGGGGAAGGTTGGCGATGCGTCTGCGTTCCGTGTCTGGGGATCTCGGGCGTTTGTCCGCGACTTGTCTGCGGACAAGCTGCCCCCCCGTGCTGTTCCCTGTGTCTTCCTTGGCTTCCCCCCTGACGCGCCAGGTTGGCAGTTCTACCACTCCACCTCGCGTCGTGTTCTGTCCTCTCAGGACGTCACGTTTGACGAGTCGGTTCCCTACTACCGTCTCTTCCCTTACCGCACTGCGTCTCTTCCCCTGCCGCCGCTCTTCCTCGCGCCAGGTCCCCCCCCGGTAGACCCCCTTCCCCCTCAGGTTCCTGCCCCCTCAGGTGTGTCCCAGGTAGACGCAGTCGAGCCTGTCGAGGTAGCTGCTGACTCTGGTGCTGCTAGGGGTGCTGAGCCTGCGGGTGCGGGGTCTGGGGGTGCTGAGCCTGGGGGTGCTGACTCTGGGGGTGCTGAGACTTGGGGTGCTGAGACTGGGGGTGCGGAGCCTGGGGGTGCTGACTCTGGGGGTGCTGAGCCTGGGGGTGTTGAGACTGGGGGTGCGGAGCCTGGGGGTACTGAGCCTAGGGGTACGGAGCCTGGGGGTGCTGCGCCTGCTCGTGTGGCGTCTGTCGGGACTGGGCCTGGAGGTCTTTCGGGTGCTTCGTCCCGGCGGGAGCTCCTCTCTCCACAGGAGCTGCGCGAGTGGTTTGCCCGGCGCTGGAGCCGTGCTACTGGAGCTGGAGGTGCTGCTGGTGCTGGAGGTGCTACTGCTGCTGAGGGTACTGGAGCTGCTGGTGCTGCTGGAGCTGGAGCTGTTGCGTCTTCTGGTGGTCCGGTTGGAGCTGGAGCTGCTGGGGCTGTTGGCACTGGAGGTGCTGCTGGCGCTGGTGCTACTGAGGGTGCTGGTGGTGCTGGGGTTGGCGCTGCTGGAGCTGAGGGTGCTACTGGTGCTGGTGCTGCCGTTTGGGGTGCTGGTGCTGTTCCTGCTGGTTCTGGTGGCGCTGCGCGGCCGCGGCCGTACTTCGTTCCGCTCCTTCAGCAGGTTCTTGGTCTTCCGTCCTCTCCTAGTCCTGCTCCTCCCTTAGAGTGTCCGCCGTCTGCCCAGTCTGAGTCACAGTTACAGCCAGCCTCCCCACTGCCTGCTCCCTCTCCCTACACTGGTCCTACTGGAGGTCTTGCTGAGCGTCGTGAGCCTGCGTCTCGTCCTGCGTCGCCTGTCCGTGCTGCTCGCACGAGTGGTCGTGGTTCGCGTCAGCGTCCTCCGCCTGTCCCCGGCACGCACCGGATGTCTCTGTGTCCTTCCACTGCTCCGTTACGTGCCCCTTTGCCTTCTCCTCCCGAGTCCTCTCTTCGTGCTCTTGCTGACCCGGAGTCGGACTCCCTTCGTGCTGCCAGTCCTACTGTCACGCGTCTTCTTGCTACTGTCGTCAGTGACCCTTCCTTTGAGTCCACTGCTGCGTCTGCCTTAGTTGCTGAGCTTGTCGACTTCGCTGCTCACTGTCGTCTAGACTACTCCTCTAGTCTTGTTGCTGAGTCTAAGTCTGTCTGTCCTCCGTCCGTCGGGGGTGAGTGTGCTCTTAGCACGGACGTCCTTGAGGACAGGCAGGAGGAGTTCCAGTGTTTTGCTGCTGCTTTGCATCATCTCGTGTCCATGCTGATTGCCCCTGAGGGAGACCCGGATGCACCAGACATCCCGACTCCTCGATCGTACGCTGAGGCGATCGAGGGTCCCTACTCCTCACAGTGGCAGTCAGCCATGGACGAAGAGATGGCTTCCTGGAAGTCCACAGGCACCTACGTCGACGAGGTTCCCCCACCTGGGGCGAACATCGTCAGTGGCATGTGGATTTTCAGGGTGAAGCGGCCGCCGGGTTCTCCGCCTGTCTTCAAGGCGCGTTACGTGGCTCGAGGCTTCAGTCAGCGGCAGGGAGTTGACTACTTTCAGACCTTCTCCCCCACCCCGAAGATGACCACTCTTCGGGTGCTGCTGCACATAGCCGCTCAGCGCGACTACGAGCTTCACTCTCTTGACTTCAGCACAGCTTTCTTGCAGGGCAGCCTGCACGAGGAGATCTGGCTGCGCCGCCCACCTGGCTTCACTGGGTCGTTTCCTCCTGGTACCCAGTGGAGCCTCCGGCGGCCAGTCTACGGTCTCCGCCAGGCGCCCCGTGAGTGGCACGACACACTGAGGACTACACTTGCGGCTCTTGGGTTTGCTCCTTCTACTGTCGACCCGTCGCTGTTTCTGCGCACCGACACCTCTTTGCCGCCGTTCTACACCCTCGTGTACGTCGACGACTTGGTCTTTGCCACTGCTGACACTGCTGGACTCGCCCACGTGAAGTCCGAGCTGCAGAAGAGACACACGTGCACAGACCTGGGTGAACTGCGCAGCTACCTTGGCTTGCAGATCACCCGGGACAGAGCACAGCGCACCATTACCCTGACTCAGTCACACATGGTGCAGCAGGTCCTTCAGCGCTTCGACTTCACGTACTCCTCGCCTCAGGCCACTCCTCTGTCTACTCGCCACTCGCTCTCAGCTCTGCCTTCGGATGAGTCCGTGGAGCCGAGCGGCCCGTACCCAGAGCTTGTTGGCTGCCTCATGTACCTGATGACCTGCACCCGACCTGACCGTGCATACCCTCTTAGCATCTTGGCACGCTATGTTGCTCCTGGGAGACACCGACCATAGCACATGGCTGCAGCAAAGAGGGTGTTGCGCTACTTGTGCAGTACGTCGGGCATGGGGCTAGTGCTTGGAGGGCGACGTTCAGTGGTCCTCACAGGTCACGCAGACGCTTCTTGGGCTGACGACCAGGCTACGCAGCGGTCGTCACAGGGCTACACCTTCAGCCTTGGTTCCGGCTCTGTTTCGTGGCGGTCTACCCGCTCGTCTTCTGTTCTCGGCTCCAGCTGTGAGGCTGAGATCTACGCGGGGGCCATGGCTGCACAGGAGCTACGCTGGCTCACCTACCTGCTGTCTGACCTAGGAGAGCCGCCTCGTTCTCCTCCAGTTCTGTACGTAGACAACAAGGCCATGCTGGCCTTGTGTCGGGAGCACAGACTGGAGCACAGAACGAAGCACATTGCTCTTCGCTACTTCCTTGCTCGTGAGCTGCAGCAGCGTGGTCAGCTGCGCCTTGCTTACGTGGCCTCTGAGGCCAACACTGCTGATATCTTTACCAAGGCACTTCCGCCTTGTGATCATCAGCGCTGCTGTTCGATGCTAGGTCTTGTGCCTACTTGGCCTCACTTGCTGACTTCTTGACCTTGCTTGTACTGTGATCTTTCTATACCTGCCCTTGCTTGTTCACCTTTATATATGATCTTGCATGTGAGATGGCCTTGTGGCCACGTGCTGCTGGGACGTGATTGGTTGCGACGGCACAACCTCGTCATCGACTGGACGACGGGATCGTGCAGCATCAACAAGCACGAGGGGCTAATTAAGCTGCCTGCATGGACACCTGACTACATCCAAGCCCCGTGCATCAAAGTTGTCACTATAGCTCGCCACTTCAACAAGGGCACGCAGCTGTTCGCTGTCTGCTTACGCGAGTTGGCAGTTGACACCGACGGAAAGGACATCGAGAAGCTGTGTGCATCTGTACCGCCGGATTTAGCGGAGCTGATTCGACAGTACCCCGACATTTTCCCCGACGACCTGCCACCTGGACTGCCACCCGAGAGACCTGAGGACAACAAAATCCAGCTGGAACCTGGCGCGCAGCCGACTGTTCGGACATAGTGGCGGTTGACCCAGCCGGAACTCGAGGAGCTGCGAAGTCAAATTGACGCACTGTTGGAGAAAGGGTTCATTCGAGCTAGCACATCTCCCTTCGCAGCACCGATCCTGTTCACTCCGAAGAAAGGCGGCGGGCTTCGCATGTGCATCGAGTATCGCGCATTGAACCGGGTCACCATCAAGTCTCGCTACCCAATCCCACGCACCGACAACCTCCTCGACCAACTCCGCGGCGCTCGCTATTTCTCGAAGATGAATTACGCGGCGGTTACCACCAGATTCGAGTCTTCACTGACGACTGTCACAAGACTATGTTTCGCACACGCTACGGGAGTTACGAATTTACAGTGATGCCCTTCGGCCTCACGAACGCGCCTTCGACATTTCAACTGACCATGAACAGGGTCTTTCGGGATCTTCTAGACCGATGTGTCATCGTCTACTTGGACGATATCCTGATTTTTAGCAAGACACGGGAAGAACACCTCCGTGACCTGGATGCAGTGTTTAAGCGGCTGCAGGAGAACCGACTCATCACCAAGGGCTCTAAGTGCGAGTATCTTAAGCAGGAGTTGGAGTTTTTGGGGCACGTCTTCTCACGCGACGGCATTAAAATCGACCCGGCGAAGATCAAGACCATACAGGAGTGGAAGTCCCCGATGGAAGTCACGGACTCCAGAGTTTTCTCGGATTCGTGAATTACGTCAGGCGGTTTATCTTGAATATGGCGGGGATAACCGGCCCGCTGACCGACCTGCTGCACAAGGACATGAATTTTGTGTGGGGGGAGGAGGCAGAAGCGGCTTTCCAGGAACTCAAGAATTTTCTCGTTTCCCCTCCTGTGCTGCGCATCGCCGACCCATCGAAGCCGTTCGAATTCGTCACCGACGCCTCAGATTTCGCCATCAGAGCTGTGCTACTCCAAGATTTCGAGAACGGGTTGCAGCCGATAGCCTACGAATCACGCAAGCTGCAGGCAGCCGAACGCAACTACCCGATCCACGACAAGGAGATGCTCGCCATAATACACGCGTTCAAACTGTGGCACTGCTACTTGGTAGGCACCGACGTCACGCATGGACCACAAGTCCCTATAGTACCTGCGAGACCAGCCCAACCTCAACCCGTGACAAATTCGGTGGCTGGATTACATGGAAGCCATTTCACCTACCGCATCACGTACAAGAAAGGGGCGAATAACATCGCCGACGCCCTGACCCGACCGACAGTACAATCCGCTGCAGTACTCATCACCCATTCGAACCTGTTACTTACCGGACTATTCACCCACGGCTACACTACGGACCTGTTCTTCACGACTGGGAACCATCAGCAGGCCACCACGCAAAAAGAGGAGCATTACTTAAAAGCCAGAACCGACCGGATTTGGGTTCCCACTTACAGGCTGCTGCGTGAACTCCTTATCCAAGAGGTCCATGATTCGAACTTTTCCGGACACTTCAGGGTTGACAAAACCCAGAAATTACTGCACGTCAATATTACTGGCCTGATTCCTCTAACGACGTGCAGCGATATGTGTCCTCATGCAGGGTGTGCCAAGCCATGAAATCGACACGTCAACGACCAGCTGGGCTGTTGCAACCCCTCGAGCCACCCGAACGACCGTGGCAGCAAGTGACGATGGATTTTGTCACGGGGATGCCAGCTGGGCCGTTCGGCAACGTCGCTGTACTCGTCGTCGTCGATCGCTTCACGAAAATGGCACACTTCGCCCCATGCCGAACAACAATCACAACCGAAGAAACTGCGCGCCTCTTCACCTCAACGGTCGTACGACGGCACGGCATCCCTTCGGCGATCATCAGCGACCGAGACCCGAAGTTTACATCAAAATTCTGGAAGGAGACATGGGCGCAGTACGGCACGAAGCTACAGTTCTCATCGGCATACCACCCACAGACGGACGGCCAGACCGAGCGGACCAATCAGACCATGGAGCAGCTGATCAGGACAAACTGCCCCGACCCTTCCCGCTGGGAAGAATCTCTCGCAATGTTGGAATTCGCCTTCAACAACGCGCCGTCCAGTACGACTAATCACTCCCCGTTCTTCCTGAATTACGGGATGGGTCTGATAGTTCCTACGGCAACTACTCTCGACAACCCGGTCCCGATGTCACAGACTTTTGTGAAGGAACTTCAGGAAGTCCGAGAAAAAGCCGCAGATGCAATTCGCAAGGCGAATATCACTTTCCGGAGATACATCGACCTTCTACGCCGGGAACTCGTCTTGACCACTAGGCAACTAGTGCTACTTGACACGAAAAAACTGCACCTGCCCGGTCCGTCGAAACTACGGCCACGATTTTGTGGGCCATTCAAGATTATCAAAATGGTGACATCTGTCACCGCGAAGCTGCTGCTACCCGACGACTGGCGCATTCATGACGCCTTCCACGTCAGCCTGCTTCGCAAGTTCGTGCCAGCCACGACCGACGTCGCGAGGCAACAAGCTGCCCCAACTGCACGACCTGTTCCGGAGCCGACTCTTGAACCATCTAAGATTTTGGCACATCGGGTTCGCCTTGATGCAGCTGGTAGCCACGTGGATTTCCTGATTCGTTGGACTGACCGCACCAGTGAGGACGACGCATGGGTGCACTCCTAAACCCTACCGACCTCGTCACTTGTTGATGATTACTTTGCGCTTATGCGTGTCTCGGATATTGACCGCCTTTTTTAAGGGTTGGGTAGTGTAAGGAATTTTTCCAAATTCCTTATCGGGGTTGACTGCTTCGCGTAGAGCCCGATTTTCGGACTTCGCACGTTCGGCCGATTTCAACGCTGCCGAGGCTCCTCGCGTCGCCTTCGGCATTTCCCAATCGCCAAACCTGCACCCAACCTCACTCTTCCGAGGTTCCCTCCTAGCTAGGCCAACCCCTACATTAGTCTGTGCCTTCATTGTATTCGCAAATCAGTTAATCACAGTCTTATTATTCGTTTAATTACGCACTCTCTTTTACAACTCATAACATCTTCTCTCATTGTATGTTTTGGCTTCGATAGTGCAATTCTCGCTTGCTAAGAATTGATGGCATTCAACAGAATTGATTGTACGCGAAGAATCACTGCTGAGGACGCATCACAATTAATATACCGAGGAAGGATCGGGATGTTCACCGATCCTGCCAAATCGATCGCCACATCGAGGTGCCATGACTGCATTTTTGCAATCGCGGGCCCACCGCAATTCTCAAGGGAATGTCTGAAAAATCTTGGGGCAAAATCGCCCGATCTGGACGAAATTGCACGATCGATGTGTGGCAAGGGCAAATCGATCGCGTGACTCCGAGGGGACAACTGTACATCCGCGACAGATAACGAAGCTGAGTAACCACTATTTCGCAAATTTACGAAATACCACCCGCGAAACACCGATCCTGCGCAGGATCGATGTTTCAATTGTGACGCGTCCTGAGGAATTGGCGACCAGTTCGTTGTGAGCGAACACGTTCCCCCAGTTTGGTTGTGGGCTGTTGAGGGAGCCCAGTCAACACGATGGAGTCGAGTCCCACGTGTACAACTGGCTTCCTCCAGTCTTCCCCATGGTTTCTTACCGCACGTGTCCGTTCATTGGAGCAGATGAGGGCTGCTGCTTGGTCTGGGCCCAACCCTTACGAGGCTGAGCTGGCCCGAAACAAGCCCTGAAATATCCGGAAAGCAGCCCAATACAGCCCATAAAATCAGGCCATTTTGATTCCTTCCCTCGGTCGCATGCATCAGAAACCCAAGTTTTCTCGCTGCATGCTCTACAGAGCAGAGCACGCTGGGGAAACGGGGGTGGGTGATGGGGGAACTTTGAAGGGGTCCCTCCGTAGTCAGTTCAAAAAGAATTGGGGAAGGGGAGGGGAGCGGGGGGGAGTGTGGAGGAGCAGGTACGCAGGAAATCTGTGGGAGACTCCAAACCGGAATCCGGGCCAGGTAAAAACAAGCCTGAAAATCTCACTTGAGAAAACCCAACCCTGAATTCTCAGGAAAAAACGGACAAATGTCCGTGAATCGTTCGTTTGAGGGTGCGCCTGTCCCACTGCCTGCCGACATTCCACCGTTAGTTGTGGGATGCCAATTGGATCAGACAGGTCCAGTGACAAGTTTTTCAGTTCAGCCTCAGAATGTCTGTCTTGGAAACGTTCTAGCCCGTTATCTTGTTTTGGTGCATAGATTTCTACACAAGGCTGTAAAATGTTATGATAAGAGGACGAAGGGCGGGAAAGTGAAATAATATTTCCGGGATAGCCTCATATTTTAATTTACAAGCAGCGATTATACTCTACACGGCCCTACCGACATGCTTGTTTAGGACGTGGTGCAGATCATCTCGATCTAACGCAATCGGTGGTCGATCGGATCAGATTGCGCGCGATTGGGTGTGATCGTCCCGATCTGACGCAATCATCGATCGCTTCCCGCGCCGCGAGATCTAACCCATGATTTTCGTCGAAACATAACGGAACATCAACCAGGCTAGTAATATGTACTTTCCACCTCAAATTTGGCGAAACCAAGCGAGTGTATCTGTGTCGCGCAATTACAGTGTTGCCCCATTACGCGTGTCACATTCATTTTCATTGGGGCTGTGTTGATTGGTCCAGAGGTTCAGTCTGGAAAGTTTCGACTGTCGCGAGATGTTTTGTAGCAGCGAGCAGAAGCGAGCCTCAGCGACGGTGGTTACAAATCGCGCATAGTCGCCATTCGCCAATCGATTGCATCAGATCGAGGCAATCGATCGCAATCGATTGCGATCTCAAATGCGATCGACAGATTGCCCCCGATTGCCCAAAAGTACCCCTTCGACCTTCTCGGAAATTGTGGATTGCGGGATCGAGGCAATCAGCCTCAGATCACCCCGATCTGTACCACCTCCTTATCTTGCCACCATAGTAGCCAGGCCTCCCGCAGTGTGCGGGGAAATTTTCTTTTTCCCTTTCCACGCTACGCAAAGCTAACGCGCGTCGTGCAGCGCCCAGCTCTCTGGCAAAGATGAAATGTTGCCTCCCCTGCTCACATGTCGACACTCTCCATCCCTCCCATCCCATTCATCAAAGCAGAAACATTTGTCGCTGGCGACTCCTCGCGCCGAGCGTCACCGCCACATCTCACCACCACCTTTCTCTGCGCTATTTTCTTGCTTTGCCAGAGCACTTTCATTGAGCTTCATTTCTTGCTTTGCCAAAGCACATTCATTGAGCTTCTAGAGGCTCTTTCTGGTGAAGGATTATCAACCTCCCGACTAGCTTCTGTCTTCTAAAAGTCCCAGCAGAGTGACTCTTTAGATCGTCCTGTCTCGCTGAATCGAGGTGACCACAAGCGGTTCCCGTCGAAAACGGCCTTAGCTTCCCCTCGCCTAGCACTACTGTCGCGAGTAGTCCTTTTTCGGAATTCCGCCACATTCGCGCGCGATCTATCTGATGAGGAGTTAATGGCGGCCCTGCGCCAAGAATCGTTAATGCACGTCCTGGTCCTAGTAGCATGCGTCGCGTGGACGCTCGCCGTAGCCCTCGCAGGCAGCGACAGCCAGGGTGGTCGTGCCGGTGCAGACGCTGTTGCCGACGCGCAGATCACGCCTAGTAGTAATGGCCCGTCATTTCGTTATAATCTCACCACCATCCTCGCTACCTTAGCCTGCATCGCGCTCGCAACTCTCGCTTCCATACTGTTCCTTTTTTTCGTCGTCGCATCGCGATGGGCAGGCCTAGGTCAGGTCCACTTCAATCCCGCTGCGACCCCGTCGTCGTTGTCGTCAGCGTCGCAGGGCGACGCATCTGGCGCGACTCTTACCGCCTCCAAGACAACCTGTTCGTTCGCGCTGCGAGAGGGTGAATCGCCGTACGCCATCTTCTCGCCGTCCAAGCCAACCTCGACCCGCGCGCGCGTGCAGGCCGTTCTTGAAGTCGTGCTGCCAGCCGCCGTCAAGGCCGTCAGTTGGACCGCTAAGCTGTCAGGGACCTACGCGCCGTGGTTCCGCCCGTCGCACTGGTTCCTCCCAACCGACGTGGAGTCGATGCTCCGGGTCGCGTCGTGGTGCACCGGACTGACCGAATTCGGCGACACGGGGTTCCTCAAGCCTCTCGCGCTCTGCGCGCACGACATGGAGAAGCACGCGCGACTCACGCCGTTCGGCCGCATTGCCATTTGGCTCGACGTGCAGCGCATGCTGCAAGGCCGACTGCGCCTCGTCGACTGCCGCAAGCGCTTCCCGGAAATCGAGGAGCAGCAGATTCGCGCGCCGATGGTCATCCTGGGGATGCCGCGCACCGGCACGACGCTGCTGTACAACCTCCTGTCGCTGGACTACGAGCGGTTCCGCTCACCGCGCTCGTGGGAGTGCCGCTACGTGTACCCGCCGCCGCTGGCGGAGACCTTCCGCGCGGATCCGCGGATTGCGCTGATGGACGGCACGTTCCGCGCGGTGCATGCGGTGATTCCGGATCTGCCCTCCATCCATCCAATGTACCCGGAAGGCCCGCAGGAGACGTTTGAGCTGATGTGCTACGATTTGACGTCGTTCATTATTCCGTTCACGCACATCAGTGCGCCGACGTATCTGGAGTGGTTTATGCGCGCCGATATCACCCCCACGTACGAGTTTCTCAAATGGCAGCTGAAGTACCTCCAGTGGCGGGGACCCAAGGCGGCCCAGTGGTTGCTGAAATCGCCGGAGCATATTTTCTCGTTGCGGTCTATGCTTAAGGTGTTTCCCGACGCGCGGATTATTTGCACGCACCGCGATCCCGTGAAGGTGATTTCGTCCGCGCATAGTCTGATGCGGTGCTTCCGCTCGCTGGCGTCAGATTCGGTGGATAACAGCATGATTGCGCCGCTGTGGGCGCCGCATCTCGCGCGCGCGTTGGATGCTATGATCGACCTGCGCGAAACGGCGACGCTCGGAGCGGACAGTAGCGGAGACGAGGAGGAGAACGGGGTGAGCGCGGACGAGAGCGGGGATGATAGCAGCAGCAGTAGCAGCAGCAGCAGGAAAGGGGCGCGGAGCTTGATCAGCAGCAGCGGGAGAAGCAGCAGGAGCAGCGATAGTGCTGCGAGGGAGGGAGCGCCCTCCGACGGCGTGGATGCGTTGCAGCATTGGGACTCGTCGCTGGCCGTTGATGTGCGATTCCACGAGTTTGTGCGAAACCCCATCGGCGAAATCAAGCGAATATACTTACACTTCGGCGACGAGCTGTCGCCAGTGGCGGAGGCCCGGATGCATCGATATCTCGACGAGGATAGGCTGGAACGGAAAGCGCACCGCCACGTG